>JBBBDQ010002303.1:0-39201 GCA_037127315.1 Ascarosepion bandense | reverse complement strand
TACCCACACAGTCGAAAGACTGTGGAGGACCACAAAAACAATAGTTAGAAGATCGGGAAACAGAACTGCTTATCTAAAGCAATATATTGCTTGATTTTTATTTATAAAAACTATACCAAACCATAGTCAGCGCCTTCACATTTTCCTGAGAGAGGCGAGCAAAATTTATCCCGGACCATAGACGCACTCTATTTTTTTTATTGTCAGTTTAATATTTTCTGTAATTTTTAAGAATAAAAAAATGTCCAGTGCAATTTTTATGTATAAAAAAATGTTCAGTGTTTTCTTTCATTCCATTTTATTGTATGAAAAATGTTCTGTTTCATCTCTGTAAGTATTTCCTTACTTTTCAATTTTTACGTATAAGAAAATGCGCCCTTTTTTAAAATTTTCTAATTGAAGTTTAATTAAAGCACATGTAACACATATTTTCATATTAAAAAAAAACGCAAAAAAGGCGCATTACTTCCTTAATAGGAAGTAAAATTAAAAAACATTTAACACATATTTTCATATTTTATAAAAGAATGCAACTTTATATTTAAATTGTGAAAAAAAAGTGGGGGGTATTACGTCACTCTCTCATTTCAATTTGTAAGTATTTCCTTACTTGTAATCTGTGGAATGGCAGAAAAAAGAGAATTAGAACCGAAGAAAATATTCTATTATAATTCGACCCGATGAAAGAGATTTGTTATTGTCAGTGGTTGTGGCGGTGGCGGCGGCAGTCGTGTGTTTGTTATTATGAATATTAAATTTTTGATTAATCAAGGAATTAAAAATTTTAAATTTATTCTCAACATTACATTTCAGATTCGAAACGTAAATGCTCCATTCAATATAATTTGGGTAAACTTGAAGGTTTAGGAAGTTTACAGTCACAAATCCGCACTTGAAGTGCTCACATCTATTGCACTGACTTTAAATGAATTATACAAAAATGAATAATAGAGACTCAAATTCTCTTGAAGGATTAAATATTAGACTTTGTAAAAATATTTCTTATTTTTTGCTTAAAATATAAAGAAAGATACATTTTGCCCAACGGTGTATGTCCTTTCTTGTCAAGAGTTTTAATTATCAAACGGTTATCAGTTAAGGGGCGTCACTTTCAACATTTTTTTATAATTTTCATTTATATTATTCTCCTGTATTAGATATGGAAACATGTCTGTTAATAAACACATAAATGTATAGGGATTTTCCGAACACCCCGTATAACATTTTCGAAGATTTAGCTTTGTAAAATTGTAAAAATTAGGCACAATCAAAATTCACTGGTAGGGACTAGCTACAATTTAAATAATGTTTAGGTTACTATGCCAAGATAAACGAATTTAGATTAATATAAAATTATTTGATGTTTCTTATCAATAAAAATATATCTTTAAGACTAAGATAAAAAATATTGACACGGAACTACGCATGACAGTAAGAGACAACATAAACTGAAAGAAAGACGATAAAATGATTTATAGATAACATTTCTCTACTTATTCTGTGAGTTCACATTGTGAATACAAGCCAAAAAGAGAATTAGGAACGACAATTGTAAGCATTTCATTTTGACTTGAAACGAAGCTGTGACCAGTCGTCGCAAAACTAACGCCTCACCAAACAATCAATCTTTTATATCGTATGCATTGTGCTAAAGTTATTGATAGTAAAACAAAATGCAAAGACTATCAACAAGCGAAAATTGATTAATAATTTGTTAGTTTTACGAAAACTTGTGATCTTTATATAAAGCTCCGACATTGTTGGGGTGATGAGAAGGCTCATGACAGCGCCGTCACTCTACTGTCAGCCAACGAAAATAGAATTAAGAAAAGATTTCCAAACACTATATAAATATATGGTGCGATTAATAATTTGTCGCAATTTTATATTTTTAAGTGTTTTTTTATTTTATTTTTGCTCGTGGTGAGATAACTATTTCATTTTACTTATTTGTTTATTATTATTTATTTATTTATTTATTTATCGTATATGGGAAATCCCCATATGCACAAGGCTACTAACTTAGAGCTCCCAGTAAACAATTGCACTCAGTACACAAGCGAATTGAGTTTGACATACACAACTAGCCAAACTCAACAAACTAGATCTTGTAAGTAACAAATCTACACAAAGTCGATTGTCCTATCATGGCATTCACGGTAGATAGTTATTGAATAATGTTGTTGAAGAGATTTTTTTTTTTAATCATATCACCCCAAGCAAGGCGGTAAGGCCACTGGTGTGCAGGGGGTTACGGAAGAGTGAATAGATTGGAAAAGAGAAAACCGGAAACCACGTCCTAAACAGGGAACAAGGGATGAGCCTCTACACCTGTTCAGTAGACGTGAGTGGAGTGTGAACCGGGCGATATTTCAGTTTATCTACTCCAATTGAAAAAAATAAACAAAAAAGAAAAGTGAAAAGATTGGAAAAGAGAAAGCCGGAAACCACATCCTAAACAGGGAACAAGGGATGAGCCTCTAAACCTGTTCAATATACGTGGGTAGAGTGTGAACCGGGCGATAGTTCAGTTTATCTACTCCAATTGAAAAAAAAAGAAAAAGAAAAGTGATAAGATTGGAAAAGAGAAAGCCAGAAACCACATCCTAAACAGGGAACAAGGGATGAGCCTCTACACCTGTTCAATAGACGTCGGTGGAGTGTGAACCGGGCGATAGTTCAGTTTATCTACTCCAATTGAAAAAACATGAAAAAGAAAAGAAAAGTGAAAAGATTGGAAAAGAGAAAGCCGGAAACCACATCCTAAACAGGGAACAAGGGATGAGCCTCTACACCTGTTCAATATACGTAGGTGGAGTGCGAACCGGGCGATAGTTCAGTCTATCTACTCCAATTGAAAAAAAAAAATAAAAAAGAAAAGAAAAGTGAAAAGATTGGAAAATATGTGCAAGATGTATTTAGACAAGAAAAACACTTAAAATTTTAGCAATCATTGTATGAAGTGCTACTAGCCAGCTTTGTAAGAAGGAATATTTGGTAGCATATTGTTTAGTTGCTGTGAATATTTGAGGGTGGATTGTTAAATAAGTTTAGCAAAAGCTAGTATATATATATATATATATATATATATTGAAGTCAATTTTCAAAATTGAAAAATGCTGAATGAATATTTCGACATGAAATCTCTCAGAGAGAATTCACGTCTCCTCAGCAACAGAGTTCTAAATCAAAATGAAGAAAAATAGGGTTAAGAAGGAGGAAAAAAATAAATAAATGACGGTTAAGATTTGAGAAGTCAGTCTATATTTGGTTTTTACTTTGTAAGTGAAGAGATGGGAGATTGGCATGTCTATCCTAATAGACGGAAAGAGTTAAGGAAATGGGAGGTCGTTAAATTGAGAATTGGGTTAACCAAACGGAACAGAGAGGGGGGGCGGAATATAAAAAGAGTGTGTAGCGAAAAGATAAAGAAGGGGATAAAAGAAGGAAAGAAAAAGGAGAGAATATCAAATATCAAATAGAAAACGTTCGATACGTGTCAAATACGTTTAACTTTAAATGTTTAAAAGGGTTAGAGATTTGGAAACTTATTTGAAAAGGTATATTTAGGGGAGAAAATAAAATTATAAATAAGATTTTAAAAATTTATTTAAGTTTCTAATTAAAGATATTTTTAGGTATAGACGAACTAAATAACAATTAAAGAAAATTATAAATCTAAAAATGATTAAAAAGATATATGCTAGCAAAGGAAAAAAAGAGGGTTTAGTAAAGGAATCCATATGTTATAAAGATAGGCAATTAAAGGATATATATATATATATATATATATATATATATATAGATATATACAAAAATCTAGAGTGAGCCAAAACCTACCGCGGTTTCACACTACGGATCGTCAGGGCAAATGTATTTATTGTACAAAAGTACAAATAGGGCACAAGGCCAAAATGGGAATGGGGAAGGCTGGTCATCCTCTGTCCTAGTTTAACTTAGCTATCCACTTTCGTCAACCCTGTCACACTTACAATAAACCTGACACCACAATACCACATTTTTACTTACCTTTCTTACCACGTCCACCATAATACCTCGGCTGCTCTATGAAGTCCTACTTAACTCCCATATTTACAATTTTCAGTGGAGGGCATGGGTAGATAATAACAAATTTTAAAATATCCCCAATGATTTTATACAATGAAGGTACGTTATTTACAAGAAACCAAACAAAACTGTATTAGTAATAAAAGCCCCCCACTACTCTAATATTGTGACAGCAAAATCACTTCCCCGGACGAAATATAATGCGCGGCTTTTAGAAATGTGATCTCACTTATCCGATCAGCAATCACTCACACAATCACTCACACATTCAGACACTATAACAAAAACGAAAAGCACACTTGAAAGATAACGAAAGACGCCACGCATCCACCGGAGAACTAACATTGTTGAACACCTAAGGTGGGAAGGGGTGGGGGATTAAACTAAAGAAAAACAGGGGACAAAAAGAAAAGTGGGCCAATGAGCAATCATAACCTAGCTAAGTTAACTTTAGAGCGAAAAACAGAAAATCAAAAACTATTCTAAACTAACCGGGAAGGGGTGCACATGTAGTGCCCAGCACACCCAATATCCTGATGCCTAACCAGCATCAAACAACCACTCTAGGTCAGCACCTTTCACTCGACAGAGACGCGCAAGAGTCACCCACCTTTTGCCAAATTCAGATGGAGTGAGTCGTCTCCTTTCCGTCCTGATCTTGACTTTAAGCTGATGCTTAAAGAACAAGATCAGTTGGGAAGAGGTAAACTTCTCATCACCATAGAATTCCTTCTGTCGCGTCGTCCAAATCACGACTCGCATAACACCCAGCAAGCAAAAGAGCACATAGTGCTCAGTCCTAGATAACGGAGGTACGACATTGCTACAAACAGAACTAGCCTCAAGGACAAAGAACTTTCCACGCAGCATACGAACCATGAGATCTTCACGAAACTTGCACAACGGAGTAACAACACTGCAGTGGAAGAAGGCGTGATCGACGGTTTCCGTCGACAGCCCACAACGCACGCAGGTTGATTTCGGTGTTAGGCCCGCTGCACGAAGCTTCTTGCCTACCCAGAGAGCATTCCGAATCATCAGCCAGGTGAGTGATGCCTCATCGTTAGTGAGACATTTCAACCCGGGCGCCCACGGCCATATGGAGCGAGCCTCCTGCTTCGTAAGCCTGAGCTCGCCTATCACTTCATCTTGAACGGCCCCCCTAACTAACACCCGATATAATGCCCTAAGAGACAACGCTTGGGCGTTGGAGAGGCCATCCGTAGCCCGTAAGAGAAACTGGAGAGCCAAACGACATTCTTTATAGAAGGAGCACTCGCCACGAGGAGTACGGCCGGCCTCCTCCTCCGACAAGTGCACACTTCTCAAGGATGGAAAGTGTTTATGGACGTCCTCTTTAACGAGGGCGCCGTTCTCATCCGCTAGCATACACATTCGATCCAGGAATCTAATGCGAAGCGTATGTTGACGAATCTCAACGCTAGGCATGCCCAGACCGCCCTCAGACGGATGAAGGCAACAGATCTCGCGACGCACCTTGGGAGACTTGCCTCCTCCCCAAAGGAAGGAGAACAAGAGCTGTATTAGACCCAAACGAATGGCACACGGGAGAGGAAGTACCGAGAGTCGGTAAAGGAGAATCGGGTAGATGTGCGAGGCACATACTTCCGCCCTCCCCTTTAAGGAAAGATTCCTCCGAGTCCACAGACGAACTGCGCCCTCGGCCTTCTCTCGAACCTCCGACCAATTCATTTCCACCTGGAGGTCGGGACCGAAAAAGACGCCGAGAATCTTGATCGGCCCGTCCGTCCAGAGGAAAGGTCCGGGAAGAGAAACTCCCTTCCACGCACCCAATCGCAAGCCAACAGACTTATCGCGATTGATCTTGGCCCCTGTCACCGTCTCATAACATCTGATCTCTTTGCTAACTTCGTCAATTTCGGCTTTGCTCGACACAAAAACCGAAACGTCGTCAGCATAGGCGGAGTACCTGGCCGAGGTGGTAGCACTAGGTACGGAAATTCCGCGAAGGACCGGATTCGCCTTTAACTTGCGGAGGAAAGGCTCCAACGCAAGAACGTAGAGCAAAGGCGAAAGTGGACAACCTTGACGAATGGAGCGAGATAATGTGAAGGGCTTCGATCTTACCCCATTCACTTCCACCAGCGCACCGGGGGACTCATACAGCAGTCGGATCCAAGAGCGAAAGTACGGCCCGAAACCGGCGGCGGAAAGGACAGACTCCAAAAACCGATGGTCAACCCTATCGAATGCCTTGGACTGATCTAAATTGATCAGCGCAGCTTCAGTGTCGGTTTTCTCAATGATCAGGCGTACCAAATGAAGGTTGTCCTGAATAGTCCTGCCCTTCACAGCACAAGTCTGCTCGGGGCCAATCAGACTAGAGAGGACAGCCTGCAAACGGCGGGCCAAGACCTTGGCAAAAATCTTTAAGTCAGTATTTAACATCGTTAAAGGCCGATAATTATCTATGCCACCCCCACCGCTCTTGCTCTTGCGAAGCAACTTGATCACACCCCTGGTAAAGCGTCGAGGTATAGACCCCTGCTTCATCCAGTTGTTGTAAACAAGCGCCAGCAGAGGAACAAAAACGGACGACTGCCTCAAGTACAGTTCGTAGGGAAGACCATCAAATCCTGGAGTTTTGTCCCGGCCAACCAATTTCAACGCATCCCAGATTTCCGACTCTGTTATGGGCCCCTCGCACCTAGCTGCTTCAGCCGCCTCGAGGCGGGGAAAGTCAGCCAAATAGGTGTCGAACTGAGCAGAGCTCAGACCGGGCTCCCTGGTAAAGAGATCCTGGAAGTAATCCCGAAAAGCCCCACATATACCCACGTCTGTAGTCACGGTGCGTCCATCCGGCAATGTGATGTCCCCGATATGCCGATTGGCTGCTTGCCTAGTTTCCTCTACACGCAATTCTGCGGCAATATTCGTTGCCTCAGAAGACATTCTTTTTAACCTAGCCCTAACTACCAGCTGCCCCTATTAGTCCAAGTCCACACTACCTCCCGGGGGTGTTCATTTCGGTATTTATCGACAAGATCATTCCTGTCGAGAAATTACCGAAATGCTTTCACATCCGGGTTGTTAGTACCCGATCTTTTTCCTATACGATCTTTCTCAGGGTCAAGGACGGCATTCCAATCCCCCGCTAAAATTACCCGCCTAGATGTTCCGAAGAACGACTCGAGCCGCCGAAACAAGGCAGGACGCTTCGCATGGTCATTGGGAGCATAAACCCCAATGAGCCGAAAAGACTTCTCCTTTATGGTAATATCCAGCACACAAATCCTGCCCGCTGGATCCGCGAAGACAAGCGTACACGCCGCACCCAAAGACTTGCTCACTAGCCAAGAAACACCTCTAGAACGACCATCAAAACATGCTGAATAGAGATCGTAATCCCTAGACAGTATGCCCTCATAGTCGCCAGTTAAAAACCGGGTTTCCTGCAGACAACAAACATCCACCCCGAGGCGCTGGAGATCATGAAGGAGTCTCACCCTCCGAGACTCTGACCTCAGCCCCCGGGCATTCAGACTTGCTAGCCATAGAGCCATTGTGATACGTAATTAGGGTTGGGGTCCTGGACAGAACATGGACGGGGAAAGGATGCCGACAGCCTCTCCCATTGACCCTTGGCCTAGTTCTTTATCAATAGTGCCGTCAGAGGAGACGCCGCCAACATCCCAGGGAAAGATTAGTTTTAGAGCCCTATAAAGCGTGGGATGAACAAAAATCGGGACCCGTCCAACACAAAATTTTCTCAAATTTTCAATTTTTTCGCCTTCCACGATAGCGATAGGTGGCGACATTTAAAACGACTTCTCCGCTTCAATAATCATGTCCCAGACATTTCTGGATCCGGCTCCTGTTCTAATTACTGTTAGTAAGCTTTGCGCATTGGGAAAATTTGAGGGGATTTCGATGTTTTTGTCCCCGCACTTCTTCATTGCCAGGAGGCTTTTTAGTTTTTTAATTCTGTTCCCAAAGCTTTGTGCTCTTTCGGTTTGCTCTTTAGAGATGGTGCACACTTCCTTTCCCTTCAAGTAGGGGGTTTTAGAAACTTTTTTCCTGGGATCTCTATCCTCAGCAGTGGGGCTTCTTTGACGCTTGGATGGAGGTGGCAATTGTTTCTTGGGGGAAGGACTGGGTGTAGGATGAGAAGGAATTCTAAACGGGCTGGGGTCTCTACTGAGAGAGGCGAGTTTTCTTGGAGTGGGCTGAGAGGAGTGGGATTTTTTGGGGCTAATCTTTTTACTAGGAGAGGACGGGGCAGAGACAGCAGGTCGAATTGTTTTTTTGTTTTTTTTCTCCAGATCTTTTTTAAGTTTTTCCAATTTCTTCATGCCTTCATATCCGGGATCAAAGGCTTTTCTCATCTCTTCCAAAGATGGTGCTGTCCACTCCGAGGCGTCGCCCTTCTTGCTGGTAGAGGGAGTGGGTCTGTGTGTGCCTTTCGTCCTGGAGGCTTCCGGAGACAGAGGTCACGCTGCTTGACTCTTCCCTCTGGTCTTGCCAACAACCTGCCATTCTCCTTTTCCCTTCTCCTTAGCTATACTTGTAGTAGTCGAAGGTTTTTCAGGGAATGGGGGAAGATGTTTTGTCCCAACCGGGGGCAATACCACACCGGTCCTGGTTGCTGGCATGCCCACTACAGGCGAGACGGATATTGATGAAGAAGCGGCCAGAGGGGTATTTTGGTCGTCTGGGGCCTGGCTTCCAGAGGCCTTCTTCTCTGGGCAGGAGGAGGAGAGGTGACCAGTCTCTCCACACCTCCAGCATTTCGGCTTACGACCGGAAACAATTACCGGCAAGCTCAGGCCCCCTACGTCAAGACAGTTGGGGATGGTCAGGAAGGCTTCACGATCCAACATAATGTCGAAAGACCATCCCCCGGTCAGGTCATCACAGGAGACATCGACGATCTCGCCGAACTGGGAAAAATACGCACCTAAGTGCTCCCCGATGACCTGAGGAGGGACCTCGAAAACTGCTACCTTGGTCCTACGCATGCCTTGGTATTCTGTTCTTATGATCAGGTCTTTCGTGGAGTTGTCTTTTGTTACCATCTTAAGGCAATCTTCTTGCGTGGGCAGCAGCACGTCCCACATGAAGAAGCCCGCACCTTTTACTATTCTTAAGGGCATTACCTCCAAGGACTGCAGTGTTTTCAACACTGTGTCTTTTGTGGAGCGACAAATTTTGCGCGAACGCTTGTCCACCACAAAGACTGACACAATTCTTTTTTCAATTTTTCTTAATTCTTGGGGGTCTTCCAAAAGCCCACCTTCTTTCACAAGGTGTGCGTAGCTTTTGGCCTTTTCCAAGAACTCCGTCAAATTGATCTTCACTTTCGGAGGGGACGTCCAGCAACAGGGCGATTCCTCGGAGTCTGCCTTTTTATCACTGTTGTCTTTATTACTGTTCTTGTCTTCCATACATTTTGTAGATTTCTGGCCATTCTCGGCCACCTTACTTTTGGGTTCATCTTTTTTACTTTGGTCTTGTTGATTTTTATCAGCAATTAATGGAGGGTATGTCTCTAAATTTTTATCCGGTGGACCCTTCCAAGGAGGGTCAAAAGAAAGTTTTTTTTTCACAGACCGACTTGTGTCGGCCATTATGATACTTGACACCGACCAGCACTATAATTCTCCTCGAAATATTCACAGTAGAGGGGAGGGGAGGGAAAATGGAAGTATACACATACAAAATAAACAAAATACACAAAATATCTCGAAAGGTTACAAAGATAAACTGCAGAAAAACAGTTTAACAAATACAAGTTTCAGAAAGTTTTCAGGTTTGAATTAACCCATTCAGAAATAAGCCTAGAACGGCCAAGGAAAATTTAAAATTAGCCTTCAACGGCACAAACTTATAAAGGTAATGGCCGGAGACGGTAAACAAAATTACAACTATGCAATGAAAATCTAGCCTTTAACGGCAAAAAAAAAATAAAATAAAATTCAAAATAAAATAACGTTCAGCGGAGGAGGTATCAGCCGAAAACGGCAGAAAACAAAAAATTAAAGAAAGAAAAAAAAAACAACACTGGCCTTTAACAACCAAAAAGAATTTAAACTCAAAAAATAATTAAACTGAAAAAAAAAGGTTACGAACTGGTGGAAACTTGTATAAAATTACACTTACAATACAAAAATTAAAAAATAAAGTAAAAAGAAAAACAATAAACAAAATACAGCGAGTCGCCCAAACAGCTACTCACGTAAAAAAAATAGGGGGAGGGGCAGAAAAATTACGAGGAAAAAACAAACAGTTATGAACAATATAAAGTCACTTGCAGCAAAAATAATAATAATGCAAGATATTAGTTAAAAGGTGTAAATAAAATAAGGCGCTCAAGAAAATCTGAAGCTGAAAATAAAATAAAAATTAAAGAAAAAAGTTAAACCAAACAAATATGGCGGAGAGAAAGAAAAACCAGGCAAAAAGCTGAAAAAAAATACGAAAATACGGAAAAGAAAAAACAAAAGAAAAACAAAAAAAAATGAAACGTAAACTTAGCTATTCAGTCCAAGTCTTTTTTTCCTAAAGTAAACGTAAATCTCCAAACAAGGGGGCAAAAACGGACAAACACAAATCGGAAGCAGTCACACACGACTAGAAAACAGTCAAAAAAAAAAGTCGCCAACAAACTACGGATCGTCAGGGCAAAGGCTGAAACACTAAAGGTAAAAGCAAATAAATAGATATACACTAAGGTAGGGGGGAACCATACCAACACAAGAAGTGGGGGTAAGAACAAATGAAGCAAATGATAGTTACGAAATTTACGGCCTACATACTTACAGAGTCTATGTAGTTATTATATATATATATATATATATATATATATATATATATATATATATATATATACCACATTTAGATTTATTATGTTTATGTCATTAATCTTCAATGTTTATCTTTTCGTAAAACTAAGCAATTCTTTATCACTTTTTAATAATTGATGTTTTATGGCTTTCTATTTACTATAAATAAATTTATCGATTTTTTGACACTCAGAACATGTGTCCGATATAAAAGATTGATTGTTTGGTGAGGCTTTAGTCTTACGACGGCTGGTCACCGCTTCGTTCCGCGTCAAGATGAAATTCGCAGAATTGTTGTTCCTAATTCTTTCTCTGGTTTGTATACACAATGTGAAATCAGATCGTAAGTATAGAAATTTTATCTATAAATATTTTTGGCGTATGTTGTCTTTTACTAGCATATGAATCATCGTATCAATATTTCTTTACTTTTTTGTATTGTCCCTAAAAGATAGTTTTTTTTAGTAATAAAAAATAACAAATAAAAAATAACTAATTTTCTGTTGATTTTAATTCGGTACCTCCTAAATCAAGTGCACTTGTAGCTTAGTATGTAAAATTTTATAAAAAATCAGTGTTCAGCACTTATTTTTTTATGAATTATCTTTATATTTTCTTTTCGTGATTCCGTTTTGTGGAAGTATTTTTTCCTGTCATTGAAACTTAACTTTTACTTAACTTGTGGCTAATCCGTGCGAGTGAATTTTGAATGTTCCTAATGCTTACATTATTATGAAAATAAATCCTTGAAAAATACGAAAAATTATATCTAAAAAAATACGCTTATTTTCCGGTCAACGAATTGTGTATTATCATTCAGGTGACTTCTGTCTTATTGCCACGTGATGTAGAGGTTAATGATGTCTATTTCGTCATTTCGACTCTATTAAGAGCGAAACATGGCAGATGATCAGTGCCAACGAGATAAGTTCAAATCCAGCCTTATTGATATTCCCAAATTTATTGTCACCCATTTCCAACCTGAATATATTTTGGATGTCATCCGTCGGAAAGGATCAACGCGGAATTGTGTCCTCAACATTCAAAGATCCACTCTGGTTGCAATATTGGGCTTGTGATCAGAGATTTAATAGAAGAATGAACATTCCCTAATAACTACGCAGCAAGTAAAATAATAGTACATATATTGGCTGAATATTCTTAGTCTCGCTGTTTTTCCTCTGTCCTTTTATCTTCAAGCGGAACAGTCACTTATCTCGATACTTAATGCTTGATCACTTTATTGCACTAAAATGATCAGGGCAGTTATATAGCATGACGTCTGCAGAAAATGCTGATCGGACAGAGCGATGTCTGCATCTACCCACACAGAATTAATTGTGTGGGTTCCAGCGATAGAAATGTGTTTTGGCATTCTTATATTTAATGGGAAACTGACTAAATAAACGTTTTGTTTTTTGCTTTTAGCCTTGGAACAATTCGTTTATATTACAAATGCCGCTCTTGATGCACCAAAGAAGTTATGGCCTGTAAAGGGTGATAAAGAGAAATGTGCTAAGGAATGTTTAAAACGGCCAAACTGCAGTTCTTTCGAGGTTGATCTTACGGCGGACACTTGTTATTTCTCGAAATATGCTACTTCGGATGAGTGGAAACTAAAGGAGCTGATTCTAAATAATTATTACCAGCTAATTGATCGTAAGTATTTCGTCGTAATATTTAATGTACATAATCTTGGAATTCTTTCGAACTTTTGTTCTCATCTTGGTTCGTATAAGTGTTATAATAGACACAACGTTTTGACCAAGTACCCTCTGGTCATCATCAGGTGACCATAGATTCGCAATAATCAACAAGATAATCTACATCAGCCAGTCTAAAAGTTTGAAATAATTCCAAGATTATTGAAAATTACTCATCTCAGAAATAAAATTAATGCACATAATGTGCCTGTGTGTGTGTGTGTGTGTGTATCCGTTACATATAGACTCCGAAACGGCTGAACCGATTTTCTTGAAAATTTACATAGATGTACTATAAGCGTCTGCGAGTGTTCTTAGCTAGGTGTTGTGTCGGGGTACTCTCGATAAATATCGAAAATCGATAATTGAAAATATCGAGTTATAGAAGGAGTGGTCCGATTTTAATCAAATTTGATACACTCATAGACAAAGAGATAAGAAACGATATTCAGAAGTTTCAAGGTTGCAGTTCTTACAATAGTGCAGAAAATCGATAATATATATATATATATATATATATATATATATATATATATATATATAAGTCGATACCAGGAAATCAAAATTTGACTTACATCCTTTCATTTTCGTTTCAGTCTACGGTTTCGCTTTAACTGGAAACAACTATAGCTTTTTAGTCTTTCATGCCAACGTCCAAAGAGTCTGAGCCCCAGGACCCTGGATTAATTTTAAAGCTTTCATTACACCCGAGTAACGCCGGGCTATACTGCTAGTTCGTGTATAATCCGAATGTTAACCTCTTTCGAACGTATTTACCTGTCTTTAGTGCAATCGATCACGAAAAATGCATGATTTTAATCTCTTCAAATCATTACCTGTGTATAGTACACACTTTTTCTTAATTCCTTCGTAAAACAGTTAATAAAAACTCACACTATACACGAATATTTTTCATAATTGTTTCACTCCAAGCAAAGCAGTACAGTCACTGTTGCGCAGAGGGTTACACGAGAAGAGAGTTAAAAGGAAGAGGAACAAGATACAGGTGATGTCGGAGAAAGAATAAGAGAAAGAGGGGAATCATAGAGATAAAAGATGGCAATTGATGTTGCACTTAAACTCTTGGAGATTTTTATATATCAGGGAAGCAAGTATACAGAAAGAGTTTCACAGGCGAAAGTGCGAGAAAAGCTGATGGTGTAGAATTAGTGGTTACATTTGACCGTTTTAACTATATGACGTAGATGTTAAGGGAAAATTGAAGTCTGTAAGTACTTGGAAAAATCGATCGCTAGCGGTATAAATTGCACTAAACAGGTTTTGTCTGTATCTGTTGTATTTAATTCTCAGGGTTGATCATTAAATTTCCTATTTTTTACTGTGAACCAAATAGGCTATATTACTG
Organism: Ascarosepion bandense; assembly: GCA_037127315.1. Taxonomy (NCBI): domain Eukaryota; kingdom Metazoa; phylum Mollusca; class Cephalopoda; order Sepiida; family Sepiidae; genus Ascarosepion; species Ascarosepion bandense. Next base: position 25,240 of record JBBBDQ010002303.1, on the reverse strand, counting down.
ATGTGTAGGGCCTTAAAGTTTATAAACATTCAAAATAGAAGGGCATTGAATCCAAGGAAATTCTGGTTAAATGTGTAACACGTATTGTATTAACCAGGAACGTCGTCGGCCTACGTTGTTATAAACAATCCATTTTTCATTATCCTGTTCAATAATGGATCATTTTGTTGTATTTTGAAAAGATGGAAATGCGATTCAATAACGTTTTTCCATAAAATCGTGAGACATCCAAACATCGTAGCAACTGAAGTATCCAATGTTTTGGATTACCTTCAGATCAGAATATATGCTCTATTCCTATGATAGCCCATGTCATGTAATATGGATTATTTTGTATCAGCATTTTGTTACTTTCACGGCAAATTTTAGACGAGCTCCATTCTTTAATGCCATCGGCTCGGAACTTAACGGCCAGGACCTGCCTTGTTACTTCTATAGTATTGAATAAAACGCATTCCCAATTTATTCGTTATTCCCTTGAATTGCAATGCAATTTTCTCTAACATAATGCGCATGAGTAGAACAATACAAATTAGTCAATTACTAGCAGTATAGCCCGGCGTTGCTCGGGTGTAATGAAAGCTTTAAAACTAATCCATGGTCTTGGAACTCAGACTCTTTTGATTTCCTGGTATCGATATCAAATAAGTTTTTTTCGCCGTAAACTGAATTTTGAAGGCTAAATAAGTCCTCTGAGTAAATGGTATCATGGCTAACTAAGAAATACAATTATACCTACTTAGAGCCAAACCTGAAGCAAAAACTAAAATAAAAGGCTAAAAGAATTCAGACATATAGGCAGATAAACAGTCACACACACAAACATCTTGCCTTTTATATATCTCTCTCTCTTTCTCTCTCTCTCTCTCTCTATATATATATATATATATATATATATTCGATTTTCTGCACTATTGTAAGAACTGCAACCTTGAAACTTCTGAATATAGTTTATGTTTTTGTCTATGAGTATTTCAAATTTGATTAAAATCGGACCGCTCCTTCTATAACCCGATCTTTTTAATTATCGATTTTCGATATTTATCGGGGGGTACCTCGACACAAAACCTAGCTAAGAACACTCGCAGACGCTGATAGTGCAACTGTGTAAATTTTCATGAAAATCAGTTAAGCCGTTTCGGAGTCTATGGGTAACGGACTCACACACACACAGACACACACACACACAGACAAAGTTCCATTTATAAATAAGTTTAGATAATTAACCCAAATAAAACAACCTTTTTTCTCATTTTCAGCCAACGAAGACTACATTCACATCAGAAATGCAAAGATTATGAATTCTAAAGACGAGTTAGAAAGCATTAAAGATCTGACTATCCCCAAGTGCCAAGATAAATGTCGAAAACAACCTCATTGTCATTCATTTAACGCCAAAGCTCTGTGCGAGGGTTGTAAGCATTTCGAGTGTAATTTCTACACTTCAAATTTTCAGACTCAAATTGTTTATCCAAATCGATTTGGATGGAACGCTTACTTTTCCAATCCGGGTAAGTAATAACGAGAATAAATGTCAAATTCTTCATTTCTTTTATTTTTGGATATTCTACATGTATTATAACATATACACTGTTTGTTCTTAATAATAATAATAATAATAATAATAATAATAATAATAATAATACTCAGAAGTAAAGCTCATGCCTTACGTAAGGATTTATCTATGTGAAATGTGATGTCATGATGCTATCTCTGATCTTAGATCTCTGGTTAGAATCCAGAAGGAATTAACAATACTATATAAATCAAAGGAAATAATAATAATAATAATAATAATAATAATAATAATAATAATAATAATAATAATAATAATGAAATAAACATCAAAAGAGGTATATTTCAAGGTGATTCTTTGTCTCCCTTACTATTCTACATATCATTAATAGCACTAACCAGTCAACTTAATAAGACAGAATGTGGTTATAAAATAGGCCCAAAGAAAATAAGCCATCTATTTTAAATGGATGACTTAAAGTTGTATGCTGAGAATGATAATGAGCTGGAAGGTCTTCTGCAAACTGTAAAATGCTTCAGCGAAGACATTGGAATTAAATTCAATTTGAATAAATGTGCTAAAGCTACAGCTTTACGTGGATCACTACAAGAAACATCCCCAATTAGCTTAGACCCTGCTGTAACAATAAAAGAATTGAAGCCAGAAGAAGCTTATAAATACCTCGGTGAAAATGAGAGTGAAAAACTTCACCATAAAAATGAAAGAAATAGTGCGTAAAGTGTACTATAGAAGGCTACGAATGATATTAAAAGCTGAATTGAATTCTCATGACAGAATTATGGCCATTAATAGCCTTGCAATCCCAGTTGTCCAATACAGTTTCAACATCTTAAACTGACCTCTAAACGACATCAGACGAATGGATTCTAAAACAAGAAAGCTTCTTTCTAAGCATAAGAAGCATCATCCAAAGGATGATGTAGACCGTCTATACATACCCCGTAAAGAAGGTGGAAGAGGTCTTATTCAGCTGGAATTGTCATACAAGACAACAACTATTGGCTTACTAACATACATAGAAACAACAAAGGATTGGATGATACAATTAGTAAGGCAACATGAAGAAAGAAAGAAAACATATTCAATAATAAAAGAAGGCAGTAAATACAAACAAGATTTACAGTTAGTAGATTATAGGTTTTGTAAACGGTTAATCAAAAATTGTATTATTTTATTAGACATTTACATGTATAGTTTATGAATTTTTTAGTTTCGTGATTTTTTTAGTAATTCCATACGAATTTTAGTTTTAAAGGACGTACGCTATAATTTTTTCGCACGTGTGTTAGTCCACGAAATGAGTTAACTTTTTAGTCGTTTTTATGATATTGTTTAAGATAGTCTTATTAGTCTTTTAAACGTAGATTTTTAAATTAACAAGTTGGTTACAACCTTAATTTTATTGAATTTTCGTCTTAGGTCGCAAGCATTTTATGTTTTGAGCGTTTATCTTAATTTACCGTTAGTATAGTGATAACTAATTAAAGAGGAAATGAGCGTGTTTAAGTTAAGAAATATTTTAGTTATAACTTGATAACATATATGTGGTGTAAAACACCCGTATTGAAAAAAAAAAAAAAAAAAACTCATACATACCTGTTTAAAAGAATAATGGGGCAGGCGGGGACATCCTGGAAAAAAGAAAAAAGAAAAAAAAAAAAAAAAAAAATTGCTACACACTGATTGGCTGTGGTAAAAAATGACATTAACTGCTCTAAAAGCATAAATACTGCCATTTAACTCGTTTGCAAGTTTCATATCGAGATGGGAGTTGGCGGGAGACCAAAGCCGACTGGGTCACTTGGACGAGGGAGTCTGATGTTGTAAGACCCGAAACTCCCAATGAATCCAAGAGTAACATCACTGATGACCCATCTCGACGCATCTATTGGGATGTATGATATAAGTATACTTCTGGTGTTACCAGTGACGACCGAGAAAGAACGGGTGACAACCAAAGAAAAGATTTGGTGACGAACTGGAGAGACAGTTAGGCAGCCGGGAAGACGGCAATCGGGGCATGAAGGGATAGCACCCCTAATTGCGATTTCCGTGAGGAAATACCCAAAATTTGCTACGAATAATCACACAGGAAAATACCCCCAGGGGAACCCGAGAGGGGGGGAGGATGAGTTCCCTGACAGGACTGTCATAAAGGAAACGAACTTGACTGACCAAAGGATTACGAGCGCGAAATGTGTGTGTGGAAAAACTTGCAAGAATGAACGAGGTTTAAAGATTCATCAAGGTCGAATGAAATGTCTGGTTGAAAAGAGACAGGAGCAGCGCACAGGGCAAGACCCTGGTCAGACGCAGGAGAAGCGGGGTCAGGAAGCAAACCACAGTACCAAGTCTCTCCACGCAAATGTCATCCCAAAACCGACATCAACGACAACTATGATTAAATGGCCCCCTTCTAACAACTTAGGGGATTGGCAGAAATTTGATAATGATGTTTGTGAAATAATACAGATATCTTCAAAAGGCAACATTGACTCTCGGCTAAGGATGTTAACAACTATAATTACTAACTTCGCATCCGAAAGATTTGGGTTTAAACAACCAAAGCAGCCAAAGAGTTCTTATAAAAAGAATCGGCGAGCAGTAAAAATAAAAGAGATCAGAGGAGAGCTCAAATCCCTGAAGAAACAATACGCAGCCGCAGATCCCGAGGAACGACCAGCCCTAGAAGAGTTAAGAGGTATACTAAGAACGAAGCTTAAATCTATACGAAGAGCGGAATGGCACAAGAGGAGGGGAAAGGAAAGAGCCAGAAAACGGGCAAACTTCATAGCAGATCCATTTGGATGTGCTCGTAAATTACTCGGTGATAAGAGGAGTGGCCAACTGGAGAGCACAGTGGAAGAAATAAACGAACATCTCAGCGTCATTTTAAGTGATCCAAGGAGAGAAGTAGAGCTCAGCGACACTAGTGCCCTAATTAACCCAGAACAACCAGGCGTTGAATTTAATGCTAAAATGCCAACATGGAAAGAACTTCTAGAAGTGGTTAAGGCAGCTAGAACAGGATCATCCCCGGGCCCTAATGGAGTTCCATACATAGTGTATAAACGATGTCCAGGAATTTTAAAGCAGTTATGGAAATTGTTGCGCACTATCTGGAGGAGAGGCAGAGTTGCAGATCAGTGGAGGAAAGCCGAAGGCGTGTGGATACCAAAAGAAGAGAATTCAAAAAGTCTCGACCAATTTAGGATAATATCCCTACTTAACACTGAAGGAAAAATATTTTTTAGTATTTTGTCAAGACGTTTATCCAAGTTCCTAATAACGAACAAATACATGGATATATCAGTACAGAAAGGAGGCGTCGCTGGAATGCCGGGTTGCATTGAACATATTGGCGTAGTTTCACAGATCATACGTGAAGCAAAAGAAAATAACGGAAATCTAGCTGTGTTATGGCTAGACTTAGCAAATGCATATGGTTCAATCCCCCATAAAGTGGTCGAGGAAACACTCCGCAGATATCATGTTCCCAGTTTCGTTAGTAATCTAATTTTAGATTATTATAATAACTTTACGTTAAGAGTTTCGTCAAATACAACAATGTCGAGTTGGCATCGGCTAGAGAGAGGAATAATAACAGGCTGCACGCTATCAGCCACTCTCTTTTCTCTAGCGATGAACATGATAATAAAATCAGCAGAAGTGGAGTGTAGGGGTCCAATGGTAAAGTCTGGAATTCGACTACCTCCATTGAAAGCATATATGGATGACATTACAGTAACTACAACATCAGTAACAGGCTGCAGGTGGTTATTAAGGGGCTTAGAAAAGCATATAAGATGGGCACGCATGAAATTCAAACCAGGTAAATCCAGGTCACTAGTATTAAAAAAGGGAAAGATTAAAAGTACGATATTATTCACAGTCGCTGGCGAAGTAATTCCAAATGTTACCGAGAAGCCTGTAAAGTATCTTGGCAAGTGGTTTGACAGCAGCAATAAGGACAATGCAGCAATCAAAAGGTTATGGGCTGACCTAGTAGATTGGCTAAGGAAGATAGATAAATCCGGATTGCCGGGCAAATTCAAGGCGTGGTTGTACCAACACGCAGTTCTACCGCGGACATTATGGCCACTAATGGTATATGAGATAGCTATCACTACGGTAGAATCAATGGAAAAAAAGATCAACGGATTCTTAAGGAGATGGTTGGGTTTGCCAAAGTGCATGAGTACGGCGGCATTATACGGGACCTCAAACGCGATCCAGCTACCACTAAGCGGTCTCAAAGAAGAGTTCGTGGTAACACGTACAAGGGAGGCGATCTTGTATAGAGACTCTAAAGACCCAAATGTATCAGAAGCAGGTATTGAGATCCGGACAGGAAGAAAGTGGAACGCAGTTAGAGAACTAAAAGTAGCGGAAGAAAGACTTCAGCAGAAAGCTATTGTCGGCACAGTGGCCAGAGGAACAACAGGCTTGGGCTACTTCCCTAGCACAAGGTTCGAGAATGTGACAGAGAAAGAAAGAAGAGTACTATTGCAAAAAGAAGTAAGAGAAGGTATGGAAGAAAATAGACGGGCTAAGATGGTGGGAATGTCACAGCAGGGTGCCTGGACCAGATGGGAAAGTTATGTTCGACGGCGTATAACATGGCCGGACATATTGAGGTCAGACTTTAACCTCATTAGATTCAAGATCCAAGCAGTATATGATATTCTGCCAAGTCCATCAAACCTTCACAAATGGAGCAAAAGTGAATCCCCAGCATGTCAACTGTGCGGGGGTAAAGGATCATTGCAACACTTACTGTCAGGATGTGCTAGAGCCTTAAGCGAAGGGCGTTATCGCTGGCGACATGACAGCGTTCTCAAAGTTATAGCTGAAGTGATTTCGGATGCAATTAAAGCAAATAAATTTAGTCCCGAAAGGCAAAGAGTTAATTTCGTGAAAGCCGGTAGCACGAAACAGTCCGCACAAATAAGTAGAACTAAAAAGCTATCTGCACCGGATTGGCAATTGCTTGTTGATTTGGAAAGACAAATAAAGTTTCCTACAAATATCGCAGAAACTAAGCTTCGCCCAGATATTATTATTTATTCAAATTCTGCGAAGAAAGTAATAATGTGGGAACTTTCAGTCCCATGGGAAGAGAATATGGAAGCAACGCATGAAAAGAAGATAGCCAAATACCAACCTCTCGTAGAGTCATGCCGAGCTAATGGATGGCAGGCAATATGTCAGGCAGTTGAAGTAGGGTGCCGCGGATTTATCGCAACATCGTTGAGTAAGGCATTTACGAGCATCGGCATTTCAGGAGTATCGAAAAGAAAGGCCCTGAGAGATATATCAAATGCTGCAGAAAGAGCAACGAATTGGTTGTGGATAAGAAGGGCGGACACCTGGAATGGTAAAGCAGTTAAAAATTGAATCAAGGTTTTTTTTAAATATGATACACGTGTGACAGTTATTTGTAATTATACATATACACGTGCGTATGTGTATATATGTTGCTTTTTGGGAGTATATAATTTGTAAATAGTACTTTAACAACATTGTATTAAAAATACCTGTCCTTTTCAGGTGACAATTGCAATAGTTCTAATGTATCTATGTGTACTATATACATATACGGTATATGTATTTAAATAAATATTTAACTATTTAGAGGGGGGATTATAGGTTTTGTAAACGGTTAATCAAAAATTGTATTATTTTATTAGACATTTACATGTATAGTTTATGAATTTTTTAGTTTCGTGATTTTTTTAGTAATTCCATACGAATTTTAGTTTTAAAGGACGTACGCTATAATTTTTTCGCACGTGTGTTAGTCCACGAAATGAGTTAACTTTTTAGTCGTTTTTATGATATTGTTTAAGATAGTCTTATTAGTCTTTTAAACGTAGATTTTTAAATTAACAAGTTGGTTACAACCTTAATTTTATTGAATTTTCGTCTTAGGTCGCAAGCATTTTATGTTTTGAGCGTTTATCTTAATTTACCGTTAGTATAGTGATAACTAATTAAAGAGGAAATGAGCGTGTTTAAGTTAAGAAATATTTTAGTTATAACTTGATAACATATATGTGGTGTAAAACACCCGTATTGAAAAAAAAAAAAAAAAACAAACTCATACATACCTGTTTAAAAGAATAATGGGGCAGGCGGGGACATCCTGGAAAAAAAGAAAAAAGAAAAAAAAAAAAAAAAATTGCTACACACTGATTGGCTGTGGTAAAAAATGACATTAACTGCTCTAAAAGCATAAATACTGCCATTTAACTCGTTTGCAAGTTTCATATCGAGATGGGAGTTGGCGGGAGACCAAAGCCGACTGGGTCACTTGGACGAGGGAGTCTGATGTTGTAAGACCCGAAACTCCCAATGAATCCAAGAGTAACATCACTGATGACCCATCTCGACGCATCTATTGGGATGTATGATATAAGTGTAGAAAAGCAAAACAGAAGCCAAGAACCAACTATTGCGGCAAAAAATATGAAAATGAAAGCCAAAAATAAAGCTCTTGAACAGATGAAACAACGCTGGCGAGACAAACCTCTGCATGGCTAATATCCAGAACGTGCCAATAAATCCAATGTTGATAAAATTAATACTCATCGATGGTTACGTGCATCTGAATTAAAGTCTGAGACTGAAGGTTTTATTCTGGCAGCACAAGACCAAAGTCTTTTCACTAGAAACTTTCAGGCAAATATTATACATAATAATATGGATCCAAAATACAGGTTTTGTGATAAACACTAAAAAACAATAGACCATCTAATCTCAGGCTGTTCTGTACTTGTCCCAAATGAATATAAAAATCGCCACGATAGAGTGGGGCAATATTTACACTGGACAATGTCCAAAACACTATGGAAAATCTGTATACAAACACTGGTATGAACATCACCCAGCACCGGTTACAGAAATAGAAGATGTCACCATTCTATAGAATTACAACATCTACACAGACAGAAAAATTGAAGCAAATAGGCCAGACATTATTGTTAAAAACCAGAAAGAGAAAACTTGCTTATTAATTGATATGGCTTGTCCAGCGGATTGTAACATAGCAACCAAGGAATTCGAAAAACTATCAAAATATAAAGACCTGGAAAGTGAAATAGAAAAAATGTGGAAATTGAAAACAAGAGTTCTGCCAGTGATAGTAGGTGCATTGGAATGATAAAAAATGGAACAAAACAACACATTGAAAGAATCCCTGGAAACCCAAGCTTAAGAGATATACAAAAAATTGTCTTATTAAGTACATCCCACACACTAAGGAGAACTTTGTCTATGTAACGTTAAGGAAGTTAGGAGAGATAGAAAAACACATGAAATGGAGCTATAACAACACAGCACGACCTGCCTTAGGCCTTCCCGCAGACTTAGTAGGTAGTGCGACTGTAGAAGAAATCGAAATATGATGAAAGATGACAACATAAAAATGATAATAATTATTAATTACTTAATTATTATATAATTTCTTTATAGTATTAGGTTAAGGCTAAAATAATTTCCGCTTATGATTCTCAGTCATATTTTTCAAGAAATAAATTATAATTACATTTCATTCAATTATATAGTCACCTTTATTTGAAATTATTTGTTGGCACTTATCAGACATTTAATCGAAACTTTGTTTTAGTAAAATTACAGAAGTTTTGATCTGAAAATGTTTTCGGCGAACTTTTGAATTTGTTTTTTTTATTAGAGAAAGTTTTAAAGCGATCGGAAAAGAATCGATTGGTGCAAAATCAGGCAAAAATGATGAGTGGGAGTAGAACAGATCGACAGAATCCTCATTTTTTCCTGTGTCATTCTTGCTAAATGTCGACTTGGGTTGTCTTAGAGATTACCAATAATTTCCTATTGAAGAATGCAGGGAGTTTTGGACACATTGCAGCTGCTGGATGTATAAATGTGCATTTAGTGTTTCGTTGCGCAAAGAACGTTGAAGGAATAAGAAATGAAACGTCTTACCATACGTACAGTATTATTTTTCTTCCAAGGAGCCTAGTTTTTGCGGTTGGTTATGGAGTTTTATCTTTGTCAGCCCACTGCCATTTTAGTTGAACATTGTCGTATATAACCGTTCTTCATCACCTGTTATATATATTGAAGAAACAGTAACCGTTAAAATTGGTTCCCTAAACGAATTTACTTATCACTAAACCTAATACAGTTCAAACTCTGAACAAGCGCTATTCTATCACTATTTCCATGAAACCACGAAATCACTCAGCATAGTATCCATAAACTTGTTGGAAAATTGCCGGTGCAATCATTACCCCAAACGATAGACGTTCAAACTAGTGCAACTCACGATGGGTGTTGTTACATAGCAACTTAAAACATTCTTCCTCCACTGGTATTTGCAGGAAAGCGTCACTGAGGTCGATTTTTGAAAAACATTTTCCCCTATTTACTTTCGCGAAAATTTCATCCGGTCTAGGTAAAGAATAATGGTAGTCTTTGAGTGCTGCATAATAATGGTAGTCTTTGAGTCCTGTCGAGAAATAGCTGGATCTCGTTTGATTTTTCTGTACACAGATGGTCAGTAAAGCCCATTGACTGTATACAATTTTTAACAAGTCTGTTGAGTTACTCATTTACTTTTAGTAAAAAGGCGAAAGGCGCATTTCGTTTTTTTCTTAAACACGGGCTGAATGTCATCTTTTAACTCAAATTTTGCCGTCATCTTGTTACACCGACCAAGGCCCCCAGACAAACTTCCGGAAAAGTTTCTTTTAAACTTTTTGTTGATTATTTGCTTAGGTGGTCAGGTTTTCCAGTTTTTTTTTCAAAATGTATTAATTGGCACAACTTAATTTTCTCCATCCAGTCGGTGCCAAATAAATTTTCTTTATTTTTCTTATACAAACGTATTTAATTTTAACGTCCTTCCTTGAAATATTACATTCGTAATAAGTTCTGTAAACTTGATTTCTTCCCATTAAACGGACCTCGCCATTTTATTAGTTCTTAGCAAGGTTGGTTTTTCTAACTTTTTCCAAGTGTGCAGTTTTATGATTGTTAAATCTGAACCAGAATCAAACTGAATTTTAATATTTTTATTTCAGATTTGCATTTGATCGTGCTTCCTAATGTGTAACCCGTCTTGTTCGTCTCATTTTGTGTTTTTTACGTAGCTATTAACCTTTTTTCTCGCTCGAACAGCTACAATCTAGACATTTTTAATCCGGTACGGACAGTCTTTATATCAATGTAATAGTCCACAACCGAAACACAGGTTTGGAAGCAAATTGTTGACTTTTATTATTGGTTTGATTTAGGGGAAGACTTTTTTCTTTCGGCGTACTTTTCTTATGTGAGCTATGCCAGAGTCATCAATATTTTTCTAATCTTGGCGTACGCTTACAAATCTCTGACAGTCTTCCGCTATTTATTGGAGAGGAAGGTTTGGCTCATTTTCTAATTTATTTAGAACTCTACGTTTAATATCAGCGTTTTTAGTTGAAACGAGTCCCTGAACAAATATCAAACATTTGAAATTATTTGCACTCAATTCTGACAGTTTGAAATCATTGCAATGTTTGTTCACGACAGATGCAAACGTAGTGATATCTTCTCTATTCTAAATAGTTAAATTCATGCATTTCCAACTCTCATGAAAGAATGAAGTTTTAGGACTAAAATCTTCTGTAAGAAACTTAACCGCTTCCGTGATTGTCAATTCGCTTGTTTTACGGGATAAAATATAATTAACAAATTTTGTGTGCTTTGTAGTTCCAAGTTTTCTAAGAAGGCGAACTTTCTTAGACTCCGACCAATTTATGCAATCAGTAGCGTATAAATCCTAGAATCTTTTAAAATAGAAGGCAAAAGTTATATATTTGTCCGGAGAATATGTAAAAGTGTCTATTGCACCCTAAATCGTGTCTTGTATGAAGGCATTTTTGCTCTTGTTGAGTTTGAAGTAGACTCTATTTAAATTTCTGATGACTGAGTTCAGTTTGTTTCTGAATTTCAAGTTGGTTTTTGAATTTCAAGTTCTTGTTCGTTTTTCTGTTCAAGTTGGAACTTAAGAAATTTCAAGCATGGCGAATTTAAATTCATCTATGTTTATACGTGTCTTTTTTTTCCAAATACAAATTAAATTAAAATAAAAACTTTTCTTTTCTGTGAATAACAAAAAAAAAAAAAATTCTGCGCCCATGCTCACAGCTTTGTTAGACATTTTGTTAATCTATGCCTAATTACCTGACCCCAGTAACGTTTGCTAGCCAACCGTTCCAGGACCTGACTAGCTAATGCTATCTCTACGGGATCCCCCATGCATCCGCCTGGGACAGACTATGTTCACCTTGTTAGCCTTAACTAGGGCAAGTCGACAGCTATAGTCAGCAGTGAAAGACGTAATTCTATCCTTAAGCCTCTCCCACTACCTATTCCCGATAACCGTCCCCACTAATTCACGATGCACTAGTTTAAGTTCAGCCTAACCAGTGGGATGTAGGATAATCTAGTAAATATAGATCGACCCTTCTCACTAACATTATATCCAGGTAGCTTGCTACCTGGGTAGATGTCCAACTAACTGCCCACATCATCTTCCCCAAATGATGATCGACCCTGTATCTATCGACGAAGACGAACTCGTAGATCAGATCAATCAGGCTACGGTCACCTGACCTCTCGCTAGCTCCAGCTCCCTATCTAGCTTGGGGTTAAGGACGGCATTCCAGTCCCTCACTAAGACAAGGCGCGAAGTTTCCACAAGGAACGGTCCCAACTGACGGAAAAATGAGACACGCTCGTGCTGGTCATTGGGTGCATAAATCGCAACGATCCGAAACGAAATACTGCTCGCGGCAATATCAGCCACGATCAACCGGTCTCCCGCACCGACATGGACAAGGTTTACCCTCGAACCCAGGGTACGTTTAACTAACAAGAAAACACCGCTGACCTACTGGTCCCCGTATGCTGAATAGACAACAAATTCAACTGACAGCACACGAGCATCAACTTTGCAAACTAAGTTAGTCACCTGGATCGAGTAACAGATACTCCATAGGACAAGAAATCACGAACCAGGCGGGCAGCCTTACCCCGATCTCTCAAACCCCTTGCATTCAAGCTGGCTAGCTTGATAGACATTTATTAAGCCGGATTCCCTAAGCACATACTGGCCGGAAATCTGCGGGATTGTCCTAGACTGCTTGTGTTAATCTCGAACGTAATGCGTCCGTCCAGGAAAAAACCGCCGACGTTCGTCAAGTAGGTAAGTTTTAAAGCACTATATAAGGAAACGTGGCGAATTACGTTTTTTCTCTCGTTTTTCTTTTATTCAATTAATGCCATTCTTATCTTTAGACATGCATCTTTAGTCCCCGCCAGGTGATACCACACTTTCAGATTTCCTCCTGTGTTTCGAATCAGTGTGATCACCCCGGACGCATCTGGGAAGTTCTGTGGATCCTCAATGCTTTTTACTTCATTTAAAAAAGAGGCCTAAAATAGGCCCACCTCTGGAAGGAAAGGTTTTTTCTTCTTCTCTAAGGCCTGCCCGTCTACTTTTCAAAGATGTTTACTCTTGAAGTAGAGTTCTCGGTTTCTCTTTTTATTCTTCTTTTCCTCGGTAGGGCTGGGTGTGGGGGAGGGAGTTGAAGGAGCTCTTGAAGGTGATAAAGAAATGCCTTACTTTTGCTGGTTCTGGTTCTTTCATAGGCAAAGCAGAGGCAGATTGGCCCTAGGCGGCAATCAGGGCCTTTTCCGCCCTGCTTCCCTCTGTTTTCTTATTTTTCTCTTTTTTTTTTCTCTTAGTGACGACTTCCTCTTCCTCCCTCCCCGGTTTCAGCGGACGCCACTGCTACTTGTTGATGCTGCTGCTGCTGCTTTTTAGTCGTTTTCTTTAACGGTGGCTTTTTCTTTTCGCTGTCTCCCTGAGGAGGAGGGGAAGCCGCCTTTTTGCCTCAACTAACTACCTGCGTCCATTCATTTTCCGATTATTATTTTATCTTTTCAGTCTCCGCTAACACCTCTTTTTGCACAGGAGATTTCTCTTTCACCGGTGCCAGTGGTGTTTCCGGTGTCAGCACTGGATTCTTTGTTATTTCATTTTGGTCAGATGTCCAGCTGCCCCATACGTCCAACAATAAGGTTTTCTTCCCTCCATAACTAGTCAGTCAGTTAAGTGCCATACTTGAAACACGCTTGGGCAATCATGACTGGGCAGGAGATTATACCGCAGTAGGTTGCCATTGCTTTCCGCGGTAGACTGGTTGCCAGCCAAGGCTATAGAACCCAATCTGTCTTGTTATTTAACCCATAAGTGGAAGGAAGTGACGGATTCATACCTTTCCCAAGGGTATTTGCGCGTAAGTGAATGCAATGAATTCAACTGGAATTCGAACTCGGCTCTCCGATTTCTCGTTCCGAGCCGATATCCACTGCACCACAACGCACATCCTCCGGACACAACCTTATTCCTTGACAGGGCAGTATCTCGGGGATGTTCTGGAATTCTTGGCGGTTTAGCACAACTTGCAACGTGAAATCTTCCGTTGGTAATGCCGACTTACTGACAACACGATCCACCTCATCGACTGCATCAAATTGAGCAAAAAACCTTCCCATATGATCGATTGATATATCGAGTGGCACAACCTGAGCCTCAATCCGGGGTACGTCGTGTGCCCATGCATTCGGTTTGCAGTCTAACGTTCTTCGTCGTCAATATACGGCCTGCCAGAGTCTTCGCCTCCTCTTTTGATGCCAAAAGCGTTTTGCCAATATTTTTGGCACAATTTTGAGGCTCTTCAGCGCTTCCTACATCATCTCCCTTCTAATCCCAATAAATTCACGCGTCTTGACGTCGGTTGTAAGCGGAGAGATGGTCTTAGCCGACACAATATTCAAAACTTCAGGAATGATTACAAGTTCATTATCCTTGATAAATTCCTTCTACTTATCTCGCATCCGATTGTAATAAGCCGCTTCTTTCTTTTCCTTTGACTTCTTCCACACAGTCGGTGTTTGTGGCACCGCTGGTTCAACATTTTGCTGGGGAGACTCAGCCATTGTGGTCTCACCACAGTAAGACAAACAGAAAAACGAAAGTTCACAAAAACAAGTTCAGAAATATAACTAAGCACAGACAAAAGTTAACGTAGAAACAAATAAAACTCACTCGGACACAACGGTTTCTCGCAAAAACAATACTACACGAGCTATCTGCGGGAATAGGTTCCGCTCTTACTTGCAAAGTATAACTGCTACTTATATATAGTTCGGAAGAGTTCAATGTGTCATATGGGTAAGACGCCATAACAGATTCGAATCTTATTCTTTTCGAAGATGCAGAATTATAAAACGCTACTTTATTCATTTCTAATTCTCTTCTTTTTAAGGTCGTTCCACAAATAAAAATCTTGAAAAATGCGCTGAAACTGATCCAATTAAATATGTAAATATGCATATTTTTGATAATAAACATCAATCTCTGTACAAGTGTTTTCCTGATGAAAATGAATCAGCATCTGTAGAAGAGACAGAGTTGAATAAATTACCGAGTGATTGTTCAATACCAGGTAATATATTTTTCAATAATAATATCAATGATAAAAATAGAAAAGTCGGACACACACACACACACACACACACACACACACACACTAATACTCTCACATTTTATATATATATATATATATATATATATATATATATATATATATATATATATATATGCGTATTCTTATTACTTTTGGGCCGTCGACACCAGTAAAGCATCTAAATTGTACATTTCATTTACTGTTTCGTTTTTTTAATTTGTAAAATTCAGATAAAAATTAAACACATAGACCTCGGCAGAAGTTAATCAAATTGTTTAAAAGAATTCTTCACACACACACACACACACACACACACACACACACACACACACACAATGTCAAACTTTACCCTGCTTTACGTTTTCGACATTCAAATGATATTAACCAACCGATGCTGATAGAATATCCAGATTTGTATAATAAATACAGCTGACTTAGATTTTCAGAGTTATTCATTAAGCCAAGTATCGTTATTGAAACTAAAGGTATTTTTATGATGATATCTAAAAAAACAAACAAATTGAAAACGTTTATCAATCTAACATATTTCACTTTTATTAAAGCTTCATCAGAGAATGAGATATTAGAGCAAAAGAAGAAATAAATGCTGTAATTTTATGTTTGCATTGTTTGATTTTCATGGATTAATCAGGTTTCTCTCACGTTCGTATTCTTAAACAAACGTTAGTATAATTTACCCGCTTTCGAATTCAAGAAGAGACAAGACGTCTTTTCGAAATTTCAAGAAATTAACGAATTCTAAACCTAAATGAAAAGTCGTAAATATTGCTTTTTGTATGTAAGTGTATAATAGTTCTAGTTTGTCTGTGAGGGATTCATTAAAATGTATATTCGTAAGAGTGTGCATGTTTTGTAGACATTATGTTTGGTGGTTTTGTGCATCTTGATTTGGAAACGTTTTCACGTACACGCCGTTTGTTTTAGATGAACGCAAGTTGGATTCATTAAGGTTGATAATGTAATAAAATGTTTTTGACGTGTGTTTATACGTTTATCTAAGAAAAAAGATATTTTATTCAAAACGACAAGACCATTATTCAGTATAAATAACCTTGATTCACTGAACAGAATCCTTTGCTAGAAATAAAAAATAACTTTATTAAAATAAATGATACCCTTATTCAAAATTATTTTCAGCTTTAAAGGTGCGAATTCAAACGCCGATCCTGAAGATTTATGCAATACACAGCTGAATCAGTTTTTCAAAGAATGACAATGATATTTATTATCGCAGGACAGAATTTTACAAAAAAATTGTTTGGAGAAAGTTTCGATATAGTAACACATGTAACACCAACAAATTTATTTAACTGCATCCAAAATGGGCACAAAATGAGTTTGTAACAAGTATCCAAACTGTTTTCAGTTCAGCAATAGTTTCGTTACTTTAAATTGGATTTATTGTTTTTTATAGCATTAATCTGGAAAGTTCTCGTCCTTTTGTAAAACTAGTAATCTCTTATTCATTTTTTAAATCGTTCTTATTTTCTGATTCCTGGTTTACGATAAATAACTTTATATTTTTTTTTGTTTTTCCAAGTTTCAGATATTTCCGATATAAAAAAATGATTGATTGATGAGGCATTAACCTTAAGACCGCTTCGTTTCGCGTCAAAATGAATTGCTTAGAATTGTTGTGCATAATTCTCTTCTTGGTTTGTATCCATAATGTGAAAACATAGTGTAAGAATAGAAACGTAACACAGTTTTAAAGAATATTTTTAAAAATTATGGATTTATCCGTTTTTTTTAAGTTTATCTTGATTCCTTTGTTATTATCAGTTTTGTGGAAGTATATTTATGTCATTGAAACCTAAACTTTACTTAACTTGTGGCTAACATGTATTTTAGAAGTTAGTATTTAAAAAAACATATTGTTATAAACTTAAATCCACGAAGGTTTTATATCATTAAACATATTTTAATATCGATCTTGAACCGGCAATATGTTTTGAAATCGTTTAGAAAATATTTTAAGAAAATTAAACAATTATTTTTGTGGAGATTTGTCCCATATCTTTTGAGATTTGCCCGATTTTCGTTCAATTACCGAAGTGAAGCCACGTTGAGCCTGGTCAATATTCAGGTGAGTAACAACTGAGGGATACCAGTTGCAGTAAGTTAGACTATATAATCCTGGCTTTGGATACAATTTCGCTACTTACACTAAAAGAAAACCTCAGTATCTGATGATTCTTTTGAACTGATCGGATCTCTGTACTTGAGTTGTTGATACACTTGTGACACGATAACTAGGCATATATGTATTTCATTATAATAGATTAAAATAGAAAATAGATTAGAATAGAAAATAGTTTAAAAACATATTTAACAAAAGTGAAAAAGAAGAGGAAAAATAAATAAATAAACGTTTTTTCTTTTATGAGAAAAATTGTGGAAGAGACAACGGTATCCGATTACTGTTTTAAATCCTACCACTCTTCCGGTAAATATTTGACTCAGTGATAAAGTTCAGCAGGTAGGTTTTCGATGACCCGGTCAAAGGCTGTCCTTTACTGTATCTTGACCACACATTAAGCCTTTTCCGGCGGAAGCCTTATTAAGATTAAAAAAAAAGATAACTGAAATTTCAGACTTACAGTCGCCGGTGTTTGTCACCGGTGGTCTAAAGCATTTCCGGATTTCCGGATTTCCGGTCAATTTTGGATAAATTCAGGTAATTTTTCCGAGTCAGTTAAAGTAGGAGAGTTGAGTTCAGCAGGGTGCGAGCTTGAAGTAAGGATCTCTGTTCGTCTTGTTTCGTTCACTTTGGATTTGTTGATCTCCATTAATTAGTGTTAGAGCTGTGTGCCACATTCGCCTGCCTAAAACCGAAAAGGCTAACGCTAAACGAATAAAGCATCCTTTGCAACTCATCCAAGTTGTGGAAGTTCGTTCCTTATAGTCCATCTTGTACCCCCAGCTGTCCGGCCGACATTTTCTACAAATTTCCGGCAACATCACAGCGTGGAGAACGGCCGCCGGAGAAAATTGTTAGGACAGGACAGTTGGGGTGTTACACACTATTTTAAGAAATTCTGCTGTATATTTTTTGTTTACATACGAACAAGATATATGTGAAAAGTTGGATGATATGTATTTTTATTGTATGGTATTAAAAACCTTTCAGATTTTTATCGTTACTGATAAACACTTTATTAAAGTTAGATATCTCCTTCTTGTGTTTGAAGAATCGAAAAATGTAAAGTTAAATTTCATTATCAAGTATCAACATATTCTTAAATAATTTATTCTGTTTTTTCGTTTAGCCACTTTTTGGTTTTACGTAAGATCAGAAATGAAAATCAAATGTTAATTTCTGAATTATGTTCCGTTACCTGTGATTTATGATGACTTCTGTAAGGAAGATGACTGATAAACACATTTTTCAGGGTCAACAAAGATTATTGAAGGTGTTGATTAATTTACCCCTGCTGATAATATTTTTGTATGTTTAATTATGTTTTTGTTGGCAATATAATAACGATGTTAATCCATTGTGATCGAGGGTTGCGCACTGGCTTCATGTGCTGACCATGTCAGATTAGACGCTCTCTAACGTTCATTCAACATAGTTTCAACATAAAACAAAGGTGAGTTCTGTGTGTTTTCAATAAGCACAAATTGAGAGAGAGAGAGAGAGAGAGAGAGAGAGAGAGAGAGAGAGAGAGAGAGAGAGATCAATTCCTTCCACACGTCGTAAAAAAACGGCAAGCACATTTTTGGGTTACCTTATATAAAATAATAATGGATGTTCGTTGTCGTGCATTGGATATCGGCTCGAAACAAGAAATCGGAGAACCGAGTTCGAATTCTAGTTGATTTCGTTGCATTCACTTACACACAAATATACTTGGGAAAGGTAAGAATCCGTCTCTTTCTTCTAGCTATGAGATAAATAGCAGGACAGATTGGGTTCTATAGTTTTGGTCTGCAACCAGTCTACCACAGAAAATAATGGCAACCTACTGCGGGAAAATCTTCTGTCCAGTCAGTAATACCTCTTTCGAGACATGACCGCCCAAGCTTGTATCACCTATGACTGGCTGACTGATATAAAATTATTGTTTATTCATTTCTTGGCTTCGTCAAATTAACTTTATCTGAATTAAGTGGTGTGTGGTTTCTGGTCTTTCTTCGAACAAGTGATCTTTTTGCGAGCATGTACGGAAATATTTCTTCTAAAACGTTTATATAACTCCCTGTCATCTGGTTGTAATTTGTGTGCATATTCTAAGTTCAGCTGGTTTAATTTCCTGTTTATGTTGCTCCAACTCGTGATAGATTTGTAGGCCCGATTCTGTACTTGGTGGCTTTGTAGACATTTCCTCGATCAAAACTGGAGAAACCAAAGTATTTTAATGTTCTGAGATGGCACGAATACAAACATTACTATAGTCTTTCTGTAGGTGATTCCAGAACATACTGAGGGTATTACAGATCAATTCATTTTAGATACAGTCACTTTCTCACCGGCGCAATGTGGCTTCCCTATGTCTCTTCTACAAATACTTTCACAGCTTCTGCTCCGATGTACTTAGCTCTCTGGTGCCGCCTACGTATGAATTTACTCGAGCTATAAGATTAACAACTGGATCCCACCCTTTTATTGTGAAACCAATAAAATGTAAACGCAAATTATACTCCATTAGCTTCTTTTCTCGCACTACCCACCCGTGGAATTTCCTTCTGTTTACTTGCTTCCCCGATAGCTACAATCTCCAGGAGTTTAAATATAAAGTCAATAGTCATCTCCTATCTCACTGACTTGCAACCTCTCTCTCATGCTTCTTTCTCTGTCCACTCCACTTTCATCAGTATTCTCATCCTTCTCTTACTTACTTCCCGATACTCCCTGTAACCGGTCACTTTTTCTCATAACTTTTCTCCTATGTAACCCCCTGCGCACCAGTAGCAATAAACTGCCTTGCTTTGGGCGATATAATTATCAAAAAAAGATAAAATATTCTCGATGGACATTAAATTGAACTTATGTTATTTTGGGCATGAATGCCATAAAATTTGAAAAGAAATCCCATAAATTTGAAAGAAATATTTATTTAATATTTTTGAATTCAAAGCTATACAATCTCTATTATTTTACTGTTATACAAACTTCTATCAGTCTACACTAGCGAGATTAGGAAAAGTTTTATTACTTGAGAATACATATTTGGCAGAAGCAGAAACTTGATTATTCGTGACCAGTCTTCATATATAAGTATTTAATATCTGACACCCAGACTAAATCTCCCCTACTTGGCGACTAGATAAAAGATACAGTCTAATAACTGCAGCAAATGTTAATGACACTGGATAAATATTGTATCTACTCACAACAATTAAGTGTGTTAGTTCCGACGATATAAAGATGTTTTGCCATATTTATTGTTATTTGGAAGATGAATCATTCAACATTTTGTCTCTTTTTTTTCCCCAGGCTTGCTTAATTTTGTTCCAATGCCAAATACTTCTCTCGATGCAACAAAGAAAAGATGGGGTGAAATCGTTGATAATTCTACATGTGCCAAGCAGTGTCTAAAACAGAACGATTGCCATTCTTTTGAGATGGAATCAGGAAAGTGTTTTTTGTCAAAATATGTTACTTCGGATGATAATAAACCCACGAAAAACAAACATAGGAATTTTTACCAGCGAATTGATCGTAAGTATTTCGTTTTATTTTTTCAGTGAACAAAATATGCGACATATTTTCCTTACAACAGAAAAGTAATTATAAGAAGATAAAAAATAATTCACGTTATTAAGAAACGAATGTAAGATAAAACTCCGCTAACGAGTCACGTTACGTCACGTTACAAGACACGTAGTCCATCAGGATCGGAGGGTCATGGCATGTACAGCAAACACATCGAGTATAAGTGTATAGAGAAGATAGCCTGACAAAGCCGATTCATTTTGAAAGTCTTTCCGAATTCACTTTTTCTTCTTTTATATTGATAGTCACCGTAATGCAACCATTGTTATTTAACCCATAGTTTGGAGCAGAAAAGATACATTCATACCCTTTACAACATTATTGGGGGCAAAGTTTTCTTAAAACTGAAAAATAAAAAAAAACGACTTGAAAACACGCATTATTATAAGACTTGACGTTACGAGGTCCACGAAACAGGGTTGTATGGGCATTATATGTTCTGTAGACATAGCACTTGTGGTATGTCTAGAACCAGGAAGTCTCACAGAAACAATCTTATTTTGAATATTTTTGTTTTTCTTAGATTGCTTTTCATCTCAAAACAACTAATATTATTTAACCCATATCTAGAGAAGAAATGGATTTATCTATCTCAAGATTATTTTTAAAAACACTGAACTCAACCCGAATCCGTCATTCCGATTATCTGTTAGGGCTCCGCTCCTATTTGACTACAAATGGACTGTTCCCATTGCTATATATACCAATGGTGGATTCTCTACAGGAGAGGCGTACAGAGTCGCTGGACGACTCTACGACACTGTCAGCACTCTGCCTTCGGGCGGTGGGCGCTCTCTCCTCCCGAGCAGAGAGCAGTAACCAAGTTGTGGTTCCGCCGAAGGGTAGAACCACGACTGGGCAAAAATAGACAGACATTTTTGGCCCGGCTATATGGCCGGGAATACCCACTATAAAATGACCATGTGTCACATCCAGCCTTGCGTGGGAAGGCTAGTAAATACAGTCGTACAGAGTTACTAGACTGACGACTCTACGACACTGTCAGCTCTCTTTCTTCGGGTAGAGGGCACTCTCTGCTTCCGAGCAGAGAGCATAACTCAGTCGTGCTTCCGCCGAAGGGTTGAAGCACGACTGGGGAATAATAGACAGACATTTTTTGGCCGGGCCATATAGCCCGGAAAGCCCAGATATAAACTGACCATGTGTCATATGTTGCCCTTACTGGGAGGGACAGCTAAATAATGAGTCGTAGAGAGTCACTTGAGAGTCTCTAATAAGTTACTGAAGAGTCAGTGCGAGTTAGTGAAGAGTTAGTCACACTTACGGTGGCGTACCGGAAGTAATCACGTATACACACGTCTTACGACGGATTGGACTCTTGTATCTTTCTATTGTAAATATTACTAATCACTTCTGTACATACTAACCGTCTTTCCGCGGAATACAACTTATATTCTGATTCTGTTGTTGAGTTATTCATTTATACTTGGCGACATAACATTATCTCTTTCCGATGCACCAATCGTTATACGAGTCGCCATCCAATTTTCGCTATACGCCACTTCAGTCTACAGGGCATTTAGGAAAATGATGATCCTTTCCTGTAATTATTTAATTACTGCGAATCTTTCTGAAAAATTCTATTTGGCTAAATGATGTTTTTGAAATACAAATCAAAATCCTTGATAGACAGGCTTTGTTGCGATTGTTCCTCATGGTTTTTACAAGACAATCTTATATGTTTACAGGAGAATTGAAGTTCTCCCCACTAAGAGAATTCTTTAGAGATCAAAGTAAGTTATTATCCGAATGTGTAAGTTCTGGCGAGACCGAAGGGTGTAGTAGGACGTATCAGACAATCTCTGTTAGGATTGAAGAGCATCGTGAGGTCTGACGTTCTCCAGATGGAAGACAACACGCTTCCGACTTACCAATTCCGGGCGCTTTTCACGGATTGCACCCTTTAATCGGTCAATTTAGTAATAGCACTTCTCTGAATTTAATACCTGATTATATGGAATGAGTTCGTGATACAATGCCCTTTCAATCCCAATAGATACATAGTATTACCTTCTTCGAAACTGAGACCGAATTTTGGGGTGGTTAATGGTAGCACATATCGTTTGACCAAGAATTTTTGTCGATCCATATTTTATCATTCATTTCGATCGTCATTTTCAACAATAGATCCCTTTTTAGCGTTTTGGGAAGATTGAAATATGGTTCATTATTTTTTCCATTAAATTGTGAGGTACCCAAATAATGTAACAATTGGCCTTATCCATTTGTTTTCAAATAACTGACAACACTTATGTAAAATATATTGAGTATTTCTGTGACAGCCCTCATCATGTAATATGAATTTTTTTTATCAGCATTTCGATTTAGTTATGATTAACGACAGTAGATATGCCGAAAAGTTTTCGGTCTTTTAGATGAAAATAATATTATTACAAAAAAAAAAAATAAATAAATAAATAAAAATAACGAAAAGTTCTTTCCGGTATGGCACTATCTCAATAAACGACATATAACATTTTTGTTGCTTGCACGGCGTTTTTTTCTGGAATCAAAAGAAAATCAAATGATGAAGATGCATCTCATTTCCTTCCATTTTCCGTTTTAACGTAAAAAAATATTACTAATTATCAATCCACATCTGAATCGGATAGAAAGGTGCATTGAAAAGGGACACCTTTGAGAATACCTATGTTTCCCCTAAATTCCATTCACTTTTAAAACGTACGCTGGTGTTCAAATGTCACCTACTGAAAAGCGCCACGAATTTTTTTCCCCACCTAAAATCTTTTTTAAAAATCTTTTTAAAGCTTTGTTTCTTGTCACCTTATCTTCGACTCTGCATATATCACTTTCCAGCCTTAACACATTTGAAAATCATTTACGCGGTATTATGGAAAAATAAACTTTTGTAACTTTACAGTTCCTTTCAGTCATATGTAACTACATTATCGCTACATTATCGCTTACTTCCATGGCAAATGTTCATATGAGCTTCATTCTTTAGTGCCATCAGCTCGGAACTTAACAGCTAAGACCCGCCTTGTTACGTCTACAGTATTGAATCAAATCATTTCTAATGTATTCAAATGAATGGCAATGTGATTACACCTAGCATAGTGCAAATTGAGTAATCAGTCAGTTTAGTGCCATACGTGATACATGACTGACTGAGCAGAAAAATTTCCCGCAGAAGATTGTCATTATTTCAAAGCTAAACTGGTTGTGAACCAAAGCTATAGAACTTAATATGTTTTGCTATTTAACCTTTATCTTACGGGTAAAGCAAATTCATGCCTTTGCTAAGGGTATTTGCGCGTACGTGAATGCAACGAATTCAAGTGGAATTCGAATTCGGCTGTCCGATTCGTCATTCGGATTTCAGTTGAATTCGTTGCATTCACGCACGCGTAAATGTCTTGAATTGAGTAGGACAATCTACATTAGCCAACAATAATTAACTAACACAAATAAAACGCTTAAGCCAAATGAAAATCCTTTGTTCGACTGACAAGGAAAATGCCAAAAACATACTCGTCGTGGTTATATTTGCCATAAATTTCTGCCACGTCTGAAACGTAATCACGTGTTCAAACGTCACCTATTGAAAAATTTGATTTATTTCCCACTCTACAGCACCTTTCTCTCAGATGTAACTTCTCAAGCTTATTGCTACATAATCACTACTTCCATAGAAAATGTTCAGACGAGCACCATTTTTTAGTGCTTTTTGCTCGGAACTTAGCAGCCAAGATACGCCTTACTACGTCCACGGGGTTGAATCAGGCCCATTCCTAGTGTATTGCTTTTGATAAGAAGTGTGGTACACCATAAAAACTTCTTTCTAATAATTGTTATTTTTGTAACTGACTTCCACATCAATGCTTCCCCCATCACTACAATCTTAACCACTTCATATCAAGAGTGAATCCTAATATATCTACAATTTACTTGTTCTTTACTTCTTGATTTTACATTCATATCGTACCTCATTCAGTAACACTGTAGGGGCTTTTGCATTTTGTTTTAGAATAGTGTTACACCCAAAACACAAATCTAGATTTATTTATAAATGGAACTTTGTCTGTGTGTGTGTGTGTGTGTGTATGTGTGTTTGTGTGTGTATCCGTTACCTATAGACTCCAAGACGTCTGAACCGATTTTCTTGAAAATTTACACAGTTGTACTATAAGCGTCTGCGAGTGTTCTTAGCTAGGTTTTGTGTCGAGGTAGCCCCGATAAATATCGAAAATCGATTATCGAAAAAATCGGGTTATAGAAGGAGTGGTCCGATTTTAATAAAATTTGATACAATCATAGACAAAGACATAAGAAACGATATTCAGAAGTTTCAAGGTTGCAGTTTTTACAATAGTGCAGAAAATCGATAATATATATATATATATATATATATATATATATATATAT
>JBBBDQ010002302.1:877500-888673 GCA_037127315.1 Ascarosepion bandense | reverse complement strand
GCTTAGCTCGTTCTTTTTTTATTACCATTTTTTCCTTCTGTGTATGTACTCGTCTCGGGGTCTTTTCTTTGGGCTATGTACTTTGACTGATGTTCGGGTGCTTAGCTCGTTCTTTTTTTATTACCATTTTTTCCTTCTGTGTATGTACTCGGAGGGTTTTTCAAAACGAGTATAATGACAAGTTTACATTTATATGTATATATATATCTAAGATGAGACGTCAGTGCTGTTTTCATTTTGGCGACATATAGACAACTATTATCCAACGCACCCTATATATATATATATATATATATATATATATATATATATATAAAAATTCCTCTTCCCAAAGAATATTTTTCAGAAAACTGAAACACATAAAATTAACATTAGTCAACAATCATTTTTTTTCCAACTAGATCATTGATAAACATATAATATCATCCTTACAAAAATACATGACACCAATAATAAAAAAATACATCAACATATTTTACTGCAATCAGATGTACAATAATTATAAACAGAATGAATTTGCTGTATGAAGAATTATTAAACACCATATTTCTGCCTTAAATTCCTGAAAAACAAGAAAAATATAACATATTGTAGAAAAGGTAAGACTGAAAACCTTGTCAATAATCAAAATAACCCTATCAAATCTAAACTAGTGATGACCAATACAGTGCATGAATTTCAAAACCTGGTACAAGACTGTTTCTTGCCACAAATCAATGACCTATACTGGAGACACTAAAATCTCCTTAACAAATACCTTACATGTCACTTATCAAACAAAAGGGTCATAAACAAAAAGATTTATTAACCTATAATTTAAAAAAAAACTCTTAAAAAAAATTCTGATCCAAAACACAAGAATTCTACATACATCACAATATCAAAAATATCTTGCTATTAGAGAGGCACTATACATCACAAACATTTCTCTCTTAATATCAACCTTACATCATTTAATATTAGGAATAGAGTATTGAACAAAAAAAAAAAAACACAATTTCCAGTTGCATATGGAATGTAGTTATGGACAATTTTTATATTCCTTATTTCCAACAAAGCAAGAAAATGTCAGGATGCTGAAAAAACTTAATAAGAAATTAATTAAATCTTCCTTGTTGGCTGTATTCAGTGAAAGATAAATACATAATCAGTTAAAGGGACAAATTCTTTGCACCAAAACTACACACACACACACATATATTATGCTCTCATTACGATTGAGCTCTCTGGAGAAGAAAATTTTAAAAGCAGTTTCCACTTCTGCTACATGCATGACTCTTCAGAAATGAATTGAGTTCTTATGGTGATTGGCGTGTGTATACACTGCTTATATACAACAAGTTAAAATTTCCCTTCTCTGATTTCATGCGTTGATGGCTTAGGGAGTAGCAACTCCGACTGACACCAAATCGGTTGAGTTTCGATCCTGGCCAGAAGCAAGTGGATGTATCTAGCCACACTGATGACCTGTGATACAGTGAAACAGGCTTGTATGTGGATGACTAATATATATATATATATATATATATATATATATATATCCAAGTGAATAAGGAATGAAGAAAAATTTACAACGTTCAAAACATTAATTTAAAACAGTGCTCAATATATGATATAGAGCTGTGAATATTTATTATAAATTATAGTTTACAACATGTACAAATTATCCACTACAAAGTGTACATTTTTTCGACATTGATATAACAATGTCTCATCAGGTAGTGTGGAAAGGAATGGAAAGTCTCTTTTCTTATATTTGGCGTGTTGTTTGTGGGATGTAGGTAGGGTTAGTGATAAGGGAATAAGTCTAGTAAATTGTCGGGTAGAATTTTGAGTGAAAAGAGGGAATGGGTAGGGGATAGAGTTGATTAATGAATGAGTTGAAAATTATGTAGACAGACTTAACATTAAAAGATAAGGTATAGTGTTTTATAGCTTAATGGCTGGTTTTCTTTAGGGTTTAATAAAAGAGAAAAATAAGGAAATGTATATAGGGTGGGGAGAAGTAGGAGTAGCTGCGATGAAGTGGGAATGGTAATTACCATTTTTTGAACCTATCTTTATCAGTGAATTATACGACTACACAATATTTTTGTATTCAAACTTAGTTTTTATAATTAATCTATTTTTGTATATTCAAACCTTAATTTGAAATTTAGGAAATCACTTTTTTCTATAAAACTTTAAATTAGATCACAGTTTGTGATATGGAATAGGTAAAATTTGATGTAAGAGTGTTGTTAATATTATAAAGGTTTATCATCTCTAGGGATCCTAACTTTGGCTTTTGTAGTTTTTAGCATGATTGTAAAGTTAGTTCTTTAATGTGTTTGCAGTGTACTGTGGGTTCATGCCTCTGGTTTAATAATATGTTGCTATTCATGTATTTAATGATTTCCATTTTTTCTTGAAGACAAATAAAACACCTAAAGTTAAATGGAAAATCCTCAAACAAGCCAAAATCTCTAAATCAATAAAGGAACCATGTTTCCTTTGTCTTCAAGAAAAAATATATATATATATATAAAGTAATAAAAAAATTTTGAAATTTATTTTTGTTGGATATTTAGTTTGACATTTTTTAATTACTTTATATATTTGGTTCTGTAAATAGATAATACTATTTACATTGAGCCCTTCACCATGATCAATTTTAATATTAATAAAATGAATATTAATAGGATCGGGTTTTGGGATTTTACCTATTTGCTCATCCTTATTGGATTTAAAATAAAATATATATATATATATATATATATATATATATATATATATATATATTTGGGCAGCGACCACTTTTTTATGCAAGTTTCATTAAAATTGACAGACAAGATGTGATGGTTAAGTTTTTTAAATAATTTTCATATTATCTTATAATTTCTTTCTCTTGCGTGTATAAATTATATATAAATTCTTCAAATGTTTTGTAAATCTGAGTGCTTTTGGTGATAATTTTAGCCATTTTCAAGGATGAATGCTATTTTATATGTAACAGAATATCTTCTTCATGTCCCTTCAGGACATAGGCAATCATGGACTTCCACTTGGCTCTGTTTCTTGTCACTCTCAATATTCTTCTTCGTAGTATCTCTCCCAAACCCCACTCTGCCATCCATTTGCTCAGGCCTATCAAGTAGGTCTCATGCTGCTTTCTTCTTTCTTTTTTCTCCCTCTATCCATCCTGTGAATATTAAATTCTCCAGGCTCTCCTTCCTCATTTTGTGTCCCAGAAACCTCATCTCTGTCTTCATTATGTTAAGAATGAGTTTTCTCCTCGTTTCCATTCTCTCAAACACATTATCATTAGTTATGTGCTCAGTCCATTGTATCCTCAGCATCCTAATGCAAAACCAAATTTCTGTTACCTCCAGCCCCTCCTTCATCCTTGAGGAGATCGTCCAACATTCACTGCCATACAGAACAACAGAGATCACACAGCCGGCCAGCACTCTTTTCTTTGTTTTGAATGAGATTTTCCTGTCTTTCAGTGCTCTGGTTAGCTTTTGAAATGCATTCTTGGTCATGCCATGTCATCACACTTTCCATCCTCTGTCAGCACACTTCCCTGGAATTTAAATTTCTTTACTTGTATTTTAGTTTCTCCAACATATAGTTAGTATTTTGGGGTCATCTTCTTGCTGATGACCATATATTCCGTTTTCTTGAAGTTAATGTTTAGTCTTTTCTTCTTGCTTTCTCTTGCTACCTTCGGCAGGAAGTCCTGCATTCACCTTTTCATGTCTACTCTCAGCACGGTGTCATCTGCGTATCTTACAGTGTTGAGAATGTTGCTGCCAATGACAAATCCTGGCAAGGGCTTTATCTTTCTGAGAATTGTTTTGCTGTATAAGTCAAATAAATCTGGTGAGAAAAAACATCCTTGTCTTACACCTCTTTCTATTTTTATATAGTTGCTGAATTCACTTCCTATCCATACACAAGCTGCTTTGAGGTCTGCTGCTAATATATATTCTTGATTATCATAATGTTTTTTCTGAAAATGTCGAGTTTGTCAAGAAATCTTGATAAAGTCTTTGTTGCGTACGTTGTCAAATGCCTTTGCATAGTCTATAAAGCACCGTCATCCCTTGTTCCCTGTTTAGGATGTGGTTTTCGGCTTTCTCTTTTCCAATCTTTCCACTTTTCTCTTTTGTTAATTTTTTTTCCTTTCAATTGGAGTAGATAGACTGAACTATTGCTCGGTTCACACTCCACCCATGTCTATTGAACAGGTGTAGAGGCTCATCCCTTGTTTCCTGTTTAGGATGTGGTTTCCGGCTTTCTCTTTTCCAATCTTTCCACTTTTCTCTTTTGTTAATTTTTTTTTTTCTTTCAATTGGAGTAGATAGACTGAACTATTACCCAGTTCACACTCCACCCACGTCTATTGAACAGGTGTAGAGGCTCATCCCTTGTTCCCTGCTTAGGACGTGGTTTCCGACTTTCTCTTTTCCAATCTATTCACTCTTACGTAGCCCCCTGCACACCAGTGGCCTTACTGCCTTGCTTGGGGTGATGCAATTAAAAAAAAAATAAAATAAAACTCTTTCCACATTTGTATTCCCCTTTCAGATAGCATTTTGAGCATGAATATCACATTCCTTGTTCCAGTATCTTTAACAAAGCCACACTCTTCCTGTCGTATCTCTGGGCTAATTCTGCAGTGTGCTCTGTTAATAAAAATCTTGATGATGAGTTTTGTTAATTGACTCATTAAGCTGATTGTTTGGAGTTCACATTCTTTGGCACCTGGCTTCTTAGTTACTTGTAAGAAATTTTATCTGTTTAGGTCCTTTGAAGAACTGCATTTTTGATCTTAATTTTGTAAATAATTATATCCACCATACTACGATGAAACTGATTCAAAGACTCATGCTACATCTCTTTCAACAAAGCTCAATTCAATCTCATTTAAACACATACGGAGACCTACCAAAACCTATCCAGAACATACTTGTTCACAACACACACACATATATATATATATATATATATATATATACATACACACAAATATATAAATATAAACACACACACACACATATATACACACACATGCAAATATATATATATATATATATATATATACAAACATGCAAATATATATATATATATATATATACACACACACGCAAATATATATATATACACACACAAATATATACATAGATATACACATACACTTATAGATATATATACACACAGACATACACACAGACATATATATACACACAGACATATACACCACATATATATATATATATATACACACACATACATATATACACATACATACATTATATATATATATATATATATATATATATATATATAGATAGATAGATACACACACACACAACAATGACTAAGATACCCAACAGAGAAGGATTTTACTAACAGCTGTGTGTATGCCATTCTATGTCGGAGAAACTACCCATCCCCTTAAATTAAGCCCGTAACACTAGGGAAGATAGAAAACTCATGCGTAGATGATCACATATTGAAGGAGAAAGGGGATCACCATCTCATATTGGATGAACTTGAAATAATAGATAGAAAATGTCACTGGAAACTCTGGAAACTTAAGGAAGCAGCGCATATGCTTGGCTACAAAAATTTCTTAAGCCGACCAAGCATAGAAATTAATATAGCCAGTAATATGGAGTGCTAGTGAAAATCTTTAGTGTCAAAAATTGCGAGATGGGCTCAGGTAAAAAAAAGTATTATAGAAAAACATTAACATCAAAAATCGCAATATGAACTCTGGTAAAAATGGTTACTGAAACATAAGATTTATAATTTCCAGAAATTCAATTGCTGTTGTCGCAAGGGATATAGTGGAAAAAGGTTTAGGTTAGTTACAGTGACTTGACCCAAAGAGTTTTAAGTTCAATACCAGGCTACAGCAGTGGTAAACAAGTAACTTAGAGAGTTGGTGTAGATATAGATACATATATATACATCGATGTATATATGCATATATTTATATATCTATGTACATACATATATACATATATATTAAAAAAAAAAATAGGGTTGTTTCAATAAGAGAAATTGGTATAAAATAAAAAGTGCGAAAAGCCATTAACGTTTTGTTTAAAGTGTAGATTTATTGTTGTTATTATTATTATTTATATTGCTTGCTTCTTGTACGACACATTTAGTGTCCATAATGGTATTTGTGATGCTGCATGTATTTCGAGTCTAAAGTTTACTCTCTTCAGGCGAATAAACCTGTGATCCATTTGCTTTTCTGCTTTTCAAACAGATCCCTATATATGAAGTCACAAATTTATTCCCCTGAAGAGATTTTTGAGTGCTTTCCACTATACTTTTAGCCATTATCAAGAATTAATATAATTTTACTTGTCAAAAACATGCATAAAATTTATGCATATAGAGTCTTGTGTATGTTATGTTCTGAACACAGTAAGCACATTCTTACCATGTTTATAACTGATGTTATTAAGTGTAGGATTTCTATTTGTTATTAGTAACACCTCCATTATTTATTATTATTTTTTTGCATGTGTATGATACGATTAACTATGTATTCTCAACAAGTATATCATGAACAGGTCCTGGAAGAAATTGATGTGTGTTTAAATGAGATTGGATGAAACTGTTGCAAGAAATGTGCAATGTCAATCTACTTGTCAATTTTGTGACAGTTTAGCCAATGTAATTGTTTACATATTGGGACAGTTAAGGGGCACACTTCTTCAAAGGACATATAAATTCGTAAAAACATTGGTTCTCTGCAGTTTAAATTTTGCAGGTGAATTATTGATAATGAGCTTGGCAGTTTTGAGTTTTTATATCTTAAAACATATATAGATATTTTTATATATATATATATATATATATATATATATATATATAAATATATAACTATATGCATATATACACACACATATATACATCTATATACATCTCTATATATATATGTGTGTGTGTGTATGTATATATATATATATATACATATACACATATATATCTATAGAAACATGCACATATTAATATATATACGCATATACAAAAATATATATATATATATATATATATATATATATATATATATATATATATATATATATATATATATATATATACACATTTAGTGTATCAAGGCAGCAGATAATTTTCTAAACATATACTGTTAAATATAAGAGACAATGAATGTCTATTATGTTTAATCATGATCCATTCTAAACATTGTATTTTGGCTGTAATTTCAAGTGAAAATAACAACAAAAAAAGTTGGTTCTGATGGTGGATGTTTTTATGTTAACGTCCTTGTAACCTCTTTGAAGATGGCTCATGTGAGCCAAAAGCTTAGAAGCAACTTAATAAAAAATTATCCAAACAGAGAATTTTTGTCTTATTTTCAACTAAAATTAATACCAAAACACGATGTTTCAAACGGCTCATGATTAAACATAATAGACATTCATTGTATCTTATATTTAACAGTAAATTTTTAGAAAATTATCTGCTGCCTTGATACACTAAATATATATATATATATATATATATATATATATACACATATGTACACACATATAGACTCATATAGACATATGTACACTCATATATACACTCATATACACATATATACACACATATGCACTCATATACATATATATACACAAATATACTCATATATATATATATATATATACACATGTATACACTCATAAATATATACTCATATATAAATATATACACATATATATACTCATATATATATATATATATATATATATATATATGCTGAACAACTGCAAATCCTCTATACCTCCTTTAATCCATAAATTTGAGGTCCATCATCTGCGGACAAAGCTGAGTGGTTTGCCTGCAGATTATCATCCAACTCCGCGTTTGACTCATCTGGAGTATGCTCACCCGATTTCCCCGTTAGAACTGAGGCCAAACTGCACGACGTATATATTACCCCAAAGTTAGTATCCCGAGTAATTTCAAAACTTGACCCCCATAAGGCGAGCGGTGACGACGGAATCCCGGTGATAGTCCTTAAGAGGTGTGCCCCTGAACTCTCCCCTGTCCTCTCTAAACTGTTTAACTACTGCCTTTCTGCTTCCTGTTTTCCTGCATGCTGGAAGTTCTCTTCAGTCATTCCTGTTTTTAAGAATTGTGGTGAACCCTCGGACCCATCGAACTATCGCCCTATCAGTCTTCTACCAATATTCGGGAAAGTATTTGAGGCCATAATCAATGCTGAAATAGTTCAACATCTTACTGCCCACAAACTCTTCTCTGACAAGCAATATAGCTTCCACTTTGCCAGGTCCACTGCCGATATGCTAACAACCTTTACGGAGTACATGCTCCAGACCCTTGATGAGTCAGGCAAGGCTCGTTCAGTTACTCTGGACATCTCCAAGGCTTTTGATAGGATCTGGCACTCTGGCCTCCTTTGCAAGCTACGGGGTTACAGCATTACTGGACGCCTGCTTGACCTAATCCAATCGTTTTTAAACAACCACAAAATGAAGGTCGTTCTGAATGGGCATGCCTCTTCGTCCTACAGCACGAATGCTGGTGTCCCACAAGGCTCTATCCTGGGCCCAACGCTCTTCCTTATTTTCATCAACGACCTCCCAGATGAGATCAAGTCCCAAGTAGGCATCCACGCAGATGACACCACAATATACTCCTGCACCAGTAAGAAACCTGGCATGGCGGACAGACATAATCTTGCTGCTGACCTTGAACGGGATCTACACTCTGTGGTGAATTGGGGCAAGAAATGGCTTGTCTACTTCAATGAATCCAAGACCAAGCTGTTGTCTGTCAACCATCACAGGCAACCTCTCCTGCCTCCCATAAGCATGGACCAAGCGATTCTCCCTGAGTGAAATACACTGCACCTCCTCGGCCTTACCCTCTCTTCTGATCACAAATGGAACCGCTACATAGAATCCATAGCTAAATCCACTGCTAAGAAGGTTGGGTCACTGTGTCGATCCAGGATGTTCTTTCCACCTGAATTCATCCTGCATATATACAATCTACCATTCGACTCTGCATGGAGTACTGCTGCCATTTATGGTCAGGTGCCCCTGCCGTTCTCCTCAGTGTTCTTGACAGGCTCCAAAGGAGAGTTAGTAACTTGATAGGTGCTGACTTGGCAGCTCGACTACAGTCACTTCTCCACCGACGAAATGTGGCCTCCTTTTGTCTGTTCTATAGATACTTTCATGGCTTCTGCTCGAAAAAACTTAAGTCACTGGTGCCTCCTCAACAGGTGTTTACTCGTGCAAACAGAATGGCAACTGGGTCGCACCCAACAACAGTTAGGTTAGCCAAATGCAGATGACAATTCTACTCCTGCAGCTTCTTTCTCACACTTCCTGCCTGTGGAACTCGCTCCCATATTCTTGCTTTCCTCACGGCTACAACTCCCAGAAATTTAAATGCAATGTCAATACTCATCTACTAAGCACTTGACTCTAGCCATTCCCCCACCCTGTATATCCTTTCCTTTCTCTCTTCCCTGGCAACTGTCATCACACCTGCATTTTCATCTTTCTATTGCTTCTAATTGGTTTGTAATCCTCTTCTCTCACTTCTAATTAATTTTCTTTCAGTTATGTAGCCCCACACACATCAGTGGCATTTACACCTTCCCTGGGCTGAAATGATTAATATATATATATATATATATATATATATATATATATATATATATATACAGACACACATATACACACTCATATATATATATATATACACATATATACACTCATATATACACACACACATATATACACTCATATATATATATACACACACATATATACACTTATATATATATACACACATATATATACACTCATATATATATATATATATATATATACACACACACATCTATATATATATATATACAGGCATATACACTCATTTATATATACATACACACACATATATTCACTCATATATATATATATACACACACACCTACACTCAAATATATATACACACACACATATATACACTGATATATATATATACACACATACACACACATAGATACGCTCATATATATATAAATATATGCACACATATACTCATTTGCACTCATATATATATGTATATTTATATTTATATATATACACACATATGCACTGATATATATGTGTATATATACACTCATATATACATACACATATATACTCATATATATATATATATATATATATACTCATATATATATACACAAATATGTATAGCCACACACACATATATACACTCACATATATATACACACACTCATATATATAAACACACACATATACTAATATATATATATGCACATATATACACTAATATATATATACATACATACACTCATATAGATACACACACACAGATATATACACATATATATATATACACACATATGCTTTTATATATATATACACACACAGATATGCACTGATATATATGTATATATATACATATATGTATATACTCAAATATGCACTCATATGTATATATATATATATATACTCACATATGCACTCATATATATATATCTACTTACATATGCACTCATATAAGTATATATATATATATATATACACGCAGATGCACTCATATATATGTATATATATATCCACATATGCACTCATATATATGTATATACATACACATATATACACTCATATATATGTATATACATACACATATATACACTCATATATATATATATATATCTCTCCACATATACACTCATATATATATATATATATCTCCACATATACACTCATATATATGTATATATATATATATACACATATACACTCATATATATGTATATATTTATTCACATATATACACTCATATATATGTATATATTTATACACACAAATACACTCATATATATGTATATATATACACTCATATATATGTATATATATACACACATATACACTCATATATATGCATATATATACACACACACATACACTCATTTATATATATATATATACACATACATATGCACTCATATATATGTATATATACACACACATATAAACTCATGTATATGTATATATATATATAAACACATATGTGTATATATATATATATATATATATACACCGATGCACTCATATATATGTGTATATATATATATATATATATA
>JBBBDQ010002302.1:840000-872500 GCA_037127315.1 Ascarosepion bandense | reverse complement strand
TTGTGTGTGTGTGTCCATTACCTATATACTCCAAAACAGCTGAACTGATTTTCTTGAAAATTGACGCAGTCATATTATATGCATCTGCAAGTGTTCTTAGCTAGTTTTTGTTTTGATTGCCCTCGATAAATATCGAAAATTGATAATAAAACAAATCGGGTTATAAAAGGAGTGGTCCAATCAAATCAAATTTTGATACACTTATAGGCAAAGATATAAGAAATGATATTCAGAAGTTTCAAGGTTTCAGTTCTTACAACCGTGTAGGAAATTGATAATATATATATATATATATATATAAAAAGCAAGATGTTTGTGTGTGTGTCTGTTTATCTGCCTGTCTGTCTGTATTTTTTTCAGGCCTTTTATTTTAGTTTTTGCTTCGGGTTTGGCTCTAAGTAGGTATAATTGTAGTTCTTAGTCTCAGCCATGAAATCATTTACTCAGAGGACAAATTTAGCCTTCAAAATTCAGTTTACAATGAAAAAAAAATATTTGATGTTGATACTAGGAAATCAAAATTTGACTTACATCCATTCATTTTTCTTTCAGTCTACGTTTTCACTTTAACTGGAAGCAACTATTGCTTTTTAGTCTTTCGTGCCAACGTCCAAATAGTCTGAGCTCTAGGACCATGGATTAGTTTTAAAGCTTTCATTACACCCGAGCAACGCTAGGCTATATATATATATATATATATATATATATGCACTCATATATATGAATATATATACATACATATGCACTCATATATATAAATATATATACATACATATGCACTCATATATATAAATATATTTTCATACATATGCACTCATATATATATAAATATATATATATATATATATATACACACATACATATGCACTCACATATATACACATTTGCATTTATATATATTTATATATATATATATACACACACACACACATATGCACTTATATATATATATATGCATACATACACTCATATATGTATATATATATATACACACATAAATACATATATGCACTCATATATATATATAAATTTACATACACACACATACGCACTCATATATTCATATGTACACACACACACACATATATATATATATATATATACAGACACACACATATATATATATATACACACACAGTTAAATATGTATGCGTGTGTGTACTAACAATGATATCTTTGATCGTATTTGTGACGCAGTGGGGATTTGGTGTAATATTGTATTTGTTCTGCCAAATGGCCACAGAAAAGAAAACAAATCCAATAAAATTCACCTGTAAGCCCTGATGATTTATGTACGGTCATAAACTTTGTGTTATTAGTGAACAAAGAACTGTTTCTGATAGATTATGAAACAGAGGAACAAATGTTTCAATAAGAAACTGCAAAAAATAAATTAGTTTTTATTTAGGCTTTTGTCACAGTTCGTTACTTAAATAATATCTGTTAGGTCAGAGGCTAAACTTGTAATCCTATGAATAACTGTGCCTGAATATCACAGCAACTACCATAATTTGAAAAATACATTTCCATTCTTCCAAAAATAACCTGGGGTCTTTGAGGTGGGCTAAGTTGATCTTTGTACTAAATGACTAGTAGGGGTTCCATAAGACATTTAGAGTTTTACATAGAACCTCTCATCTAGTCTGTAGATAATTTGGCAAGTTTAAAAGTGGGAGTGTCAATTTTATCAATCTCATTCTTTAAATATTTCAAATTATATATATATATATATATATAAAATGATAAAGTTTTAATGCATGCTATGTTTATGGGTTAAAGTGCTTAATATCAGGGAAAGAGCGTAGATATAAAAGTGGACATTGAAGCCAACACCTAGAGCTTCATGCTTAAACACAATTGTCAGGATATAGACTAACAATTGCATTTAGCAAGAAACATGCTGTTTCTTCTAGGTGTTGACTTCAATGTCTACTTATATATGTCCCAAATTGCTTGTTTAAAAAGAATTGACAAGATCTGTGGTTAATTTTACATAGTATTTTCCAATACTCGACAGCTTATTTGAAAACTGGAAACTGGCTGTTGAAATATACCTTTATATTTATATAAAGTAAGTACAGAACAGGTAATAAAATGTGTCTTCAATCTAATGTGTTTCACGTTAATAAGCTTCTTCAAAGATTTGTTGAGATTAATGATTTTAAAATTTTTAAATCATTTGTTTTAAAAAATCTCTGCAGAAGCTTATCAAAGTGAAAGATGTTAGATTGAAGACACGTTTTCCTACCTGTTCTTTACTTATTTTATTCTTCTTGTCGAATTTCAATGTATATGTTCAACTCATATGTGTCTGCTTATGACAATGGGTGTACAAGCATGTATAAATGTTTTCATTTGTATGAGTGGTGTCACAATGACAAATTTTCCTGCCACTTCCATAAAAACACCTATAGACGCAACCCCACATATCCAAATTTTTAAAAAATTAAAATAAAATTAATCAGTTTGTCTGATGATCACTTAAGTTTTTAGCCCAGGGTCACAAACTCAAATCAATCCAACTGAATATTTAAATTAAAACAAATTCCGATGTTCAAATTCGTTGTATCGCCATTTCTACGAGAAATTTCTAAGAGAAATTTTGTGTATCATCAGCAACAAATTTTTATTACAAAAAGCCAAATTACAAAATGCACAAAGATATTTTCCCGGCAGAAGTTAAAAAAAATATTCATCACGAAAAATTAAATGGGTGGGATTAATAAGAAAGCAGACAGAAATCTATGTTTATTTTTATTTTTAGATTTTTTGGAAACCCCTACTCTGAAACTGAGTCGAGAGTTGAAAGTTGAAATTTAGCCTTGTCTGATTCAAAGAAATGGTAATCAGAAGAATAAAAAGAAGGGAAGAAAGTAAAAGGGAGAAAGTAAAAAGTGGGGAAGGGCTGGTTGACAGGGAAGTAAGCTAAGAAAAGAAAAGAAAAATTCATTTCCATAGAAATTTAACAAACGTGTTGAAAAATAAATCATACCAGTTTTTGGTTTAAATAAATGGGATGAAGGTTACAGAAAAAAGTTTTTTGGGAAACCTTGACATAAAATTGGCTCTGTAATTTGAATATAAATTGCATTGAGCACTTCACCTTGATCAGTT
Organism: Ascarosepion bandense; assembly: GCA_037127315.1. Taxonomy (NCBI): domain Eukaryota; kingdom Metazoa; phylum Mollusca; class Cephalopoda; order Sepiida; family Sepiidae; genus Ascarosepion; species Ascarosepion bandense. The sequence goes on along the minus strand of JBBBDQ010002302.1, from coordinate 869,386 downwards.
TTAATATTAATGTAATTAATATTAATTAGGATCAGGTTTTTGGGATTTACCTACCTGCTTTTCCTTTTGGATTAAAGTTATATATATATATATATATATATGATTGACTCTACTGTCAATTTTGAAGTATGAGGATCTGTTAACCTCATTCTTTATTTTATGTTTGTGCCATATATAGCACTTCAGTCTTGTTCATTGTAATTTTGATTTTTACTAATGTTCACCCATTACATAGGCAAAGAGTCACTCAAAGTAAAGGGTTATTGTGTGGACTTATATTAGTGTAGGAATGAAGAAACATTAGAAATACAAAGTTGAAGATAACTTTAGAAGGAACTGGAAACCCAATCCTAAACAGGAAAAAAGGGCTAAACATAACATGTTAAACACCAAAGACAGACTAGCCACAAATATACACAAATGTAACCTAGTTTATATGGCAACATGGTGCTATCTACTGTAAATGTTGTTGAAACTCAAATAAAATATGAAGGATTTGCAGACGTATGTTTATATGGACTTTTTGTCTTTGTTCTGCTGTGAGGAACCTGCCCATCCATATTTTGTCAAATTATTTTTGATACAGCCTGTGTGTGTGTGTGTGTGTGTGTGTGTGTGTGTATATATATATATATATATATATTTGTGCATTTAGGCAGCAAATTTTCTTATAGAAAATATAATACACGAAAGATTATCCATGAGTATGAACGGATTTTATTAAAAATAAGCAGACACAATGTTTGAAATTTATTTAATCTGACATATATATATATATATGTAATCTAAATCTAATCTAAACTTATTTATAAATGGAACTTTGTCTCTGTGTGTGTGTGTCCATTACCTATAGACTCGGAAACGGCTGAACCAATTTTCTTGAAAGTTTACACAGTTGTACTATAATCGTCTGTAAGTGTTCTTAGCTAGGTTTTGTGTTGAGGTATCCCCGATAAATATTGAAAATCGATAATTGAAAAAATCGGGTTATAGAAGGAGTGGTCAGATTTTAATCAAATTTGATGCACTCATAGACAAAGACGTAAGAAATGATATTCAGAAGGTTCAAGGTTGCATTTCTTACAATAGTGCACAAAATCAATAATATGTATATATATATATATATATATATATATATATATATATATATAAAAGGCAAGATGTTTGTGTGTGCATCTGTTTATCTGCCTGTATATTTTTTTCAGGCCTTTTATTTTAGTTTTTGCTTTGGGTTTGGCTCTAAGTAGGTATAATTGTAGTTCTTAGTCTTGGCCATTATACCATTTACTCAGAGGACTTATTTAGCCTTCAAAATTCAGTTTACGATGAAAAAAACTTATTTGATTTCGATACCAGGAAATCAAAATTTGACTGACATCCATTCATTTTTCTTTCAGTCTACGGTTTCGCTTTAACTGGAAACAACTATTGCTCTTTAGTCTTTTGTGCAATGTCCAAAGAGTCTGAGCTCCAGGACCATGGATTAGTTTTAAAGCTTTCATTACACCCAAGCAATGCTGGGCTATACTGCTACTATATATATATATATATATATATATAGGTTTAATACATACAGAGAATTTGTCACTTAGCTGACTGATGTTCACTTTAGCATCCCAAATCTCTAGTTTTATAGATGTACCTACAATGCATTGTGATGAGGTACCTGTTGTCTTGCTTCACCCTTTTTATGTCTTTTAGCTGGACTTTGTTACCATAGGCTATTTGAAATGCATTACCACTGAAGCATTTTATAGATAGTTGGAGCTTGACACCTCTACCATCTCTGGATGACAACCATTGAAACACATATACTTTGTATATATAAGCATTGTATACATTATATACATTATGTGCTGTAGAAACTCCCCCACCCAACAAAAAAAAATTAAAATTTTTTTATAGCTCTACCTGTGTTAATTGATTATTGATATGTTCAAATTCCAGTTGAATTCATTGCATTCACTTATGCGCAAATACACTTCAAAAAGGTATTAATCTGTTTTTTTCTCCCTTCAGCCAATGGTTGAATAACAAAACAGATTGGGTTCTGTAGCCCTGTTTGGAAACCTACATCGGGATATCTGTTTAGGCAGTCATGTCTATTTCAAGACATGATCGCCCAAGCGTGCTTCACAGAAGGAACTTAACTGACTAAATTGGTGGCAAAGTCTCATCAATTTACAGTGGAATTAGCTAGGTGTAACTAAGTTCTATTCTAACAGTTTCTTTCTTGCACTTGTTGCTTGTGGAATTCCCTTCTGGCTCCAGGCTTTCTAATGAACTTTGATCTTCAAAAATGTAAATGCTGATCTACTCTCTTCTCGATTACTCTTCTATTGTTCTCATTGCTTAATATCGTTTTTGTTTTCCGACTCTTTTACACCCAGTAACCCCTTGTGTCTTAGTGGCTTTACTGCTTTGCTTGGGGTGAATTGGATTAAAATTTCTACTTTCTGTAATTCATTTAAAATTTGTTTTGACTATTCCAACTATGTAAAAATTTCCATAACTAATGACTCCTTTAAAATGCAATAACAGTATTCTGAGATTGTAGTGTTTGAATTCTTTGGGACTGTGTATGTCCTCGGAAGAACTTTACTCAACCAATGAATTGTTGGTTTTTACAGCATTGTATTTGTAATGACCCCTCATAAATATTTAAATGTTATAGTCATCAATCTGGACGTCTCTTTAACAATATCGATTTAACTAGTGTATACACCCTTGTGCAAATTAATTGAAACAAAATGAATAATGTCTTCCTAGGAGCTTTCACACTTTCCCTGATCATGTATACATTGTCCCTTGGTGATGTCTTTCTCTTCTGATCACATTTTCTTAATGTTTTAGATATAGTGTGTTTTTTTTACCTTGATGACATGACTGACAGTTAAAAGGCTGACACCAACAATATCCATGATCTCTCTGTAAGGTTTATCAGTATGTTCATACAGCATTGCAGTTTTTATACACTTTCTTGGAGTAACGTTTATTGCAGACAATGGGCATAGGACAACTAATCAACAGTCAAGACAATAGTATCTGGGCATGATAAATATCTGATACAATCACAGATGGTGCAATAGTTTTCAAGACCAAACAAAAAATAGATTCGTATTACTTCACATCACTGTAAATGAACTAATCTAAGGAAAAAATAAAATCAGTTACATCCTGTTGTTCTAGTGAATCTAAAACTTGCTGTATGGTGAAAGAAAGAAAATTAAAGCATTTGTTTCAATTTACACAAGGGTGTAACTCTTTCTCTTGACTACTGATGGTTGATAGGTAAAGACATGCCAAGTTTGTAAAGATCTTATGGAACAACCAGCCAGTAATCAACTAGAATAGAAGTTGGGTCTGACTGACCAAAACATCCCAGGGAAAATTGGTAGGTGGTTTAAATAATAACCTGGGAGATTCCATTCTATTATAGGCAAGTCTATTCGGTAAGCAGTGATTGGCTGATAATTTTAGTGTGTACATTGAGATCCATAAATATTCAGCACAATATCCACATTGGGCCACATAGGGACATGTATTCAGTTACAACCCTGTTTATTTTTGTCTGCCAACTGGACGCTAGTTGGAAACATCAGGAAGGTGAGTCTCACACACTTGAAAGTTCCTTCCTACAGGGAGACAAAAGAAGACCGCGATGTTGAAAGGTAAGTTATTTCACTTCTACAATGTTGACCCCTGACAAACAAAAGAAAAAATTCCTTTATTTCAGCATACATTTTTCTCCACAGGGAACCTTCAACTAACACTCAGTCAATCAGTTAAGTGCCATACAAAATACAAACTTGGGTGGTCAGGTCTCTTTCAATCCATGACTGATTAGGCAGATTATTTTCCTGCATTAGATTGCCATTTCTGTTGGTTTGATTGGTTGGTTGGTTGATTGGTTGGTTCATTTAACCAGCATATCAACCTTCATTAAGTCATTTAAAGCTGAAAATCGTTTTGATTTGTTTTATTTAGTTTATTTGTTTTATTGTTTTTGTTTGTTTATTTTTTTTTGGGGGGGGGGGAATTGTTTTAAAGGCCATTTAAGGTCGGAAGTATATTTTTATTTTGAATCACATTTATTTTTCATTCAAAAAAGGTTTTGTTGGTAACATTTTTCATTTAAAAAAGTTTTGTTGATAAATACTTTCATAGCATTTTGACCCCAGTTTGGGGGTCAACTATTTACCCCTAACTGGAACCCTAACAGGTGCTACCACTCTGGGTCAGGGTGGATCTGGGAACAACAGCAATTAAATGGTGGTTCCATGCTCCTCACAACCTCCCAATCAGAGGCCTTGCTGCCGGATGCAGTTTAATTTTTTTTTATGTGGTATACTGGTTGCTGACCATAGCTATAGAGCCCAATCTGTGCTGCTTTTAAAACTCATAACTGGAGAGAGAAGAGATGGATTAATACTTTTCCCAAAGGGTATTTGTTCATAAGTAAATGCAATGAATTAAACTGGAATTAAAAGCTGTCTTTCCGATTTCTCATTATGAGCCAATATCTATTGTATCACAATACCCAACTGTATGTCAGTCAGTCAGTTAAATGCCATACATGATACATACTTGGGGGATCATGTCTCGAATGAGACATGACTGACTGGGTAGAAGATTATCCCGCAGTAGTTTGCCATTGCTTTCTGCGATAGACTGGTTGCCAGACAAGGCTGTAGAAACCAATCTGTCCTATTATTTAACCCATAACTGGAGAAAAGAGATAGATTAATACCTTTACCAAGGGTATTTGTGCGTAAGAGAATGCAAGGAACTCAACTGGAATTTCAACTTGGCACCCCGATCTCTCGTTCCGAGCTGATATCCACTGCACCACAATGCACATCATTATGCACCCCTTTAATAAATATCTCTAGTTATTTAGAGATATATTTGAATTTCATGTTGCTTTTGATTTTCTTTTCTTTTCTTTCTTGTTGTGTCTATTATTAGAACGTTCCTTGCACTCCATAGCTAGGACCCTAACAAGTGCTAGAACCCCTAGTGTCAAAATGGATCTGGAAACAATCGCAGTCAATAAGTGTGTGGCAAAAGAAGAGACTTGCCTCATAGAACAAAGCGTGCAAGGACTTGTCTCATGTGTAAATCCATAATTTAGGAGAGTGTTACCAAGATGGCAGAGAAAGAAACATGGCTGCCTCTTGCAAGACTAGACGTGACAAAAAGAGGTTTGCGGAGGCATGTTCCATCTATATGAGTGGTTGCTCGTGCTGATTGGCTTGACCAGCCAACCAGAAACCAACCAATCAAAGACGACCTTGTGTGATATAACTCAGCATCACCTAAGACAGACAAGGCAGAAAAAGAGCTAACCATGAAGTGAATGTGATTTGAAATTGAAACTTGAAGGAAGGAATTTCGCTGCGACTCTTACAACCTACAAGCAAGTGTTAGTAGACATTGAAACTTTGCTGTGGCTCGTTTCATGCTCCTCAAAACTTCCTGCTTCTTGATCAGGTGGGACCCTTGCTGCCAAATGTAGTTTTTCATCATACCCAGGACTATGTTTTTAGTAAGACGCCATCTTTAAATATATTTCCAATCAAAGCTAAAGTACTTATCTCTGTCCATTAGATCAGAAATTCTCACCTCCAATGAATGACAGCTTCTGAATTGTTTGTTGACCAACTTTCACTCACAAAGCCAACTAATGGTAATGATAATCTTAGCTGTTTCCATATAAGGAAACATTTTGTATTATTTGTTGTTGCTGCTGTCAAAAGACCTCAAAGTGATGTTGTTTCTGTTATTTTGTGCAGTGCTCTGCTTGTAATTCTGTATTACCAGTCAATGAGGTTTGAAGTAGTATGGTCCCCACTAAGACCTACAGGCATCATTTGTTCAAAGCCATTTTTAACCATGCATGACATCCATATAAAATTTTGATCTGATGAATTTAAGAATATTCAAATAATCCAGAGATCTTACACTTTGAATAATAAGCATGATAAATTTCAATGGACAGCTAACTAGAGGTTGTGTCTCAATATATCACTGTGGAGAAATCAATAGGAAACCACTCCACTATCAATCCCAGGCAATATCATGGCCTCTCAATTTTCAAAAATCACTGCTACTTCATCTACACTTGTTTTTGCTGTTGCTGAATACTGTGCTAACAGAAGGAATATTGCATGCTGCTGCTTGTTGAGTTTGTTCCCATTCAACCCTTTGTAACATTTTATTTGCTGAAGCATAAAGACTGTCAAAACCAATGATCAGATCTAAAACTACCATCGTTTGAGGGCTGCATTAATCATTATGGTAATTTTCCAATCTCAGCTCATTTGTCATTATTGAATCAACTACCCACATCATTAAGGCTGTTCTTCAAAGGGAAATTCATATTGCTGGTGTGATGATAGACCATAAATAGAAAGTCAGTACGGTCCATGACAGACAGAACCTGATAATTGAGCTCCCTTTTGAAGCAAAGGCAAGGGTAGAATTGTAAGGCCTGATGCTCTCTTTGAAATATTTGTAATTGCAATGCAGTAGAGTGTTCATTAAATTCTGAATACATGTTAGTGGGTCTCTACGGTTACGCTGTATTATCTTACTTTTGCGACAATTCTAGTACTAAAATCCAATGGACTCACTCTTGAAAAATGTTTTGCATTTCAAAATTGGTTAACAATATTAAAAATTCTACATAAATGAAGCAAGTTATCTTTAGAAAATGTATTGTTGTAAGGATGTGTGTTGTGGCGCAGTGGATATTGGCTCAGAATGAGAAATTGGGGAGCCGAGTTCAAATTCCAGTTGAATTCATTGCATTCACTTACGCGCAAATACCCTTGGGAAAGGTATTAAACCATCTCTTCCTTCCAGTTATGGGTCAAATAACAGGACAAATTGGGTTCTATAGCCTTGGCTGGCAACCAGTCTACCGCAGAAAGCAATGGCAACCTACTGCAGGATAATCTTCTGCCCAGTCAGTCATGTCTCTTTCAAGACATGATCACCCAAGCGTGCTTCATGTATGGCACTTAACTGACTGACTGATTGTTGTAAACACTGATAATTTAAACTACAGCATTTCATCTAAAATCAGCATCTATCATGTTTCAGAAATACTTTTTAAGTTGTGACCCTCACTACAATTTCCTCTTGTGATTCATATTGTTTTTCAGAAATTCCTAACCTTTGAGTTTTTCTTGTGAAAAATTTCATTGTCTTTCAGAAATTCTTATTTGAGCCTTGAGCCTTTCTACAATTTTCACTTGTAATTCATATAATTGTCTTTCAGAAATTCATCATCTCTGAGCCTTTCTGCAGTTTTCTCTTGTGATTCCTTTTGTTGTCTTTCAGAAATCCTTAATCTTTGAGCTTAGAACCTTTCTATAGTTTAATCGAATGATTTGTCACATTTCAGATTTTTTTGTATACTGGTTTTCATCTTATAGGAATTTCTTTTAATTCCTATCTGGAACTGATATGTTCTTGTGTTAACTGCCATCTTCTTTCAGCCATTTGATTGATTGGTTCTTTTGTTTTTATGGCATATCAACACCTCGGTGAGTCATTTATTACCAACTAAGTTTTTATTTATTTATTGCTGCTAATACCTTTTTCTTTCAACAATTTATTGTTGTTTTTATATAAGTTTTGTGTCTAGTAATACTTTTTTCTTTTCGAGTATCAAGATTCATTGGGATTTTTTTTTAAGGGCTGGGTCCCCAAGTCTTACCCTTGTTATTTAACCCATAACTGGAGGGAAGGGACGGATTAATACCTTTTCCAAGGGTACCAGTGTTTAAGTGAATGCAGGGTATTCAACTGGAATTTGAACTCGGCTCACCGATTTCTCTTTCCGAGCTGATATCCACTGCACCAAAATGCACATCCGTCACTAAACGCTTACAGCAACTGGTATTCCCAAGCAGTCACCCATCTAAGTACTGACCAGGCTCAATGTTGCTTAATTTTGGTGGTTGAGCGAGAACCGGTGTATTCAACATGATAGGCCGTAAGCCTTCAGCCATTTGAAGAAGGGAAATTATTTCATGCCTGGCATATTCTCCCCACTGCAGTTTTATTTTCAATCCTCTTGTCATTCTTAGGCTCATTGCCTCTCACTGCTATTTTCCGTTACCAACCAACAGTTTTTTAATTCAAATCTCCCATAATTAAAAAAAAAACAAAAAAACAAATCACTAAAATCCACTAAATTTAATGTTCACAAAATTAGTGGAACTAATACAAAGAATTGTTTATCTTGTTATAAGAATAAATGATATTCCTTCTGTTAGCATAGTATTCAGCAGCAGCAGCAAAAACAAGTGTAGATGAAGTAACAGTGATTTTCAAAAATTGATTGCCATGATATTTCTTGGGATTGATAGTGGAGTGGTTTCCCACAATAAAAACACAGTTCCACACCCAAAAACAACCAAACTTTTAATGGAATCTGTTTATTATTTACATTTTACAAAACTCAATGACTAATCAAAAAAAAAAAAAAATCTCTCAACCTGTTGTAAGTTAATTGAAAAAAAAAAAATGATAAAATCTACAGATACAAATGTCCCAGAGAAATTCAACAAAAATCCAGTAGAATAATTTGCAGAAATGCCCAACAAACAGAAATGACAAAGTTCGCAATAAAAAAAAAACATGAGAAAGAAAAGAACAGAACAAAAATGATATTGGGAAAGCAAACAATATATGTAAGGCAAAGGCAAAGGCAAAAATAATATTGGGAAAGCAAACAATGTATGTAAGGCAAAGCAATGGTAATAAGGCAAAAAACTAATTATGGTGCTAACACACAAAAGGGGATATGGACAAGTGGTTGCTGCATCCTGAACACTGAAAGAACAAAACTAAGTCATATGAAACTGAGAAATGACTTAATCTTATTGGATAGGAAGAAATCCCAGCATGCATCTCTGTTTTGTCTATAAATTTGAGAAGGGGAGATGTTTTTGCAGTCATTCTTAATATTGAAAAAAATAAATACAGTACAAATCAAATCCACATATATCCTTAACAAAATATAAGCACAAATCATTAAATATATATATAAAATAAAAATGTAATTTGTGGTTTTCTAAATATAACAATTTTTTCAGTAACAAAAAGATAAAGAACGTTTTTAAAAACCAGGAGAAATGTAATGATTCAATCTGAATTCAATTTTAAATAATCTTAAACATCAAATATAAGAAAAATATGAGTAAACTATTTAAAAATGAAATCTCTTTATTGGTAGATGCCAAATTTTCTTGAAGTTTTGTAATGCAAACTTTTATATTATACAAAAGGAAAATATCATGTGTGCTTTTTATGCAAAAAAAAAAAAAAATAAAAAAAGGCAATTCTTTTAGATTTGAAAGTCAGTATGAGGAAAAGTCTTAAATGAACTCGGCCACTAAGTTGTGCTTGATTTTGCCCATTCTCTCAAATTTCCAGTGACTTTTCAAAATAGAAGAGCAGAGTTTGTCTGTTTTAGTCTAATCTTCATGGTTAGACAACCTTTTATGGGTTAGCTATATTTCACATTCCATTATTATTTTTAGGACATGTGTGTGTATATATATAAATATATAGTATCAAGGCACCAGATAATTTTCGAAACATGTATTGTTAGATATAAGAGACAATAAATGTCTATTATGTTTAATCATGAGCCATTCTAAACATCATATTTTTGCTTTAATTTCAGATGAAAAAAAAACAAAAATTCTCCAACATTTAGATAATTTTTTCTTAAGTTGGTTCTAAGCTTTTGGCTCAAATGAGCCATCTTCAGAGAGGTTACAGGGATGTTAACATAAAAACATCCACCATCAAAGACGATGTTATCTTGTGTTGACATAAAACTTTGCTAAGCAACGACAACAGTCACCAAATAGCAAACGCAGCTTGTAAATTTGTAATGCGGTTCTATGAGATCACACCATGTGTGAGCTTGAAATGTTAACAGAACCATATATTTAAATGCAATGTAATGTGTTATGATCGGATTTAAATGTGATTTTATTAAGTGTGGGTTTTTTTAATTTAATGTAGATGGCCTCCAATATCTGAAGGTTCTTTCTCAGCGAACAACATAGCCCCAAAGGAAATCAGACGCGGAAGAAAAAACGAGTGGATGACCGAAGAGATCCTCCACATTATGCAAAGGAGACAAAAAAATAATGCCAAGACATGGAGCAGAGTACAAGAAACTTCACAGGGAGATAAGGAACAAATGCAGACAAGCCAAAGAGGAATGGCTCAACAACAAATGTGCAGAAGTAGAGAGACTGAGCAGGACCAACAAAGCAGAGATGCATAAAGAGATAAGAGAACTGACAGGACAAAAAACCTGCTCCTCAACAGGATGCATAAAATCCAAGGAAGGAACAATCATATTAGAGAAAGAGGAAATACACCAGCGATGGGAAGAATATATAAAGGATCTTTTTTGCGACAAGAGAGAACAACCGAGAATACACAAGGAGACGGATGGACCAGAGATACTAAAATCCGAAGTGGAAGCTGCAATGGCCAAAATGAACAGAAACAAAGTACCCGGCCCAGACAGCATAGTGATAGAGCTGCTGACAGCCTTAGAAAAATATGGCATAGAAAAAATTACCGACATAATAAATGAAATTTATAGCAGCAGAATAATACCAAACGAACTATGCAAGTCGATATTTATAGCACTGCCAAAGAAACCTGGTGCAAACAAGTGCGAACTACACAGAACTATCAGCTTAATGAGTCACATTACAAAACTGATTGTCAGAATCCTGATGAATAGAGCGAGAAGCAGAATAAGACCAGAGATAGGGCAGGAACAGTGTGGGTTCATCAAAGACACTGGAACAAGAAACGCCATATTCATGATTAGGATGCTCTCTGAAAGGGCATTACAAATGAAAAAAACTTGTACCTATGCTTCATTGACTACACGAAATCATTCGACAAGATATGACACAAAGAATTGATGGAGATGCTCGGTAGCCTCGACATTTTCGGGAAAGACATAAGAATAATCAAGAATCGGCCTGCATACGGACAGGTAACGATCTCGGTAGATACACAAAGATAAAAAAAGGTGTAAGACAAGGATGTGTCTTTTCACTGGATCTGTTCAACCTGTACAGCAAGAATATTTTGAGGACCCTTGATGACATGCCAGGATTTGTTACTGGAGGCCACAACCTGAACAACATAAGGTATGCGGACGATACAGTGCTGATTGCGGACAAGGAAAGGAAACTACAAGACCTCATACAGAAAGTAGCAGTGGAGAGTGACAAGAAGGGACTACAAATAAACTTTAAGAAAACTGAGTGCATGATCATCAGCAAAAGATACAACCCAAAATGCCAAATACAGGTGGGGGATAACAGAATCAAGCAAGTCCAAGAATTTAAGTACCTAGGAAGTGTTCTAACAGGAGATGGAAAGTGTGACACGGAGATCTGAAGGCAAATTGGCATGGCAAAGGACACATTCCAGAAGATGAGCAAAATACTAACACACAGGAAAATCTCAATAGAAACAAAGAAAAGAGTGCTGGATTGCTACATGATGTCAGTTCTTCAATATGGCAGACAATATCATCGAAAATGAGGACAAAACTGGAAGTGGCCGAAATGTGGTTCCACAGAAGGATGCTACGGATATCGTGGACTGAGCATGCAAGCAACAATGAGGTGTTGGAAAGAATGGCAACAAAAAGGAAATTGATACTGAGCATCAGGAAGAGACAACTGAAGTTTCTGGGACACGCAATGAGGAAGGAGAGCCTGGAGAACCTGATACTGACTGGTCAGATAGAAGGAAAGAGAGACAGAGGAAGGCAGCAGATAACATATTCGCAGGGTCTGATCAGGTGGATGACGGAACAGGGGTTGCCAGGAGCAACAGGAGCAAACATACTAAGAGCCACAAGGGATAGGGAGACATGGAGAACCACGATCGCCTACGTCTTGAAGGGACAGGGCACATTGAAGAAGATGATGAGTGAGGATTATTGTATTGTTGACTAGAATCTGTCTGATATTATCTACATGACTATGTTTTTCTAAGAAATGTTGTTTAATTGAATTCTGATCAGTAAAATGACAGGTAAGTCTACGAGAGAGCATGGTTGTAGTAAAACTAATATATATAGTGGGTTTATTATTAGTACCAGAGATACAATCTCTGAACGGGCATATATATATATATATATATATATATATATATATATATATATATATGTGTAATGAATTATTTTGAACATTATTTTTATCGATACTCGTATTTAAGTAGATATTCTGTTTTTAATTAAACAGTATTTTATATTTATATCCACCGGCCTGATTATTTCACGATAAATTTTTATGACGAAAATGTGTGCTACCCAGCAGGATTCGAACCTGCGACCCCTATTACATAGGGGAAGCATACCATTTGATCTGGTACCGTCTTGACCACTCGACCATGGATAGCCTCTTGATCAGACGAGGTTTTTATCATGCTTATATAACATAATTTTCGATCTATCATAAACAAACCATATCTGTTCTGTAATGTATCATAATGTCAAACAATGGTTAGCACACGTTTTTGTCATAAAAATTTATTGTGAAATAATCAGGCCAGTAGATATAAATATAAAATACTGTTTAATTAAAAACAGAATATCTACTTAAATACGAGTATCGGTAAAAATAATGTTCAAAATAATTCATTACAAATTGTTGGTTGCTTATAACCAAGTTTCGTTAAATTTCGTTAATTTCCGTAACATGTTTACATATATATATATATATATATATATATATATATATATATATATGCAGGTTTTATTAAATAATATAGACAAGTTTTGTCTATTTATTTTATGCAGGATCCTTTCATATAGTCTGATAATCTTGATAGTACTATCGTTTAAAGACAACAAGAAATCGCAGTAATTGTTTTTTTTTTAATCTGGTCTGAGCTTTCAGCTTATATAAGCCATTATCAAAGATTGAACATATAAGTTATTGACAAAGTAGAATTAAACAAAGAGAATTGAACATAAAGACAAGTCCATTTTTAACGTGGCGGATTGCCGAAAGACACTTATCAACAATAATTTTCCCAATTACATAGTTGATGAACAAATACGATATAAACCTCTTAAAAACATTAACACGAAAAAAACAACACATGGTACTAGCCCAACCAATCCCAAACATATCACTCTCCTATATCATTGTAGCCAAATGCACTCCAACGACAAACTAGATGAAAATATCCTAAAAATCTCATAAACACTAATATTTCTTTGACAGACCCTAACAAAGGAATTAAGTTTATCATATATTACACTAAATCTACTACATCCAATTCAATTGTCCGCAATGACTCCTCCCCCACCGCTAGCAATTTGCAAAAAATCCAATGTAGTTTATAAATTTAAATGCCCCTTTCCAGAATGTATCTCTAACAAAGTAAATCATATCTACATTGGCGATACTACCAACTCGCTCTCAAGGCGTCTTACACTACACTTAAATGACAATTCAAACATATTCCGACATTTAAAACACCACAGTTATCAACGCACACTTTTCAGAAAAACAGTTGTTGAAAATACATATATACTTAGACAAGAAAATAATAAACTCAAAATCCTAGAAGCTATCTACATCTAACAGCTTAAACCTAGCTTAAATAAAATAAATTTCAATATCTCTACTAACATACTCCAATGCCTGTAATCAATGGGACAGGCCATAGTTACTACACTTACTCCCTCTACCCATAGCAGTAGTAGCTAGCAGACCGATCCCCTCATGACACTATACCCTCATGTGACCAAGAACCATACCACCACCATCTTGTCACTGTCTTCGGCCATCCACCACATTAAAAATGGACTTGTCTCTATGTTCAATAACTTATATGTTCACTCTTTGATAATGGCGCATGTAAGCCAAAAGGTCAGACCGGATGAAAAAAATCAACAATTATGGTGATTTCTTGTTGTCTTTTAACGATAGTACTATCAAGATTATCAGACTATATGAAAGGATCCTGCATAAAATAAATAGACAAAACTTGTCTATATTATTTAACGAAACCTGCATTAATGAAAAAATGCTGCCAAAATATACACAATATATATATATATGAGCGTGGTTGTAGTAAAACTAATATATGTAGTGGGTTTATTATTAGTACCAGAGATACAACCTCTGAACGGGCATGTAAATTATATATATATATATACATATACGGCGAAACAGATCTATCTGTGGATGACAATATATATATATTGTCATCCGCAGATAGATCTGTTTCGCCGTATCACAGCTCATCAGTACGGTTAGACTCCGATTGCTTTTTTAGCCAGGATTGAAACCCGACCGAAATGGCGTCAGTCGGCGACTCTACCCCTGGGCTATGGGCATTATGGATATCAGTAAATATACTTATGGATATACACGCAAGTGCACATACATATATATTCTGGAGTTAATAAAACAGTTCTTGATGTAATATAACGGAGCTATTAAGTATATATTAATAAATATGCATAACATCTTATGTTTATAGCATGACTCAGAGTTTCATGTGCTATCCAGTTATCAGGTGCATATTATAAACTGACCGTTTCTAGATTTTAATTTTTATTTTTGGTTTTCCTGTTTTTCATGTATGTTATAAATTATTAATCTGGGATGACGCCATTTTTTAATTTATTAAATGAATAATTTGATTTAGACTGAAACTTAAATATGAAATAAGAAAATAAAGTCATAAAAGTTAAATTAACATTAAAGGGTAAATTTTTTTGTAGACACTATATATATATATATATATATATATATATATATATAGTAAAAAAAGGTTGTCCATGTATGTTTCTTATATGTTGAAAGAAATTTGAGAGATAAAAAACAACAAAAAAATAGTGATATTGATATAACTTTAACTATAGACTAATAAACATTTATTGTATATTAGTAGCCCATTTGATTAAATAGATGCATGAAGAGAAATATTTTAAAAATCAGAAATTTTGGACATGCCTGTGTCCTTTTTCAACAAGACAAGTAATAAATAATTTCACATTGAGAAAGGTCATAGGTGTGTTTGAAAATTCCAATTTTTAATATCTTTCTAATTATGCTATCATCTAGATAAGAGGATTTCTAGACTGTACAGCCACAGATAATCTTTTTCCAACACCTCCTTGAAACATCAAATTGCCCTTTCTAAGCAATATTGGAATATTAAAGATGGAGAATTTACCCCACTGGTCAGATCGAGGATTGTGAAATACGCCAATACTCCCCAAAATTTCAGGGATAGGTGTAATTTATGCCAGGAGGAAAAATTGATGATCATAAAATATAATAATCTTAAGGATCTCCTTAATCAGTGAAATGAATTAATATTTAAATGCAACACAAAAATAGATATAAAATAGTCTAGATAAATCCTGACTGTGATTTGAATTAGTGTAAATTATATTAATTTACATTAATTTAATTTAAAAAAGTGTTTATTTTGAAAAATTCTGGAATGTGCTGCTAATATCATTTTACAGCAAAGGTTGTTTTTTTATTTTTAATTTTAATTTTTGTAATTTTTTGTTTTTTATTTTTATAATTATTATATTTATAGGTATTTTTTAAAGTTTTTTTTCCCTCGTTTTTTATAGAATGAGTATTATTATTATTATTACTATCATTATTATTAATATTAATGTTTGATAGAAATTTTGTTTGATACACACACACCCACATATATATATATATATATATATATATATATATATATATATATATATTATTGCAAATTTTTATTTTCTATTATTATAATTTTTTTATAATTATTTTGTATTATTGTCTATTATTACTATTATTACTATATAAGATGTTTTTTAAGATTATATTTTAATTTTTTATTTAGTTTTTCTTACTAGGAATTATTATTTTAATTCTATTTGAAATAAATTACTACTATTGGTTATATTGTAATTTATATTAGGACGGATGATTTATGATTTACTTGTCACCGCAAATATACCCCATAGTCGGTATATTTTAATTTTAGAGGAAATCCCATGGCGCGTTTCTAAGAATGAATATTAATGTAATAGACGTAGGTTTGATATCGGAAGTTTATTTTAAATTAATTTAATTTAAATTCTTTTCTATATTGTTCTCATTTTTTTATCACTTTCTTTTTATTTACTCCCCCCTCCCGCTATTTATGTTTATCTTTCTAATGTTGCATTTTTATTTTTTAATGATTTAATTGTTTTAACTGATTTTTTTTAAATTAATAGGAAATTTTGGGATACTAGTAAGAGTAGTTAATTTTTCAAATTGTATTGAAATTATGCTGCACAATTTAATTTTGTACCGTAAATATATCCCATTATTATATTTTAAATTAAATTTCAATGTTAAACTTTTACATGTATGTTAATATCATATTACAGCTAAATTTTCCATGTCAGGTTAATGTTAGTTTATAGCAAAAGCTTTTTATATTTTTTAATTTTTTTGTTTTTTTATAATTATTATATTTATAGGCATTTTTGTAATTTCTTTTGTCTTTTGTGATAGAATGAATATTATTATTATAATTATCATTACGTCTGAGAGAAATTTTGTTTGATACATACATGTGTATGAAAATACATATATATATATGTGTGTGTGTGTGTGTATGTTTACATATATTTGTTATCTCTTTATTGTTTTATTTGTTATTATTATTATTATTATTAGTAGTAGTAGTATTGCTAGTATTTAGATATTTTTTAAGATTGTATTTTAATAAATTATATTTTCTTATTGGGAGTCATTATTTTAACTATAGTTAGAATAAATTACTACTAGTGATTATAATGTAATTTATGTTAGGATGTAGGATTTATGATTTATTTTTCACCATAAATATTCCCTATAGTCGGCATATTTTAATTTGAAAATGATTTCACAACCAACATCAACATTGCCGGATGACGATATTCTATCTTGAAACATAAAAATTTCCATGTCACAATGTACATTTAATTCATAATTATACAATTATATTAAGCTCTACAATATTTATTGTATTGAGCACTATTTATAAAAAAATAAATGCCAGGTGACTCAAAACCATAAAACCTTGGATCCTCTTCACCTGGATTTATATATATGTGTGTGTGTGTGTGTGTGTGTGTGTGTGTGTGCAATTATTTTGAAATATAACCACTGTTTGAAATTATATCATTGAATAATTTCACCAGTGCACAAGACAAATGTGGCTTTGAATCCCAGTTTGTAATTCTCTCAAGGAAAGTGTTAATAGCTTTCGTTGAGTTTGAGTGCCTTTTCCGGCCATCGTCAGTCATTGCAATTTAAACGCACAGATTCACTAGCAATGATATTTTTAGCAAACAAATGTACATGACTGAAGATTTTTAACAGTGAGGGAAAGCCTTGTATAAAACCAATCCTATTCTCTGAACAATGGTTGCATTAACTTATCTACATGACTGGAAGTAGATCTATTTCACAAATACACACATGCAAAATCAGATCATTAAGCTCACAGCCTAAGAGAGCTTTTAACAGAATTATGATCTTGAGTGGAGGTCCCAATTTAAACAACCTAAGGTATGCAGATGATACAGTGCTGATAACAGACACAGAAAGGAAAATTTATCAAGGCAACTGAAGAAATGTTATTGAGTAACCTCTATTTATAAATAAATGTAATGTGAAAAAAAATGGCAAATAAGTGATTAAAAAAATCAACATTCTTTTGCTTCTGACAAATGCCTTAAGAAATGTCTAATGTATTCTATACTACAAAAATTCTTTTCCCCCATAAAATATCCTTAAGTTTTAGTGCTGGAAGTAGTGACGTATCTTTATGCTTAGATGGGTTCTGTCGAGCATACATTTTTTTTTGTAGAAAATGTAGTGACATCAGGATATTGTAAGTGGTACACATCAAATTTTAGGTTAACTGTCGCACTTTTTTTCACCTGAAATTCTTTTATCTTTTTTCTTTTTGTTTATTCTCTGGTTCAATAGACTGTGCAAACAGGTACGTCTCTCGTTGTAATATTTATGTTTGGCTTCAACGGATGTCTCCTCTGCTTTAATATGCATTATGATCTTATTTCAGTTCCTGTGTGTGTGTGTGTGTGTGTGTGTGTATATACTGCTTCTTTCTAATTCAATTCTGTTTGGAAAGAATTCCTTGCAATAATTTTGAAGAAATATATAATTAAAAGTATAAAATATTGCTTAACCTGCCTACATTTATGTAATGGGTTGATAAATATGTGCGTTGTGGTGTAGTGGGTATCAACTCGGAATGACAATTTGGGAAGCTGAGTTCAAATTCCAATTGAATTCCTTGCATTCACTTACACACAAATACCCTTGGGAAAGGTATTAATTCCTCTCTTCTCTCCAGTTATGGGTTAAATAATAGTCACAGATTGGGTTCTATAGCCTTGGCTGGCAACCAGTCTACTGCAGAAAGCAATGGCAACCTACTGCGGGATAATCATCTGCCCAGTCAGTCATGTCTCTTTTGAGACATGATCACCCAAAGCATGTATCATGTATGGCACTTAACTGACTGATAAATATTTAGGCAAAGAATGTTTGTGAAACACTGTAGAACATAAAAAAAAATGTTCATTGTTTTAATACAGTTGACACACATTATTATACATGCATGCACGTAAACAGGCAAGTGTTTCTATTAGATGGAAAAATGCGTGCATGAAAAGTAATATTCTTAAAATTACATTAAACCTGGAAAAAAGCAGGACAAGTTTATTAAACCTGGAAAAGTAAAGGACAAGTTATTCTCGTGAAGTAAAAAATAAGAAATTTCTTACTTAAAATATTGCAGCTAAAAAGAAAATTTGAATTATTTTTAGCTGCAATTTTAGGTAAGACATTTCTTATTTTTTACTTTACTAGAATATCTTGTCCTCTTCTTTTCTAGGTTTAATATAATCTTAAGAATATTACTTTTCATCCACTGAATAATATTTTCTTCATGTCTCAGTGATTTTATTGTGAGATGCCAAGATTTTGAAATTTGGAAAAATTATATAAAAACAGTAGAACAAGGTGAAAATTAAACAGGTTCATTTATACAGTGAAACTGATAAAATGTAACCGCAATTTCTCGCACTTCCTGCCCGTGGAATTCTCTTCCACATACTTGCTTCTCTGACAACTACAACCTCCAGGAGTTTAAATGTAAGATCAATAGACACCCCCTAACACACTAACTCGCACCCACTCTCTCAAACACTCTTCCTATGTACCTCCTTACTCATCTATCACCCTCCTCAGTGGAATTCCTTGCTTAAGGTGAAATGATTAAAAAAAACATTTCTACTTATCATTTTTCCTACAGCCACTATAATATCTCAGGGTCTCTATGCAGTCCTAAATACTTCCTATATATTTAATTTGTCTGTAGGGTGGGGAATAAAAATAACAACATTTAAAAATGAAACCCTAATGAATATTTACAAAGAATACAATTTGTGTACAAGAAACTGAATAAAATATTGTTAGTAATAAAATAAAATCCCACAGCTTTTAACTGTGGTATAAAAATCAGTTAACTGGATGAAATTAATGTGAGACGAGGTAATCAAGGTGGGATGAAGTAATTTAGGTGGAATGAGGTAATTAAGGTGGGATGAAGTAATTAAGGAGGGATGAGGTAATTAAGGTGGGATGAAGTAGTCTAGGTGGGATGAAATAATTAAGGTGGGATGAGGTAATTACGGTGGAGTGAGGTAATCAAGGTGGGATGAGGTAATTAAGGAGGAATGAGGTAATCAAGGTGGGATGAAGTAATCAAGGCGGGATGAGGTAATTACGGTGGGATGAAGTAATTTAGGTGGAATGAGGTAAACAAGGCAGGATGATGTAATTAAGGTGGGATGAGGTAATCAAGGTGGGATGAAGTAATTAAGGTGGGATGAAGTAATTAAGGTGGGATGAGGTAATTAAGGTGGGATGAGGTAATTAAGGTGGGATGAGGTAATTAAGGTGGGATGAAGTAATTTAAGTGGGATGAGGTAATCAAGGTGGGATGAAGTAGTCTAGGTGGGATGAAATAATTAAGGTGGGATGAGGTAATTAAGGTGGGATGATATAATTAAGGTGGGATGAAGTAATTAAGGTGAGATGAAGTAATTAAGGTGAGATGAAGTAATTTAGGTGGGATGAGGTAATTAAGGTGGGATGAGGTAATCAAGGTGAGATGAGGTAATTACGGTGGGATGAAGTAATTAAGGTGAGATGAGTTAATCAATGTGGGATGAAGTAATTTAGGGGGGATGAAATAATTAAGGTGGGATGAGGTAATTAATGTAGGACTAGGTAGTTAAAAAAATCAATTGAGCAAACACTTAAATGCACTCTCATCTAGACAGAAAAACAAATGTGAAGCATATACTCAAAAAAGGAAAAGTGTCCCTCATCTACTAGGGAGCTGACATCTCTGTCACCTAATGGGGGTGGAGGTGGAGGAATTTAGCTAAACAAAATGGGGACAGAAATAAAATCTTATTTTCATAGATTTCCTTTATTTCTATCTCCAGATACTGAAGAAATAGAAAGTAAAAAGAAAATAAGTGACAAAATGTAGAAAATGTTATTTTTCTGTTGCTATACTATTTATTAGCATTAAATTTAAATTGATCTGTACATTTATATATATATATATATATATATATATTGTAAGAAAGTGACAGAACCTGTAGATTTAAGCCTACTGTTCAAGCATTTTCTTTCATAAAGGGTAGCCAATACAGAGTAGAGCTTTATATTGTAATAGTTGTTACGATGGTTTATAAAAGCATAGTATCAGTACACAAAAATTTTCATGTTTCAAAGAAGAACTGCTCCTCTTTGGCTGATATGTGGAACTGAAAATAAATGGTAGAAACGATTTATTTTGGGGAATGTGAGGTGTAAGTGGTGGTTGTAGGGGATTGGAATTTAGTGTGTCTGAGCTAGTCCATCAGAAATTTGTAACCATAGAGATACACATTTGGGTTAAGAGAGGGAGCAAGATGGTTCTGCTCTGGACAGGTCACTTTTTAATTTTGTCTGGGTAAATTACTTAGTGGGACCTTAGATTTTTTAAATGGGTAGACAGTTTTTATTTGACTATCTATGAGTACATGGGATAGAAACTTTAGGTCAGAATTTGGGCTGAATGATTGTAGTATTCTTAGTTATAGTGTGTTTAGAGTAACATTTTAATATTGTATGTTTTTTTTTAATTTTTTTATTAATATAATATTCATTTTTTTATTTTGTGGATGAAACATAGTTATTAATTAAATTTTGAAAATTATTTTGTCTGAGTAAGGTATCTAGTGGGACCACATAATACTTAAAATAGGTAAATAATTTTTAACTGTAAGTCGAATTTTATATATATATATGTATATATATATATATATATTAGAATACGAGTTATAACTGACACCTTTTGATTAATTAAATTTTAACGAAAAAATATTTTCGATGTTTACATAAAACTTAATTCATCCCTATGGTTCAATAGTTCACCATTGTTAGGGAACCTTAGAATGTGCAGCTCTTCACTCAGGCACAAAAGGCAGATGTCACTGAACGAGTTACAGATTCTAGTTTTTTCAGAATTTTCCATTTTACTTTGGGTGTTTTATTTGTGTCCTTTAATTTCCAAAAATATGTAGAAAGAGATGTTTGGTTTCAATACATGTTGTTTTTGAAGGAAGTTAAGTGCATATATCATCGTTGTTTAAAAGTATTCTTTGTAGATCCCATGTAGACTTTATTAACAGTTGGGTTTTCAATTTATGTTATATTACCTTGATAGTTAAATTTATTTTACACCTATTTTGTAGTGGACAGTTATTGGGACCCAATTATATACTGTGGTGACCCTGGTATATACTGGAATCACTTTTTCAATCGACCTGAAGTGGAATGAATATATCAGATCTATAGCTTCATCTACTGCTAGGAAGGTTAAGGCTCTGTGTCAGACCATGAAAGTCTTTCTTATCAGAATCCATCTTGCACATTTGTAAATCATTCTACCATTTATCTGTACATTAAATACTGTTACTATATCTGGTTGGGTGCTTCTGTTATTTATCTCAAGGTTCTCGAGAAAAACTAAATAAGGATCTGCAACATAATCAGTCCTGACTTGATATCTCGACATCAGTCATTTTCACACAGGCGTGACATGGCTTCCCTCTGTCTTTTTTACAAATATTAACTTTTTTTCCTGGTGTCCTGCCCATGTGAACGTAAACATACTACTAGATTGGCATCTAGTTTTTGACCTTATACTATTAAAATAGTTAAATGTAACTATCACTTCTATTCCAACAGTGTCTTTTCTCACAGTTTTCGCCTGTGGAACTCCCTTCCATTTACTTGCTTTCCTGTTAGCTACAATCTCCAAGAATTTAAATGCAATGTCAATTGCCATCTTCTATTTTCTTAAATCTCGTTCATCTTTTATCCTTTCTTCAAACAACAACAAAAAAAAGACTTCACACCAGAGCATCATAAAAGAACAGGTGTTGATGAGCAAGAAGGTACACCTAGAAGGTGAATTCATAGCCACCAGGTGCAGAATCAGACCTGAAAATATATCACTCATTTCCCCTGGTATGCAAACAAAGAGGTTGACCCATCCAAACTTAAGATGTGCATATGCAGTACAACCACATGACAAAAAAAAAAAGCCAGATTCTCTTATATCCTCATTAGTTCAATGTTTGAAGAAAGTTCCCCAAACCACACATCTTCATGCTGACATTGACAAAATCTAGAATGAATAATTTCATGCATGACTGTTTTAGTCCCATATTTTCTGTTTATACAATTATAGAATTACACATTAACTCTCACCTTAAGTGGCTCATGAGCCTTGCATTGTGTGAATTTTAACATGAAAAATCTAACTGATGCCAATATAATTCTTGATGCCATTTGAAATGCAATATATAAGCAACAAGAGAGCAGGTCAATGTGATTTATGGCATCAAAACCTAAAATACAACCTGGACTAAAGGGTGAGAGATCTGGATCCATGATTATTTCCACCCAATAACCCCTAGAATAATTTGAAACACAACTGTTACCACCTACAAAAATAACTATTAGAACAATATAACAAATTACCCACAATACATCACTAACCTGTATATATAAATTGTTGAGCAAAAATACAACATGCATGACCTATTGATTGCATATAAGCAGACAGTAAACACTGGGTTTGGACTTCAATATCTACTTTACACACACACACACACCCACATATATTAAATATGGTTAACAAGCATGATTAAATTAATTATTTAAGTTTATGCAGCATCCTAACATTGTTTGTTAGAGATAAGGAATATAAAAATGTCCATAATTTTTATTGTTCCAAGTGCTTTTGGCTACATTTATAGCCATTTGACAATGGCTAAAAGTGCAAGTGATGATAAAATTATGAATAATTTTTATATATTTTATCTCCAACAAAATAAAAAAAATGTTAGGACAATGGAAAAACTTAAGACCAATTAAATCTTCCTTGTTGGCCGTATTTAATGAAAGATGTTTGAAAGAAAGGTTGCTGTCCAAGTGTGTGTGTATATATATATATATATATATATATATATATGTAAACATGTTAAAGAAATTAACGAATTTTAATGAAACTTGGTTATAAACAACCAACAATTTGAAATGAATTGTTTGAACATTATTTTTTTATCGATACTCGTATTTAAGTAGATATTCTGTTTTTTAATTAAACAGTATTATATATTTATATCTACCAGCCTGATTATTTATGATCAAAATGATGTTCAAACAATTCATTTCAAATTGTTGGTTGTTTATAACCAAGTTTCATTAAAATTCATTAATTTCCGTAACATGTTTACATTTGTTGACATTACGATACATTTCAGAGCAGATATGGTTGTTTGCAATGAATCAAAAATTATGTTATATAGGCTTGATTAGAACGTTGTTTAGACTGGAGACTATTCATGGTCGAGCAGTCTAAGATGTTGCCAGATCAAATGGTAGCTTCCCCTATGTAAATAGGGGTCGCAGGTTCGAATCCTGCTGAATGGCACACATTTTCGTAATAACAATTTATCGTAAATAATCAGGCCGGTAGATATAAATATATAATACTGTTTAATTCAAAAACAGAATATCTACTTAAATACGAGTATCGATAAAAAATAATGTTCAAACAATATATATATATTATTTGAACATTATTTATGCTCTCACACCCTGATTGAGCACTCTGGAAGAATGGTAGACTTTGAAAAACAGTAGCTACTCTGGCGTGTACACATCACTCATTCAGTAAAATGAATTAGAGCACTCTGGCTATTGGGCACATATAATGATAATATATGTGCTAAAATGTCTGCCTTCTTCCACCGAACACCCACAGCCCAGAGGTAGAATTGCTTACTGATGCCAATTCGGTTGGGTTTCAGTCCTGGGTTAAAAAGCAATTGGAGTCTAACCGTACTGATGAGCTGTGATACAGCGAAACAGATCTGTCTGCGGATGACAATACATATATATATATACATAGAGAGAGAGAGTCATATTTTTACTTTCACTTTATCCCTGTAATGTATGATTGCTGGCTCAAGAAACATTCGTCAAGAAAAATACAGGAAAACTAAGCATTACAAAATCCCCAAATCCACCATGACTCCAAAAATAATTTTACAGATGTAACTACAAAATCCCAGTCACGCCTAAGCCAATTCTGGATCAGCTATATTTGGCATTCTAAATCCTTGGAAATAGACCTGAATTATGAGAATTATTACTGGCTGCCAGTTTCAGCATGGCATATATTTAAAAGAGAAAATGCTCTTAACGTCAGAGATTCTAAAGGAAGGAATCAGACAGCAAAATTTATGGAAGACTGGAGTTAAAAAAAATATCTGCACTGGCAAGAACTGGAATTTTACAATCATAAAAATACAGGCTTATGATTGAAAAAATATTATATCAATCTGTTGTATTCCTCAAATCAAATCTAATAATAACCAAATAAAAAAAAAAATAAAAAAAATAAAAACATGTAGTTATTTTTGGATTCATACAAGAAAAGTGCATTTAAAATTAAATGATGCAAAAAGAAAGATAAAAATCTTCAGTAATATTAAAAAAAAGGATAAAATCTTAAATTTTGTTAAAATTACATTAAATTCTCATTTCCTAAATGAGTTTGAGTTTTGTTTAACGGCATATCAACCTCTGTGGGTTATTTAATGCCAAAAAGTGGGGTTTTAATTATTTTTTTAAGTTTGGTTACATTTGGAAGGTTGATTTAATCAGATTTTAATGAAATTTTTTTTTGTTTTTTATTCTTTTTTATTTTAGAAAACTGAAAATGGCTTCTAGTTTTGTATTAAAAAATGTTTTGCTGAGGATAATTCTTTCCTTCAAAAATGTATATTTTTTCTATAAAAGTGTATTTTTATACTTTCATAGTGACTCCAGTTTGACTCCAGTTTGGGGGTCAACTATTTGCCAATATTTGGGACCCTAACAGGTGCTACCACTCCAGGTCAGGGTGGACATGGGAACAACAGCAATTAAGAGATGGTTTCATGCTCCTCACAACCTCCCAATCAGAGGCCTTGCTGCCGGATGCAGTTTACCATCATGCCCAGGACCCATCTCCTAAATGAAGACAATCTTGTAGCATTTCTCTTTGCAATCCCAAATTAATCATTGTGCTAGACTGGCAGACAGGTCTCATAAGTTGCCTGGTTTTTCCCTCTGCCCTCTCCTTTTAATATGTTTTATTGTGTTGGATTTTCTAAGCAGCCTTTTCACATAGTGTGCCTCATTTCAATTTTTAATTGACACTTTCTTTAGAAATTCCTCATTTATTACATATTTTATGACATTCTCAGCATCCTTATGTAGAAATTGTTATGAGTTTGTTATTCATTTCTAAAGAAATTGCTTAATTTTCAAAGGTGACAGATCTTTTATTGCCACTGGTGCACAGGGGGTTACAAGTGAGAAGAGCAAAAAGAAAGATGGACAAAATACAGTGGTTGTTGGGGAAAGGATAAGAGAAAGATGGGAATCAAGAAGACAAAAGATGGCAATTGACGTTGCACTTAAACTCTTGGAGATTGTAGCTATCAGGAAAGCAAGTGTATGGAAGGGAATTCCACAAATGGGAAGTGCAAGAAAAGAAACTACTAGAGTAGAAGAGGCAGTTACATTTAACAGTTTTCATTGTAAAAGGGAGGAACCTAGTTGCTAGTCTAGTAGCACAAGTACATTCGTGTGGAGGGGGTACCATGGAGATAAGCTTGTCACAGCAAAAGCTGTGAAAATATTTGTAGAAAAGCAGAGGGAGCCACATCCTGATGGTCAGAAAGTGACTGATGTCGAGCTGCCAGATCAGGGTTGATTACATTGCAAATCCTTGTCTGGATTTTGTCAAGCACTCCGAGAGGAACAGTAGGAGGGTCCGATCAGATATGGCAACAACATTCAATGCATGGACAAAGGGTAGATTTGTATATGTGCAAGATGGATTGTGTAAATAAGTCAGATGAGGTTTCCTGAAATTTCTAAAGTAATAAAATTGATTACTAATACACAAAGAAGGTCAATAAAAATTAGTCTTTTGGGAACATTTTTTTTACTAAAATTTTCACCCAGTACAAGGCCCAAGAGCCACTTAAGGTAGTGGAATACTAAATAAGTGATAATGAAAGTGATAGAAATTATGAGGATATGTAGGATAGAAAATGGTTAACTCAAGACTTGAAGAGCTTAAGATTGTCGGGATTGAGAAAACATTCTCTGGGGAATCAGTTCCACAAATTAGCAAAAAATCCGAGTGTAGTTTCCTCAAGACCAATGGAACATGAAAGAAATGAGGACAATTCCACCTTGTGTGTAGGGCTTGGTGGTTCTTATATGTAAAATTCCAAACTTCTTCTGTGTGCCCTGTCATTTCAGGATGTAAGCAATCATGGCTTTCCACGTCTCCCTATCTCTGGTGGCTCTTAGTATGTTTTCTCCTGTTACACCAGGCAAACCCCATTCCGTCATCTACCTGCTCAGGCCCTTTAAATATGTTATCTGCTGCCTTCCTCTATCTCTTTATCCTTCTATCTGGCCTGTCAGTATCAGGTTCTCCAAGACCTCCTTCCTCATTGCATGTCTCAGGAACTTCAGTTGTCTCTTCCTGATGCTCACAATTTTTTTTGTTGCCATTCTTTCCAAAACCTCATCATTGCTGACATGCTCAGTCTGTGATATTTGCAGCATCCTTCTGAAGAACCACATTTCCACTGCTTCAAGTTTTTTCCTCATCTTCGATGATATTGTTCAGCATTCATTGCTGTATTGAAGAACTGACATCACATAGCAATCTAGCACTCTCTTCTTTGTTTCTTGTGAAATTTTCCTGAATCTTAGTAACTTACTCAGCTTCTGGAATGCGTCCTTTGCTATCCCAATTTGCCTAAAATTTCGAACTGGTGGAGATAAAGAATGTAGCTTGCCCGAATATTTGCAATGGAATTAGTGATAAAGTAGTAATAGGCTTGCTACAATTTGAATGTTGGAAGGGGGTTGTAAGATTGAAGATAATTCATCACCTACAAACCTACATACATGTTTTTGAAGTCTGGGGCAGGAAAGCGCAAACTGGTAAGGTCTAGCAAAGATAATTTTTTTTATCATATCACCCAGAGTAAGGTGGTAATGCCACTGATGTGCAGGGGGCTACAGAAGAGTAAAAAGATTAGATAGGAGGAGAGTAAAGAGAATGATGAACCAGTTAGAAAGGAACAAGAGAAGGATGGGAATACAGGTATGATGACAGTTGCAAAGGTAGAGAGAAAGGAAAGGATATACTGAGTAATGTAGAAAGAACTAGAGTCAAGTGGTTAAGAGATGGGTATTGACATTGCATTTAAATTCCTGGAGGTTGTAGTCATCAGGAAAGCAAGAATATGGAAGCAAGTTCCACAGGTGGGAAGTGCAAGAAAAGAAGCTGGTGGAGTAGAATTGTCATCAGCATTTGGTTGATCTAACTGTGAATAGGTGGGACCTAGTTTGGTTGCACATGTAAACACCTGTGGCAGGGGCACCAGTGACTTAAGTTTGTTGGAGCAGAAGCCATGAAAATATTTAAAGAACAGACAGAGGGAAGCCTCATCTCATCGGTGGGAAAGTGGCTGTAGTCAACCTGCCAAGTTAGTACCTATCACATTACTGATTCTCCTTTGGAGCCTGTCAAGTACACTGAAATGAACAGTGGGTGTGCTGGACCATATATGACAGCAGTATTCTATGCATGGATCGATGGTTGATTTGTGTATATACAAGATAGATTCAGGAGGAAAAAACATACTGGCCCAACACAGTGACTCAACCTTCCTAGCAGTGGCAGCATTCTTAATTTTTCAGTCTTGTAAAGGTAGAGCATGACAAGGAGTCTGATACTTTTTGAAGTCATACAAAAAACTGATCATTTTTCTTGTATCTTTAGTGATTGATCTTATATATTAGTTCCAATTGAGGTCTGGGTTGAATTTTAATCTGAATAGGCAGGCAAAGGCAAAATATCATTATTATTATTCTATGTGCCATGTCCTTTCAGGACGTAGGTGATCAGGGCTTTCCACATCTGCCTATCCCTGGTGGCTCTTAGCATGCCTTCTCCTGTTACACCATGCAAACCTTGTTCCATCATCCAATTGATTAGGTCCTTCAAATATGTTATCCGCTGCTTTCCCCCGTCTCTTTTTCCTTCTATCTGGCCTGTTAGTATCAGGTTCTCCAAGCCCTCTTTCCTCATCACATGTCCCAGGAACTTTAGCTGTCTCTTCCTGATGCTCAGTACTAAATTCCTTTTTGTTTCCATCATTTCCAAAACCTCATCATTGCTCACATGCTAGATCGATGATATCCGCAGCATTCTTCTGTAGAACCCCATTTCAATTGCTTAAAGTTTTTCCTTCATCTTTGATGATATTTTCCAGGATTCACTGCCATATTGAAGAACTGACATCACATAGCAATCTAGTACTCTCTTCTTTGTTTCTAGGAATACTTCCTTCGCCATGCCAATTTGCCTTCGGATCTCTTTGTCGCACTTTCCGACTTCTGTTATAACGCTTCCCAGGTATTTAAATTTTTGTACCTGCCTGATTTTAGTATCCCCGACCTGTATTTGGCATATTGGGCTGCGCTTTTTACTGATGACCATGCATTTGGTTTTGTTGACCTAATGAATATATATGAGTGTTTTATAAATTTCTAGTTGTTTATTTTAACTTGATAAACTC
>JBBBDQ010002302.1:562500-837500 GCA_037127315.1 Ascarosepion bandense | reverse complement strand
CAAATTTGTATGTCCTTTAAAGAACTGTGTTCTTGATCAATCCAAATTTATTTGTAAATAATTACATTGGGCACACCACAACATGGTTGACTAGAAGACTAACATTGCACCTCTCAGATGATAGTTCAATTTGATCTTATATAAAAACACATAGATACCTAACAAACTCTATTATCCATAACATACTTGTTGATATTACAAATATAATAGAATCATCCACATGCAAAAAAGGCTAAAACTAATGGAAGTATTATTAATAAAAAAGAAAAATCAGATACTTAATAATGTCAGATATGAATATGGCATCAACGTTCACACCATGTTTGAAATATGAAACACACGACTTTACACACATACATAAACACTACACATATTTAGTCACATGTAGAGTAAATTTCATCCTCAATAATGGCTAAAAGTATAGCCAAAAGCGCTCAGAAAGACATAGCATATAGATAAATTTCTAAACTGCACATTTATATATAGACATTTTCCCAGCAAGATTTCTGAAATATTCAGTCCTGTAGATATATATAAATATACTATTTAATTATAAAAAAAAACAGAGTATCCATTCAAATATGAGTATTCATTAAAAATAATATTGAAACAAATAAGCATGGACCAAGCGATTCTCCCGGAGAGCAATACACTACGCCTCCTCGGACTTACCCTGTCCTCAGACCTCAAATGGAACCACTATATTGAATCCATAGCAAAATCTACTGCTAAGAAGGTTGGGTCACTATGTCGATCCAGGATGTTTTTTTCACCTGAATCCATCCTGCATATATACAAGTCAACCATCCATCCGTGCATGGAGTACTGCTGCCATTTATGGTCAGGCGCCCCTGCCGTTCTCCTCAGTGTTCTTGACAGGCTCCAAAGGAGAGTCTGTAATGTGATAGGTACTGATCTGGCGGCTCGACTGCAGCCACTTCCCCATCGTCGAAATGTGGCCTCCCTTTGTCTGTTCTATAAATACTTTCATGGCTTCTGCTCAGACGAACTTAAGTCACTGGTGCCTCCTCAACAGGTGATTACTCGTGTAACCAGACTGGCAACTGGGTCCCACCCATTCACAGTCAGGTTAGCCAAATGCAGACGACAATTCTACTCCTGCAGCTTCTCTCGCACTTCCCGCCTGTGGAACTCGCTCCCGTATTCTTGCTTTCCTGACAACTACAAGCTCCAGAAATTTAAATGCAAAGTCAATACTCATACACTAACCACTGGACTCTAGCTCTCTCCCCACCCCCGTATAACCCTCCCTTTCTCTCCACCTATGTATCTGTCATCGCACCTGCTTTCTCAGCTTTCTATTGTTCCTTTCTAACTAGTTTGTACTCCTCACTCTTTTCTAATTAATCTTTTTACATTTATGTAGCCCCCTGCACATCAGTGGCATTTCCGCCTTGCTCTGGGTGAAATGATTAAAAAAAATAAAAATAAAAAAATAAATTTAAATAAATATGCCTTTTAAAAGCATTTAGTAACTTTCTGTAAGATTTTGTTATTTTGACATTGTTTACGTCTGTTTACATCAGGATACAAACTGGAGCAGATATGAATGTTTTGAGAAATCAAGAACTTATATATTTACAGCTTAATTTGACTTTGTTAAACCATAAAATCTTCTGTGGTCAAGTAGTAAGACACATAAGATATATTGATAGCTTCTCCTTGGTATATGGGAGTTGCAAGTTCAAATCTTACCAGAAGAGAGATATTTTCCTAACAAGACTACTCGAATATTCAGGTTGGTTGATATATATAAATGTATTGTTTAATTATAGAAAAACAGACTATCCACACAAATATGAGTATCCATTAGAAATAATGTTTAAACAAATAAATTCAAATAAATGTTAATATACTTTATGGCATTCCAAATTCAATGAGAGACAACGTGTCTTTGAATTTTAAAAAAATTAATAGATTCCAAGCCTAACTGAAAAAAACCTAAAATTTGTTTTATGTATATAAGTGTATTAGAATTCTAGTATGATGTTGTATATTTTTGTGTGAGTGTGTGTGTACGTCTAGTAGATATTCTGTTTGGTGTGTTTTTTTGCATGCAAATGTCAATTACCCAATATGAAGGAAAGGAACCCCCCCCGCCCAAGAAAATCTTGTAAATCAAATTTATTTGTGGGGTTTAACAAAATTTGTTTATACTTTTCAATGCTGCACTTGTAGTTGATTCAGTTTTATTTCTCAGTAATTTCCATTAGCAATATTTTCAAATATGTTTTATTCATACCTTTAAAATGCACCTTGAAAATTTAAAAAGCATCTTTGCACAAATAGGTCATTTTCAAATTACTATTATTGACAACAATGACAAATTAAAATTCTCTATGCGACATCATAAAGCTCAGTGTGTAGGTGTGCATCTGATCGACATGTTACTATCATTCCCATCTGTGAATGACAGTCACATGTAATTGTAGAAAAGACTGAATGCTGAGTAACTTAGTATCTTTTTAACTCACTACTTTCCCACCGTAAACAGTGCAAAGTTCGTTAGTGTTAAAGACAATGCACAATCCGAGCATTGTACATTTTCTCTTTCGTTAAGTTTCACCTGTCTACCTTATGGAAATGAGTTACACTTCCTCAACAAGAATTAATACCACCAAGTTTGAACCATTTTTCTGTGGCATTCCCGAGGTTGTAGCCTAATCCAAACCAACAAATATGTTGCTGGTTTTATTTTTATATTTGCATGAGATAAAAAATAAACGAAACAAATCAAATAATTCATTGTATATTTATGGGATGCAAAAAAACAACTTCAGATTTGTTCTTTAAAACAAAGAAAACACAAGGTGCTGTACCACTACATGCAAACATCAGGTCATTTTCTGAAAAATCTTAAGTGCAATGGGGAGATACTGTTCACTGGATGGATCCTTAGTGTTCAGGAATATTACACTTCATGACTTAACACATTTATAAGTAGGACAGACATGTAGCATTTTTAAATTTATAGAGAAAGACAGACTATTCACACACACACACACACATACATATATGTATTCAGAAATATTATTTAGGCCAGTAGTTGTAAATAAATACACTGTTTAATAATAAAAAACAGAACATCTACTCAAATATGAGTATCCATTAAAAATAATGTTTAAGCAAATAAATTAAAAATATGCCAAATTTAATCCATTTCATCTCCCCCCCTCTCTCTACATAAATATTTAAAAAAAAAATTTTTTTTTTTAAATAAAAAGAGAAACTTCAAGTGTTCTTTTATAAGGTATATTTTATTTTTTTATTTTAAATTCTGCTACACATGTTTCTGGTCTCTCAACCTTTAGGCACTGGTTGTCAGTCATTGTCTCAATTTATGTGTGGTAGTAGTTCACATCTTATACTCATGAGGGAATTTCTTTCTACTTTAAGGTATAATAAAGTAATTTTAGATGGGTCAAATATTGGGCGGAGATAAGTTTTTAAAATTTTTTATATATATATATATATATATATATATATATATCTGACCCCATGCGCCGATGGCTTAGGGAGTAGAGACTCCGACTGACACTAAATCGATCGAGTTTCGATCCCGGCCAGAAGCAAGTGGATATGTCTAGCCACACTGATGAGCTGTGATACAGTGAAATGGGCTTGTATGTGGATGACTAATATATATATATATATATATATACACATACTACTATGTCATGTAGGATTTCGTGTGTGTGTCATCGCATGCGTTCTTGCTAGTATGAGTACATACCTGTGTGTGTGTGTGTGTGTGCGTGTATGTGTGAGCACACGTGGTTTGATTGGTGTATCTGGTCATTATGTGTACATGTTGCGGGGGGAAGGTTATGTTCTATTTAGTGCTGGTTTAAATTTGTTTATGAAGTTTTTTCTTGTATTTGAAAGTAACAATAGTTAATAGTCTGAAATAATTTAATAATTTTAAATTTGCCTTGACTGCATTGGAAAATGTGTTGTGATACAAAAGTTTTCTGTTGTCTAATAATTTGATGTTGGTTTTGTGGAGGGAAACTTTGTTGTTTAGTGCTTGGCTGATTCCAATTAAGATTTACATTCTGTGTACTTGAGTGCATATACCTCATTTTTGGAGTTGCAGTTCAAATTTTTGTTTATTGTAAATGTCTTTGTAGCATTTTCAAAAGTCTAGATGTTTCCTTCTATAATGACATCATAAACCCCACATCTCTTTTTGTTACATTTTGTAATCCCGTGTACTGTATGTTCGTTAAATTTGGATGTGGTTAATTTGTGTTTCAGGTTTTTTGGTTGATGTTTGCTCTTAATTATTTTGATTGTTTTTTATATATTTTATCATTTTTGTTTAGTCGTTCTAATTTTTTAAAAATTTCTGTGTATAATTCTGGGTTGTTCCTGTTGTATGTTGAGACTTATGCTAGAGACTGTTCAATGTTGCATTTCTTTGGGTTTCATAGTTCATCTTGAGGTACTTTTTCTGCCAGTTCAAAATCTTTATTTATAAGTGTTGTGGGGTAGCCTCGTTTTCATGTAATTCTTCTAGGTGAGTTTTTTGGAGATGGTTGTCAGCCACTATAGTGCAAACCCTACATGCTAGGGAATAGGGGATTGATTTTAGGCAGCTTGATAATACATTGTCTGTCATTTTTAATAAAACCTCTGTGTGTGTGTGTATATATATATATATATATATATATAGTTAAATAAAATAAAGACAAGAGGAAAACTGTATTTTAAATCGCCTATGCGTTTCATCCCGTGAAGTACATTATCAAGGCAAAAAGATTAAATGAGCTTTATTCTAAATTACGTATCTATAAACAAACAGTGTTGGCAACCACAAAGACGCTCACAAATCATTTCAAAAGATTAACTGAATATTTTAGTTTTTAGAATTCCTTCATGTGTAGTGCAAAGTCACAAGATATTAAAATGAAGAGAATTCGACTGTTTTTTTTTAAGCTGTTTATTATGTGTGTTAGTCTGTTTTAGAATTCCTTCATGTGTAGTGCAAAGTCACGAGATTTTAAAATGAAGGGAATTCAACTGTTTTCTTTGAAAATTTTTTTTTATGCATGTTAGTCTGTTTTAGAATTCCTTCATGGGTCAAAATTCTAAAACTCATCATAGGACGAAACACGTAGGCAATTTAAAATACAGTTTTTCTCTTGTCTTTATTTTATTTAATCATCCTGTCCTTAATCTCAGATCAGAACTGAATATAGTTTTACATTATATATATATATATATATATATATATAATAAAATGTGGAGTATCTTGTCACTTAGTTGAGTAGTATTATTTCAGGCATGCCAATTTTGAAGTTTTGTGCGGGTATTATTGCAATGTTTTTACTTTTTAAGGTCAATTGATATTTCTGCCTATTAATGCTCTATCTTTATTCTGATATTGAGCACTTTTACGACAAACAAAAATCTGCTTGTCTAAAATTCTTTTCATATAACTACTAAAAAAAAAAAGAAAGTATTTTGTTACTAGACACTATTACAATTTAACACACACACACACATATATATATATATATATATATATATATATATATTATTTTAAAAACAAGTAATTTATTGATAGTCCCTAAGGCCCGTTCATCCAACAACTCATTAGGAGAAAATCGTTGGAATTATAAATTAAACAAAAAGAACAGCAACAAAAATGAAGAGAAAATAAAGGCTTAAAATAAATATACATATAAATATATATACTTATAATGAGGGGAGGAGAAATTGCATGTAAATAATTAGCGAGGGACAGTTTTTTTTGCTCTTCATTTTCAGTGCTGTTCTTTTCGTTTTAATTTATATTTCTAACGATTTTCTCCTGATGAAACGTTGGATGAAAGGGCCTTAGGGACTGTCAATAAATTCTTTGTTTTTAAAATAGTATGCAAATTTTGTACTTCTAAACATTTGTTTATATATATATATATATATATATATATATATATGTATGTTATAATCTTGTTATTATAATAGTTTATAAAAACATGATATCACTACACAAAAATTTTCATGTTTCAGAACAATACTGATCTTCAGGTGATATGTTAAAATAAATGATGAAAATGATTTATTAATAAAAGTAAATGCTTGAACAATGTTCTTCCACTTTTTTGTAATATATATATATATATATATATATATATATATATATATATATATATAAGACACACCCATATGAACACTATATATGTAAGTGTCTGTGAGCATATGTATATATACATGCACACAAAATTTATCAGAAAAAAAAATCTATTATATATATATATATATATATATATATATATATTTAGATATATATTTTCTAAACATATACTGTTAAATATAAGAGACAATGAATGTCTATTATGTTTAATCATGAGTCGTTCTAAACGTTGTATTTTGGCTTTAATTTCAGTTGAAAATAAAGACAAAAATTCTCCAACATTTGGATAATTTTTATTAATTTGTTTCTAAGCTTTTGCCTCACATGAGCCATCTTCAGAGAGGTCACCAAGATGGTAACACAATAACATCCACCATCACCGACGATTCTATTTTGTGTTGACATAAAACTCCGCTAGCTGCCTCGATACACTATATATATATATATATATATATATATATATATATATATATATATATAAAAGCACATATATAAACAATTTTTAATACAGTCAGTCAGTCAGTTAGTTAAGTGCCATACGTGGAACACGCTTGGGCTATCATGCCGCGAGAGAAATGCAAGGAATTCAACTGGAATTTGAATTCGGCTCCTCGATTTCTCGTTCTGAGCCAATATCCACTGCACCACAATGCACATCCATAATACATACAGCACTGTGTAAATGCAAGTGAACCTCTAAAATAATACTAAAAAATCTGTTCACTTTTTACAGATAAACAACAAATCTTAATTAAGCTTTATATTAATTAAGAAAAACATTTATTAATGAATTAGAAATACTTCCAAAAATGCTTCTCAAGCTGGAATAGAGATATTAATGTAAATGCAAGATAATCTACATAACAACAATCTAAGCACCCTAGTGGTTCACAATCTAATGACGATTTTGATTTTAAAAATGCCCGTCTGATTAAGAGAAGATAAATTTACTGGAGAAAGAAATGCACCGAGAGCATAGTAATTTTGAAGTTCTTAACTTTTAAAAAAAAGTTCCCTACAACCAATATCTAATCTCTCCATATCAAAAGAAAAATTATGAGGATTTGTTTATTGTTGTACTTTGGCAATGAAGATTGTGCTGTTGTCCAATGTTGTAATCCTAAAAGGTTATGTGTTGAGTAATCACCAAAATTGTGAAATTGGGTTCGGACTTTCTGAGTATAACCAGTCTTTTCTCCCAAAATTAATAAATAAACAAACAGATTTTTACTGCATTCATTCAGATGTTTTCTTTGTTTTTCTTTCTTTCTTTGTGAATTGTTTAGTTTGATTTCTGACGAAGACATTTTTCCTTGCTTGGTTTTTCACTGACTGCACGGATTGGCCCGGACCCGTGCCTGGTAGTCAGATACGGCCATGCAGCCTAGTAAGGTTCAGTTACTGGTATAAAAAACAAACATCAGCTTGTAAAAAATATCTTGGGGAAAATATTTGCAAAAACTGATACCTGATGGTTTGTTTGTTTTTTTTTTTATCCGAAACGTAATGTAATATTTAAGCAATCAATGAATTCTTTGTACATTCTATTTTCCTATGATTCCAACTTCCACAAAATAACATTTAGAGTATTGTTAATATAATTGTTTCGATACAAGCTCTAACCAACATCCTGTTGTATTTTTTTTCCAAATACCCCTATTTTACACAAGAGAAGAATACCACCAATAAAAGTGCAAAAAGTCTGATGAAATTCTTTCTTGGAATAAAATGTATCACAAAGAATCTTTTCCATTTTGTCATTTGTTTACCCACTATTTGTCTGATGTATATATATTTACACTCACCTTAAGATGAAGGTATTGTATTCAGTTGCATTTATCAGTTTGCCTGTCTGTAGTCAAGATATCTCAAGACCTGCTTGATGGATTTAGATGAAAATTTCAGGGATAATTGATCTCTTGACTGGTACATACTGAGTAAATTTTGGGTATGATCTGGTGTGGGATAAAGTTTCTGGGTTACTTTTCTGGTTTTATTGATAAAATTTAATTTTTGCCTTTCAAATGCCAATTATTGAATTACTACCCCTAGATCATTTTAAACATTAGATTTGATAAATACTCAAAGATAAAATGAAATTTAATAAATAGATTAAAAAGAAAAACAAAGTAAACAACTTTACCTTCGATATCATTTAAATCCAGTTCAAGGCTATTTCTGTCTTCACTCCCTCGACCTTTTCTTTTGGACTTAATTTTGGAATCCCCTGAAATAAAGTCATATTCAAAATCAAACTTGGTGAAGAAAAAAGAATTTATTTATTTATTTAAAAGAAATAAGTAAAACAATTGAAACAGTAATGAAGTTTAGCATTGTTGAAAATAATAAAATTGTTTTCATTAAAAAAGAAAATCTTGTTAGGAAACAACAAAATTAAACAGAATAAAAAAAGAGTTAGATTAAAAATACAAACAAGCATAATAAAATCAAAGAAATTTAGGTAAAAAAAAAGCTTAAAAAAACTGTAAAAAGATTATATTCTTTTTACCCAGCTGATTTTCCAAGCTGAACTGCAACAGCTTCATACGTCACGCACACTGTATCTTTGTTGACAGTGACTTTCAGCTTCAAGCAGCTCTAAATAATAATGACCTTGCACTAGATTTAAATCAAACTGAACTTTAATGAATTGACGAAAACTTTTATTTAAGCTATTGTTATTTATGATTCAAGTTCTCATCTTTTTTGTTGACACGTTTTAAATATTTTCTCAGATTTCTATCAGTCAGGGATTGAACTCAAAATTACAATGACACCAAATTTCTAAACCAAAGCTTTAATAATTGGGCTAGTATTGTTGTCTAAACTATGCAAAATGAAAATAATGCTTACATCTCATCTTAATAGATATATTTACTAAAATTACACAAAATACTAAGGAGTAAATTTATTCAATGAAATAGCTATTGGCTTGAATTTTGGATTCTAAATGACTTTGTAATCCCCTGCATCTCTTCTGGACAGTCTCCTTGTTTAAATTAATAAATGCTGCTATAATTCTTGCCTTCAGTCCATCTTTGGTGCTACAGGAAGTTTTGTTTGTCTCTTACTCAACTGTGCCCCCACACATAATAATCAAGGGGGTTGCAGTCTGGGGAGTTAGGGGGCCAGGTGTAAGGGGGGGATGTGGTCAAAGAAATTGTTTAAACAGCCATGACTGGGTTCTCTTGCTTGTGTAGCATTGTGCAAAGTTCTGTAGCCAAACATAGGGTCTTCCAACAACCACCCTCTTGACCCTAGAGAGCACTCCTCCTGAAGGCACTTGATGTAGGCCTCTGTGTTGAGTCTGAAGCCGTCACCAAAATATTTGGGAGTTCTTTTCTCATCGGAATGATCCGAGTGAGTTTTTCTAAGCTTCAGTACCTTCATAATTACTATTAGACTCCTCTAACTCATTCTGAATCCTTTGCTCTGTCCTCAGATTGACACCCAAACTCTTTGAAATGTTCATATTCGAGCTTCTGGTGCAAATGCCAAGCAGCATGCTATTTTCAAATTTCTGGCAAAGTAAATTGCATCATGATCCTCTTCTCACAGATGACCCGACGATACTGTGCTGTAGAAAAATATCAAATACAAACAATGCTCACATGCAAAATTAAAAAATATAAAATGGCGACAATTTGACCATTACATCTGGTAGATTGATTGTAAACAGAAAGAACAATAACCAAGGAGAATAAAATATGAACATGAACTGTAGAATGAGAACAATCTATTCTCGTAGGTTGAATAAAGTGTAAAGTTTAATCTGAAGAGGAAAATTTTTTAATAATAACAAAGACATTATCCAAACCCAGGACCTTTACACTCATGTTGGAGGAATCCGTCACTGATTGACCATGTCTTCTTGGGTGTAGCCATACTCACCACACTTATCCAATTGCAGGTTAGTGAGTCTATTTAAACTATTGAGGTTTTACATTTAGAATTTTCCTTCGCCTAGACCAGTTGCCACCCATAGCTATCCTGGTCTTTACCCATAGCAGGGTGCGAGAGAAGAGATGGATTCATATTTTTCTCAATAGAATTTACATGTAAGTGAACATAACAAACATGACTAGAATTTGAACTTGGGTTTCTAATTCCTAAGTCAAAGCTATTATCCATTGCTTCACCATACCTCCTGAGGATATTAGTGTAAATATAAATAAGCTACTCATCCAAAAAAATTCACACAGAATTATAATAAAAAACATTATAAACATTGTGTGTATGTTTGAGAAGGTAAACATTTTTTGGATTGGATTATTAAAGAAAACCATTTTCATGAAAACTGATATTCACCACCTGGTGAGGATCAAATTCACTAAGATTATCTTACTAATAATACTACTGATTGATTTTGTTTTTTATGGCTTATGGACCTCTTGTAGCTTCAAAATATTTTTCCCCAAAGGTATTTGCAAGTTAGTGAAAAAACAAACTCAATTAAAATTGGAACTCGGCTCTCTAAATTTCACTTCTGAGTTGTTTTACATTACACCAGCCTCACATTCAAGTTTACAACATCTGGTATCCGCAAGGGGTCATTCCTCTAGATACTGACCAGGCTTGATGTTGCTTAACTCTGGTGATTGTACGGGAATCCTTTTCATGTGCTTGATTGAATAATCTTGTTTTTTTACAACTTATCAACCTTTGAAGGTACAAAATATGTTTAGATTGGAAGAATTTATTTTTTTTTTTGAGACAGTAATGATTTACTGATAGAAGTACTATTAATTAACCTATCCGTCTGGAAAGAAAAGGTGGATTCATACCTTTTCCAAGGGTATCTGTGAGTTGGTGAATATCATGAACTTAACTAGAATTGAACATCAGCTCTTTGATTTCCAACCCTGTGTCGTTATACATTATATCACCCTCACATCCAAGCTTACAGTGCCTGGTATTCCCAAGTAGTCACTCATCTAGACACTAACTAGGCTCAATGTTGCTTAACTTTGGTGATCATACTGGAACTGGTCTTTTTTTACATGGGAAAGATCTGCCTAAGTTTCTTTTGATGAAAGAATTCCTGATTAATTTTATAATTTTCAACAACAATGAAAATGCAATTATTATTGACTCAATTAAATTACAAGATAGACCTCCACCCGCAACTCATAAACAAACTCTTATTTCGATACCTGGCATAAGTCTTGATTTAACCCCATTAATGATGTCTATGGAGAAGGGACTTTTTTAAATACTAAAATTCACTGGATACATAATTTAAGAGCCTCTCAAGGTAGAGAGTTGCTATTAAAATGGTGATGATGAATGAAGAGTGTGAAATGATTGTTGGTTGGTTGTTTTGTTTTTATGGCATATCAACCTCGGCAGGTCATTTATTGCCAAGTAAATTTTATTTATTTATTACTGGTAACACCTTTTTCTTTCAACAATTTATTATTGTTTTTATATAAGTTTTTGTGTCTAGTAATACTTTTTTCTTTTCGAGTATCTAAATTCATTGGGATTTGTTTTTAAGGGCAGGGCCCCCAAGTCCTACCCTGTTATTTAACCCATAACTGGAGGGAAGGGACGGATTAATACCTTTCCCAAGGGTACCAGTGCTTAAGTGAATGCAGGGTATTCAACTGGAATTCGAACTTGGCTCACCGATTTCGTTTTCCGAGCTGATATCAACTGCACCACAATGCACATCCGTCACTAAATGCTTACAGCACCTGGTATTCCCAAGCGGTCACCCATCTAAGTACTGACCAGGCTCAACGTTGCTTAACTTTGGCGATTGAGTGAGAACCGGTGTATTCAATGTGATATGGCTGTAAGCCAGTGTGAAATGAATGAAAGAGGAAGTGTTAAGAAATTAATATTGTGAGGATAGGGGTAACAAATGGTCCTTAACTTGAAAAGGTTACAATTGTACTGACCAAGGAAGCATCTATATGGGAACCGTTTCTTGGGAAAAATGCTGAGGGTAACTTCCTTCTTACATTTGAATGCAGAGAACAAATGGGTGATTTAATTCTGTAGAAATAGCACATAGAAGAAGAAGTGGTAGGCTTTCAATATTGTAACTTTTTCGAAGAAGTTGCAAGATGGAGAATAATCTTTCCAAAAAGCAGGGATTGTCAAGGTCTAATTCAGAAAAAAAGCTTTTACCACAACAAATATTACGACTTGTAAACAGGAATTGTAATCAGAACATGTCATCAGTTCCAAACTAGGCATCTATGTAGATGACACCACCATTTACTTCCGTCTCAATAGGAAATCTGCCAAGGCCGACAAAGTAAACTGGGCTGCTGCTCTAGAAATGACCCTTTAATCACTGGTTAAGTGGGGCTGGAAATGGCTTGTAATGCCTCTGAAACAAAACTTCTCTCCTTTAACCACCATAGGCAAACTTTCCTGCCCACCATCAGCATGGATGATGCTAGCCTTCTGAAAAGCAACATACAGCACCCCCTTGGCCTCATTTTTTCAATTGATCTGAAGTAAAATGACTATATTATATTTATAGGTGCATCTATTGTTAGGAAAATTGGTTCTCTGTGTCTACCAGAAAGTGTTTCTTGTCAGAATCTATCATGCACATTTATAAATCTACCAATGAATACTGTTGCCATATCTGGTCAGGTGCTCCTGCTATTCATCTCGAGGTTCTTAGCAAAATCCAAAGAAGAATTTGCAATGTAATTGATTTTGACTTGTTATCTTGATTTCAGTAAGCTTCTCTGTCTTTTTTACAGATATTTTCTGTTCTGTCAAGATTTTTTTTATTCCTGGTACCCTGGCCAAATGAATTTAAGCATACTACTAGGTTAGAATCTAGGTCCCATCCTTTAACTGTTTAAATAGTTAAATTCAACTGCCAATTCTACTCGAACAGTTTCTTTTTTTGTGTTTCCCACCTGTGGAACTCCTTCACAGCTACAATCTCCAAAAATGTAAATGCACCATCAACTGTTATCTATCTTTTTGAATCCTGTTTATCTTTTATCCTGTTTGTCTTTTTTCTCACGATAATCCCCTGAGTACTAGTGGCAATTCCACCTTGCTTGGGGTGAATTTTTTTTTTTAATTGTGTTGCCCCAAGCATGCCATTTTACTGCCACTGTTGTGCAGGGGATTATATAGGAAGACTGTTATGAGAAGGAATGAGAGGTTGCAGGGGGTGTCAGAAAGTGGGTAAGAGAAGAATGAGAATATTGATGAGAGTGGGGTGGACGGAGAAAAAAGCATGAGAGAGAGGATGTAAGTTAGTGAGACAGGAGATGACTATTGACTTTACATTTAAATTCTTGGAGATTATAGCTGTCAGGAAAGCAAGTATGTGGAAGGAAATTCTACAGGCGGGAAGTGCAAGAAAAGAAGCTGCTGGAGTAGAATGCCAATGCGTCTTTAGATCTCCATGTAGCACTTTCCATCCTCTGTCAGAACACTTCCAAGGTATTCAAATTTCTTTACTTGTTTTATTTTAGTTTCTCTGACTTGTAGTTGGCCTATTGGGCTCTTCTTTCAGAGGTAGTCAGTCAGTTAAGTGCCATACGTGAAACACGCTTGGGTGTTCATGTCTCAAAAGAGACATGACTGACTGGCAAGAGGATTATCTCACAGTAGGTTGACATTGCTTTCTGTGGTAGACTGGTTGCCAGCCAAAGCTATAGAACCCAATCTGTCCTGTTATTTAACCCATGACTAGAAAGTAGAGATAGATTAATACCTTTCCCAAGGGTATTTACACTGTTCGAACTGTTGTCCTCATCATTATTCCCATGATTATGATGTTTCAGTTGTTGTATGCTTCGGCCTTATTCACGTGCTAGAAATTTTGAACCAAACCCTTTATTTCGATCACTGGGGTATATCATTCTCATTCCATGTGCAATGCTACTTCTGAATACCATTTAGTTATCTCCCTTTAACTCAGCACTCTAAGTTGTTTGCCATAGCTGTATCCAGGTATTGACTTTACAAATCTTTGGGTCAATCAACGCCTATATCCACTGGATATCAATAACACAAAACTTAGAGAGTTGAGTTAAAGGGAGATAAATTACAAGGCATTCAGAAGTAGCATTACACATGGAATGAGAACTATATACCCCCGTGATCAAAATAAAGGGTTTAGTACAAAATTCCTAGCACCTCCTGAGGAAGGCTGATGCATACAATGGCCAAAACATTGTAAACATGGCAATAAAGATGAAGACAACAGTCTGAACAGTGTAAATAATGTAAAAAAGGATTTATTTGGGAAACATAAAAAATAAATTTACTTAAAGAAAAATAAAATTTACCACATGACAAATTGTATTAGAAGGAAACATGATGGGTGACTTTCAATAAATACAGTTTAAAGTACAATTCTCTACCAATAACTATCATACTGAATGTCTAAACAATCACCTACCAATTACCAGTTTGACTTTTATCCCTTTTATTTAGCCTTTTTTTTTGAGGAACTACCATTTTCAGGAGTTTAGCTATACAAGAATTTGAGCTTTCAGGATTATGGCTTTCAATATCTTAACATAAAGGATTATAATCTTGTGGGATTTCAACCTTTGGATTATGACATTTTGATTTTGTGGTTTTTAGGATTATAACCGTGACAAGTCTAAAAGCTGATCTGAATTTTTGTCTTCATATGAAAGAAGTCAACCATTTTGTCAATGTGTTGTCCTGCACTGAGATTTGGCTGCTTAGCAAAATGCTTACCACAAATGTTCAAACAGGAGTTAAAGTTTTTAAGATTAACAAAATTCACTGAATGTCTGAAACTAAGATGGCTGGGTAGAACAGTTTCTGCAAGACATTTTGCATTTTCTCTACTAATCCCAAACCATTATCATTTTAAAAAAAAGGAAAGAAAAATGAAACCTTCACTATAAGAATAAAATCTGCAACTCTTGACAGTATTGTGGCCAAATTTAATGGTGACAACAATTCTGTGGAAGCATCAAACTTTTATCATGTCTTGCACGCAAAAGCACTTTCGAGTTGTGTAGTTTATTGCGGTTTAAATAAAGTGAACAAGAATGAAGAACTGATTTTTGCCACAGAAATGACGGAAAATAATATCTGGGTT
The DNA here is from genome assembly GCA_037127315.1 of Ascarosepion bandense. Taxonomy (NCBI): domain Eukaryota; kingdom Metazoa; phylum Mollusca; class Cephalopoda; order Sepiida; family Sepiidae; genus Ascarosepion; species Ascarosepion bandense. Next base: position 822,273 of record JBBBDQ010002302.1, on the reverse strand, counting down.
GTAAGGTTTGACTTCTTTCATCAATTTCTGATCACTCTTAGGATGTCCCTTTTTGTTTCTTTCTTTTCCTCAAGTGCTGCTTCTTTCTTTTAATATTGGCAATCAAACCCTGCTCCTATCTAGCATTCCAAAATCAATTTAACAAAAATAGCCCCCTACCAAAAAGAAAAAAAAAAAAAAAAAAAAAAAAGCACCACTACTGAATAACTCCAAATATAGACATTTGTTACCCACAATGCTCTGTTCTTTGGCTATAAAAAAAAATTAACTATTCATTTACTCAATTTCTTTGAAGGCATCAAAGTAAGTGATACATCTTCCGCTCATCATTTATTCAAACCACAAAGTATATTTTATAAATATTCCTTTTCAGGGTCAACTTTGAAAACAAAAAGAGTAACAAAGAGAAACAAAGAAATAACCAAATTAATAGACTTCATGATACTTGCCACACAGACCCTTGCAAATGTTCAAGAAGATATCCTGTACCATAATATTTATTCGTCTCCATTTACTGCTGAGAGTAGAGAACTTGTGCTTATTCAGCAGCTCCTTCCGTTTGCTAATTTTGTTCCCTGATAAACAAGATGTTAATCATTCAATGAAAAAATTTTGAACTTGAATCCGCATCAGTGTTGTTTTGTTCACTACATTATTGTCAGTTGGTTCTCCAACCTTCCTCATGTGGTCAATAATCTTCATTTTATTTTTTTTTCTTTATAATGTCCACTTCACTGATCAGAAGTGACAAATTAATTTTTGTCACAGGAAATATAGAATTTCCAATCAGTTAAAAACAAAAAATGAGAAAAAAAAAACAACTAAAAAAAATAAAGAAAGAACTGAAAAAAGAGAAAAAAATGAAAAAAAAATGAAGAAAAAACAAAACTGGAACAAAAAATAAAATAAAAAAAGAGAAAATAATAGAAAAAAAGTACTAAAAGAAAACCCTAAAACACAAAATGAAAAAAGCACAAAATATGAGTACGCAATAAAACATGAAACACAAAATACAGTGAAAATGAAAACATAAAAGATGAGATGAAAAAAAAAACACAAAAAAACGTGCCATAGAAATTTATTGCTTGACCCAGTAAACAATCAAATATAAAAAAAAATGAAGATTACTGATTTAGACATTGTTTTACACATGAAGCCTACCAATTGAAAAAAAGGAGTGAATGAAAAAAAAAAAAAAGAAGTAATGATAGTATTAATAATTCATTAAATAATGGCAATACTTTATCTCAGTGTTTAAAAACAAAAAGAAAGGAATTAATCTTTATAAACAATTTGAACATGAAAAACAGGTGCATTACGAATTTCTTCTGCCCGCCAAAAATAAAATTGTTGCAGATATAGCAAACATAATAGCATATACTTAGTGACACAAAGGGTGGTATCATCAAAATTAGAAAACATGTCTAGATTGGTACTGCTACCATTGTTGCTCTTACCGTCACAAGAACGATAAAAAAAAAACTCAAAAAGAAGATCTGTTTCAGAAAATGTCGAATCAGATTGTTTCATGGTAAAAAAGTATCTTGACTTTTAACAATCTATCCTTTTGCAAGTATAAAAATAAATACTCAATCAAAATCTGCATTATCCACGTGGCATTAAATATCTGTTTAGATGTCCTCCCCCCCTTTTTTTTTCCAGCTAAAAACGTTCTTCTCTTTTACATTGTTTTATGCTTCATTCCCTCATCTCGCTTATTCCACGAGGTTTTTTCTTCTGTTTCTTTGCAAAGCAGGCAAGTGTTACTTGTTTCTTTTATTCTGCAATTGATGTGAATGGAACTTTTTTTTCTTTCTTGCTTGTCTTCTCTCTTATTCCAAAAAGGTTGAGAGACGAAAATGTCTACTCAAAGACACATGCTTAGAAGGCACTAAAGCATGAATGTCTTACTTTCAAATGATAACTCCCAGTATTATGCTTTTTATAGAGAATTAAAACCAGGGGTTTGATAAATTTCCCAAGGAACCCTAAGTTTTCTTTCAATATTTTATCATATTCCTGAGTATGATGACAAACTACATTTGGCAGCAATGCTTTTGATTGAGAGATTAGAGATTTTGAGAAGCATGGAGCCATTTTTTAACTGCTGTTGTTCTCAGGATGGTTGCACCAAGTTCGGGTCCCAGCTATGGAAAAATAGTAACCACCCACCAAACAAGAACAAAACATCATTAATAATAATGCCTATAGAAAAAAATCTGCTCTGTAATATTAAAGATTGTTTTTTGCCTTCTAACAGCATGGCTGATGCTAATCTCCTGCAGAGTGACTCCCTGTGCCTTTAGATCTCACATCCCCTACTGACATGAATGGCGAATCAATTGCTAAGCCTGCTGCAAGGATAATTAAATTCTTATGTTGTGCTAAAGTATTTCTTAAGCATAAGTCTACTATTCATTTGTGTACTGAATATTGTTGCAACATATGATCTGGAGATCTTGCTGTATATTCAGAGATTCTTGACAAAAATACAAAGAATCAGTAACATTATTGGTCTTATCCTGTTATCTTGGATTCAGTCACTTACTCATCACTGTAATAGAGTTACTCTTTGCCTTTTCTATACATATTTTCATGGCAATTGTCTTTTTTTATTTGGTACCTCAACTTCATAAATTTAAATGCAGTACTAGATTGGCAGCTAGTACTTTTCTAGTTAAAATTAATAGCTGTAACCATAAGTTCTATGCTGACAGTTTCTTCTCTTCCATTTTCTCACTTGCAGAACTCTGATTCCCTGTCAAACTGATCTTCAATTGTTATTTTCTGTCTGCTTGAGTTCTGTACTTTTATTGTTCTCCATTTTTCTAGTGAATTTTATTGCCTTGTTTAGAGTGGAATGATTAAAAAAAAATAGCATTCAAGGACTTTCATCAACCCAGAGTTTTGTGACAAAAAGCAACATCAATAAGATTAAAAAACAAAACAAAAAAAAAGCAACTGAATGACTTACGACAGAATAAAAAAATTCAAGAACAAGATGGGATGGTGTAATGTTTACTGGTATGAAAAGTAGAATCAAAGAAACAAGTCCTAATTCTTTGCATGAACCTACCTCGGAAAGCTATGAAGCCATTTCTTCTCCCACCCACTGGCTATGAGCTGAGTAGCAAATTACATGGAGTTCTCTAGCCTTGTGTGGCAACAAAATCTACGAGAATTTAGCAGGAAACCATTCCACTATCTTTCTAAAGAAGTCATTGTAAATCACAGAAAGAAAGAGTAAAGAATCATGAGCGCCTTTGTCTTGAAGGGTTGGTTGGCTAGATTTTGTTTGGCTATAGAACCCTGTTGGGGCACTCTTCACCTTTTTCTACAGTAATGGACTGTTCTAAGAACTACATAAAGTAGTAGTGATGATACCTCGAGGAGGACCTCGGAAGTCAGTCGAGGAAGTAAGCAGAGTGAACAAGTCAGTCGGGTTTTTCTGGTATTGGACCGGAAGTGTTCTATTTGTCAAACTCTTACGTCTCACGACAATACATTCAACTAAACCCTTGTTCTGTATTCGACTAACCGCATTTTTTGTTAATACTTCTCTTCCTGGTAATACACCTACTTTATATTATTACGTCGTTTGTATTTATTTCACAATAATACTGTACATGCAACATAACAAACCCAATCTGTTCTATTATTTAACCCATAACTGGAGGGAAGAGACAGATTAATAACTTTCCCAAAGGTATTTGTGCATAAGTGAATGAAAGGAATTCAACTGGAATTCGAACTCGGCACTCCGATTTGTTGTTCCGAGTTGATATCCACTACACCACAATGCACATCGCACTGTACCATGTACAGTCATTATATACCTATACATAAACAATTTTTAATGGAATTTTAAAAATTCCTTTTTCTTTTAGAAACCTTAAAATCTGACCAAGTGCAACATCTTAGACCAGTGATTTTCAACCGTCATGCTAAGATACACTGGTGTACCACCTGATCCTCTTAAGGGTACATTGAAATAGCCACAACATACATATCTATGTATGTGTAGAAATAATAATGGTACAACATTCTTCTTCTTTTGTATGCCATGTCCCTTCAGGACGTAGGCGATCATGGCTTTCCACATCTCCCTATCCCTGGTGGCTTTTAGCAGGCTTTCTCCTGTTACACCACACAACCCCCGTTCTGTCATCCACCTGATCAGGTCCTTCAAATATGTTATCCACTGCTTTCCCCTGTCTCTTTTTCCCTCTATCTGGCCTGTTAGTATCAGGTTCTCTAAGCCCTCCTTCCTCATTGCATTTCCCAGGAACTTTAGCTGTCTCTTCCTGATGCACAGTATTAATTTTCTTTTTGTTTCCATCCTTTCCAAAACCTCACCATTGCTCACATGCTCGATCCATGATATTCACAGCATCCTTCTGTAGAACCACATTTCAGCTGCTTCAAGTTTTTCCTTCATCTTCGAAAATATTGTCCAACATTCACTACTATATTGAAGAACCGACATCACATCACTCAAAAAGAAGATCTGTTTCAGAAAATGTCGAATCAGATTGTTTCATGGTAAAAAAGTATCTTGACTTTTAACAATCTATCCTTTTGCAAGTATAAAAATAAATACTCAATCAAAATCTGCATTATCCACGTGGCATTAAATATCTGTTTAGATGTTCTTTTCTCTCTTCTTTGCTTCTAGCAAAATTGTCCTGTTTCTTAATACGTTACTCAACATTAGTATTTGAATAAATGAATAAGTATTAAACTTTTTATCCCATATTAGATAAACAAGGCCTTATCAGTGGTATTGCAATTTTATAGTTCCTACCATTCTCAACTCAAAATAACATAAAAAAACCAGAAGTGAAAAAGACTGCATAATTGAAGAAGAAATGAGGGTCTGCTTATTGTATATTTGATGAAACATTGAAGAAATCACAAAAACTACGAGGCACAGGTTTTCCACTAAATAAGCTGCACAAATAATTGAATAGAAACATTGAAATAAAGTAAGTAGGGGAGGGCGGGGAGACTTGGCCACCCCTGTGTCTAAGCAAAACCCAAATATGAAACTAAACTAATTCTTAGCTTTGTTTCTAAAGAGCTCTTCTGTAGTGAGGAATAACTGGCCCACTGTTGATTACTTCCTTTAACACATGGCTGAGAGAGAGCATTGACTCATTTTGGAGGTAAGTTTTTCAATTTTTCAGTTTTACTTTTGAACCCATAGTAGCTTTGTTGACATTGTCAGTGTTCTGTTTTTTTGTAAAGAGTGTCCATTTAACCTAGCTTTCAGCATATTTCTTAAAAAGTGACAGTCATTGTTAATTTTTACTGATTTTTTGTGTTCAGATTTTCCTTGTGGGGAGAGTTGGCCACAGGCTGGCCAACTCTCCACATTGTTCATACTGGTTTTATATCTTCACATGACTGGGTTCTGAATGAATTTGTGGTTGTTTTTCATGCATTCCTTTGTATTAGGGTGTCTAATTTAATAATTAGAACACATCTGTGGCACAGATTTGTAACTAGTGTGTGTGTTTGTGTTTATATTTCATCATTCATGTGTAGTATTGATCATATGAAGACCATTATATCACTGAGCCCAGCACATTTCAGAATATTATCAGGTGTTATTATGATGCAGAAATGATGTAAAGACTAATAAATATGCTCATTTTGTTGTATTTTGTTATTGAGAGCTGAAAAAGCTGACTTCTTTTAATGTGACCAATTTCCCCATTTGTGGCCAAGTCTCCCCACTGAAGAGGCCAAGTCTCCCCATACATGACATGTCTGGAATTTTGTTCTCAACTTTTTTTTTTACATACTTACATGAATAAAACTTGTTCTATATCATGAAAAATGTGTGTTGTTTATGTGTGCAAATTTTCAATTTGATAAGACCAATCACCTCAACACTCATGAAAGAAATATAAAAAAAAGGAAGATTTTGTGGCCAACTCTCCCTCACCCTCCCCTACATATTTGTGTTATATTTTTAAAAATCTATGATTTAATTTAATAAAATTTAAATGTATCCCTTTCAAAATTTTGCAAAGTGTGTTGAGATATTTTCATTGGTTCATTGCTTAAAAAAGGTTGAGAAACACTGCCTGAGACAATATCTTTATATTTGCTTGTATTGAGATAGGATATGGTATTAAAACTAAAAAGAAGTAGTGGTAGATGTAGTAGAAGACTGTAACAGGACTGAAGAAGAGACTTAAAGCAACAGAAACGTGGTTCTCCAAAATGATGCTGGTAATTCCATGAACTGAACAAGTGAGTAATGAGGAAGTTTTGGGGAAAATGAAAACAAGAATGACAATTAAACTTAAAAGCAGAAACAAACAACAGAAAGTTCTGGGACACACAATGGAGAAAGGGTTTGGGGAAATTGACACTCACAAAGATATAAAGAAAACCAGAGAGACAGAGGAAAGCAGCAAATAAGCTTCCAAAACTGGGATTAGGAGAGAAAGCAAAAAGATTAACCTTACTAAGAGCTACAAAGGACAAGAAGTTGTGGAGAGCCAGGGTCACTCATATTGTGAAAGGATGACACATAGAATTAGTAATAGTATAAGCTATATTAAATAGCAGGAATGACAGGCTTATTCAGCCTTGAAGGAAGGAAAAGTCTAAAAAAAGGGCAACTATGAATTTTAAACTGGTAAATACAACAAAAAAAAAAACATTCCATAACCTTTTTCATAAAGTTATGATAATTCACAGATAAGGAAACTATGGAGAGCCATTATCACCTACATTCTAAAGAGATACTGCATTTTAACAAAAGAGTGTATCCATAAAAAGAATAAATAAAATTATAAAAAAACAAGATGAAGTAAAAACTTGTCAAGATGCAATAAAATCAAAAATGTTTTACCTAAAAAGAAATTATATACATATATATATTTTTTTATGGAGGATTGATTAGTTTTTTATTGACATATCAAGCAATATGGGTTATTTAATGCTGAAAAAATGTTGAACTTACTGGTGCCCCCTATATATGAATTTCCTTGAGCCACAAGATTAGCAGATAGGTCCCACCCTTTTGCTGTGAAGCCAATAAATTGTAAATGCAAATTCTACTTCAGCAGCTTCTTTTCTTACACTTCCTGCCTGTGGAATTCTCTTCTGCGTACTTGCTTTCCTGACAGTTACAATCTCCAATGATTTAAATGTAAAGTCAATAGTCATCTTCTATCTCACTAACCTACATCCTCTCTCTCATGCTCCTTTCTCTGTCCACTCCACTCTCATCAGTATTCTCATCCTTTTCTTACCCACTTCCTGACATCCCCTATAACCTGTCACTTTCTCATAACTTTCCTCCTATGTAACCCCCTGCAAAATAATGGTAGTATAATGCTTTGTTTGGGGTGATATGATTATAAAAGAAAAAAATCTAAATATTTAAGAGAATGGCAGTAGTTCATGATTAAACTAAGTAATTTTATTTAATTTTAAACAAATAATATTAAAAAAAACAACAAAAAACTTGTTTCTCTACAAAAATGAGCTTGCCAATAAGCAAATAAATGAAACAACGTATATGCCAGGTCTTCAATTTTATTATAAAAAACATTTTGTTGGTAATTTTACTATAAAAATGTATTGCTAGCAAAATCACTACAAATGCATGTGGTTGGTAATTTTACTATAAAAATATATGGCTGGCAAAATTACTACAAATGTGTATCGTTAGAAATTTTAGTGTAAAAATGTATTGCTGGCAAAATTACTAGAAATGTGTATTGTTGGTAATTTTACGATAAAAATGTGTTGCTGGCAAAGTTACTACAAATGCATATTGTTGGTAATTTTACTACAAAAATGTATTGCTGGCCAAATTAGTACAAATGTGTATTGTTGGTAATTTTACTATAAAAATATGTTGTTGGCAAAACTACTACTAATGCATATTGTTGGTAATTTTACTATAAATCGTATTGATAGCAAAATTACTACAAATTGAATGTTGTTAATTTTACTATAAAAATATATTGCTAGCAAAATTACTTCAAATGTGTATTGTTGGTAATTTTAGTATAAAAATATATTGCTAGCAAAATTACTTCAAATGTGTATTGTTGGTAATTTTACTATAAAAATATATTGCTAGCAAAATTACTACTAATGTGTATTGTTAGTAATTTTACTATAAAAATGTGTTGATAGTAAAATTACTAGAAATGTGTATTGTTGGTAATTGTACTATAAAAATATATTTCTGGCAAAATTACTACACATGTGTATTGTTGGTAATTTTACTATAAAAATGTATTGCTGGCAAAATTTGCTACAAATGCTTATTGTTGGTAATTTTACTATAAACATATATTGCTAGCAAAATTAGCACAAATGTGTATTCTTGTTAATTTTACTATAAAAATATATTGCTTGCCAAATTACTACAGATGTATATTGTTGGTAATTTTAGTTTAAAAATATTTTGCTGGCAAAATCACAACAAATGCGTATTGTTGATAATTTTACTATAAATTGTATTGATAGCAAAATTACTGCAAATGTGTATTGTTGGTAATTTTAGTATAAAAATATATTACTAGCAAAATTACTACAAATGTGTATTGTTAGTAATTTTACTATAAAAATGTGTTGATAGTAAAATTACTAGAAATGTGTATTGTTGGTAATTTTACTATAAAAATGTATTGCTGGCAAAATTACAACAAATGTCTATCATTGGTAATTTTATTATAAAATGTAAAGTGAGCAAATTTACTACAAATGTATTTTCTTGTTAATTTTACTATAAAAATTTATTGCTGGCAAAATCACAACAAAGGCATATTGTTCGTAATTTTATTATAAATTGTATTGATAGCAAAACTACTGCAAATGTGTATTGTTGGTAATTTTAGTATAAAAATATATTACTAGCAAAATTACTACAAATGTGTATTGTTTGTAATTTTACTTTAAAAATTTATTGCTGTCTAAATTTCTATGAAAGTGTCCTTTTGATAATTTTACTATAAATGGGTTTTTATTTGGAGAGGAATCACTATTTGCCTATAGATGGGACCTTAACAGGCAATACTACTCTAGGCCAGGGTAGACTTGAGAACATCAGCAATTAAGAGGTGGTTCTATGTTCTTAAAAATCTCTAATCTCCTGATCAAATAGCTTGCTGACAAATGTAGTATATTATCATATCCAGGTTGATATGTTTTAGAAGATGAGATTGTTCATTAAAAACCATTTTAGCACTGTTAAAATAGGATTGAAAACTTATGTTATTGATAATGATATTAATTTTATAATTTTACTAGCAGTGTAGCCTGGCGTTGCTCGGGTGTAATGAAAGCTTTCAAACTAATCTATGGTCCTGGAGCTTAGAATCTTTGGACATTGGCACGAAAGACTAAAAAGCAATAGTTGTTTCCAGTTAAAGCAAAACCGTAGACTGAAAGAAAAATGAATGGTTGTAAGTCAAATTTTGATTTCCTGGTATCGATATCAAATAAGTTTTTTTTGTCGTAAACTGAATTTTGAAGGCTAAATAAATCCTCTGAGTAAATGGTATAATGGCTGAGACTAAGAACTACAATTATACCTACTTAGAGTCAAACCAGAAGCAAAAACTAAAATAAAAGGCCTGAAAAAAAAAAAATACAGACATACAGGCAGATAAACAGACACACACACAAACATCTTGCCTTATATATATATATATATATATATATATATATATATATTATCAATTTTCTGCACTATTGTGAGAATTGTAACCTTGAAACTTCTGAATATCATTTCTTATGTTTTTGTCTATGAGTGTATCAAATTTGATTAAAATCGGTTCAGCTGTTTCGGAGTCTATAGGTAACAGACACACACACAAAGTTCTATTTATGAATAAGTTTAGATTTAGATTAGATATTTTTTTCTTTATGTATTTTCAGGGGAAAACAAATAAATCACATTCATACAAAAAGCAAATAGAAGATAAGAAATCAGTTAATAATACTTGCCATGAAGAACATTTTTGAAAGACGTAAAAACATTTTGTAATTGTACTTTAATCTGTTTCCACTTGTTAAATGAAGCGAAGAGCAGACATTTATTTTTTAACGCCAGGTTCCCACCTGTCTTTCGCATTGGAAACTTCTTACAAAATTGATGATTTCTCTCCCCAGCCTGCAAAGATCTTTTACTGAAATCCATTCCTATTTGTATGCCAAGCAGAATATTAGAGAAAGTTTTCCGCTTCAACACATGGCCAGAAACCTTAACAAAATTCTCTCTTTCTATCTCATAAATATATACGTATATTTATCTGTGTTTGTGTAAGGGTGGGTACAATGACATCAAGTCCTTCGTGTCTGATCTTTGCATAATCGTATCTTCTTAAAGTAACACCATCTGTAACTATGTAAATGAACAATTTGTATCTATCAGGCTGTTCTCTCATTAAATTGACCTTATTAAGATAGAGATCACAAAGCTGTACAAGGTCAAAGGGAATAAGCTTACAAGAAATGCATGTCATTAATCCCAGTATATTTGGCTGATCTGATCAAGGCAGAGGGAGTGATAAAACCATCAAATATTTCCTTTTCAGAGTTTAAGTTACAGTTCAAGGCCATTAAGCAAGATAAAGAAATTACTTTCTTTTGTTTTGGTCCATTGTTGTTCAACATTGAAATTAAAGAAAAAAAGGATTGTCAATGGTCAGGAATGAATATAATTATCTTGATACTGTGTTTTGTCCATTGAAAAAAAGGGATTGTCAGTGGTCAGGAATTAATATAATTGTATTGACACTGTGTTTTGTGCATCAAAAAAAGGGATTGTCAATGGTCAGGAATTAATATAATTGTCTTGACACTGTGTTTTGTGAATTGAAAAAGGGATTGTCAATGGTCAGGAATTAATATAATTGTCTTGACACTGTGTTTTGTGAATTCAAAAAAGGGATTGTCAATCGTCAGGAATTAACATGTCTTGACACTGTTTTGTGCAGTGAAAATACAGAAAAATGGGATCATGAATGACCAAGATTGTATATATTTGTTATCAACAGAAGTGATTTCTTTTCTTTTAAATCATTTCAACGCATTTCATCTTTATTCACTCTACAGACTCCACAACTTAATGCGTCCATATCAGATGCAGTGTTTCTGTCAACATTTGTTAGCATTCTGTGAATGTTTGCAACCCTTGCACTTTTCAAAAGCAAAATCTCCTGATTGTTTGTAGCATTCCAGATTTGTCCAAAGTGGGTGAAATAGTATTCTTTGTACTTGGATTAAAACGGATGGAATATTAAGAACTGACATAGAAGGCAGGGTAAGGTTTTTAACCTAACCATTTTATTACTGAAGTTTTGGGGCGGAAGTACCTAAAAATATTTATCTTTTTTTTAGAGAGGACTTATCTATGGGAGATAACTCATATTATGACAGTGGGTGCATTTTGAAAGAGGATTATGTATAAAAAATGTGAGATAAAATTAGGAAAGTGTATTTAAAAAATGGATTATACCAGTCAGAGAAGATTTTGTCAAGCAAAGTAGAAGTGTTAATGGTGATTCCATGTCTTTTTAATCATTTCACCCCAAGCAAGGTAGTAAAGCCACTAAGATGGAATTACTGAGTGTGAAAGAATAAGAAAAAAATACATTATTAAAGAGTGAAAACAATAGAAAAAGACAGTAGGTAATCTAAACTTATTTATAATTGGAACTTTGTGTGTGTGTGTGTCTGTGTCTGTGTCTGTGTATCCGTTACCTATAGACTCCGAAATGGCTGAACTGATTTTCTTGAAAATTTACACAGTTGTACTATAAGCATCTTCGAGTGTTCTTAGCTAGATTTTGTGTTGAGGTACCGCTGATAAATATTGAAAATCGATAATTAAAAAAATAGGCTTATAAAAGGAGTGGTCCGATTTTAATCAAATTTTATACACTCATAGACAAAGACACAAGAAACGATATTCAGAAGTTTCAAGGTTGTAGTTCTTACAATAGTGCAGAAAATTTGATATTGATACCAGGAAACCAAAATTTGATTTACATCCATTCATTTTTCTTTCAGGCTACGGTTTCGCTTTAACTGGAAACAACTATTGCTTTTTAGTCTTTCGTGCCAACTTTCAAAGAGTCTGAGCTCCAGGACCATGGATTAGTTTTAAAGCTTTCATTACACCCGAGCAACGCCAAGCTATACTGCTAGTGATAGATATTGGGATTAATGCTGGTGTTCCTTAATGGTTAACAAGCTTGTCTTGATAGAACCAGTTATAACTGAGTAGTGAGTTTGATCCTCATATTTTTGGCCTAGTGCCACATCTAAGCAGCACTTAGAAAATCACTCAGTCCTTGTTCCAGGTAACAACAGACTGAAGGTCATTTTTTTAGACCAGCTGCAAGTTTAACCTTATGAAACTTATCAAAGTTACTATTGAGACAGGAATAAATGTTAGTGTCATCAGCATAGATACCAAGTTGAGAACTGATACCATTAGGAAGGTCATTAATGAAAATTAGGAATTTTTTTTTTTAATCATTTCACCCCGAGCAAGGCAGAAATGCCACTAATGTGCAGGGGGCTACATAACTGTAAAAAGATTAATTAGAAAAGAGTGAGGAGTACAAACTAGTTAGAAAGGAGCAATAGAAAGCTGAGAAAGCAGGTGCGATGACAGATACATAGGTGGAGAGAAAGTGAAGGTTATATGGGGGTGGAGAGAGAGCTAGAGTCCAGTGGTTAGTAGATGAGTATTGACTTTACATTTAAATTTCTGGAGGTTGTACCTGTCAGGAAAGCAAGAATATTGAAGCGAGTTCCACAGGCGGGAAGTGCGAGAGAAGAAGCTGCAAGAGTAGAATTGTTGTCTGCATTTGGCTAACCTGAAGGTGAATGGGTGGGACCCAGTTGCCAGTCTGGTTGCACGAGTAAACACCTGTTGAGGAGGCACCAGTGACTTAGGTCCCAGGATAAAGCCCGAAGGAACACCTGCATTAATACAAAAAGATCTGGAAGAGTGGTCATTCAGGACAACTTTCATTTCACAATTTTATATGGAAGACTGAATCAGTTTGAAAATTTGTTTGGAAATACCATAAGCTTTCAATTTGCAAAGAAAACCAGGATGCCAAAATCTGTCAAACACTTTTGAGATTTCCAAAGCAATAGTCCAAGTATCACTCTTCTTAAATCCGTTGCCAAGAAAGTCGGTTCTTTTTGTAGGGCCAGGAAGTTTTTCCCATTCAAAACAATCCTGCACATATACAAATCTACCATCCACCCGTGCATTGAGTATTGCTGCCATACCTGGTCGGGTGCTCTTGCTATCCACCTAGGTGTCCTTGATCAAATCCAATGGAGAATCTGTAATGTGATCGATCCCGACTTGGCAGCTAGGATACAGTCTCTTTCTCCCCGATGCAGTGTGGCTTTCCTGTGTCTCTTCTACAAATACTTTCATGGCTTCTGCTCCAATGAACTTAGCTCACTGGTACCCCCTATATATGAATTTCCTCGAGCCACAAGATTAGCAACTAGGTCCCACTCTTTTACAGTGAAACCGATAAATTGTAAATGCAAATTCTACTCCAGCAGGTTCTTTTCTTGCAATTCCCACCTGTGGAATTCCCTTCTGCATACTTGCTTTCCCGACAACTATAATCTCCAAGAATTTAAACATATACTGTTAAATATAAGAGACAATAAATGTCTATTATGTTTAATCATAAACCATTCTAAGCATTGTATTTTGGCTTTAATTTCGGCTCAAAATAAAGACAAAAATTCTCCAACATTTGGATAATTTTTTATTTAGTTGGTTCTAAGCTTTTGGCTCACATGAGCCATCTTCATAGAGGTTACAAGGACGTTAACGCAAAAACATTCACCATCAACGACGATTTTAACTTGTGTTGACATAAAACTTTGCTAAGCAATGGCAACAGTTACCAAAAATAGCAAACACAGTTTGCAAATTTGTAATGCGGTTTTATGACATCACACCACGTGAGAGCTTGAAATGATAACAGAACCATATATTTAGATGCCATGTAATGTGTTATGACCAGATTTAAATGTGATTTTATTAAGTGTGGGTTGTTTGGTTTTAATGTAGATGGCCTCCAATATCTGAAGGTTTTTTTTACTGTGTGTATGAATGAGGATTATTGTATTGTTGACTAAAATCTGTCTCATATTATCTACATGGTTATGTTTTTCTGAGAAATGTTGTTTAATTGTACTCTAATCAGAAAGGCAACAGGGAAGTCTATGGGAGAGCGTGGTTGTAGTAAAAGCTTAGAACCAACTTAATAAAAAATTATCCAAATGTTGGAGAATTTTTCTCTTTATTTTCAATTGAAATTAAAGCCAAAATATGATGTTTAGAACGGCTCATGATTAAACATAATAGACATTCATTGTCTCTTATATTTAACAGTATATGTTTAGAAAATTGTCTGCTGCATCGATACACTAAATTGTACAATTTATAGAGAATAGGATACAATAGGGGATCACATTTCTTAAGAAATACTCCAGGGATACCATCAGATTCAGATGTTTTGAGAGAAGTTACTGATAGAAAAGAGCTGTGATATTCTGATAGCACAAAATCAATTTAACCTCTATTTTGAAAAGTTTTACTACAAAGAAAAGTCATTTGATTAAATTGGTAAAATAATTTTTTTTAAATGATTATTTGATTTGATTAAATAGTAATCTTCAAGTTAGCAGGATTCCATAAACTCCTAACGCTAATGATCTGATTGTCTCTTGAGGATTCTTTTAAGAGTATAAATGTGCATAGACATTCCAAAGACTGACGTTTAGGTCAGGCTGTTAAAAGGCCTTGTCAGGTATAGATGCACATGTAGATGTCATGCCTGGTGTCTAACTCTTTCAGAAATGTCTCAACTAACAGCTATATTTGCAACCGTTATCTCAGATCAATGATTAAAAATGGCTTAAGGCTAATGAATTATCTACCTCTTGAAGACAATGCTTCATCAGATCTCATAGACTGGTGATACAAAAGAACTTTATCAAATAACAAAAACCACATCACGTGAAGAGTCAATAGCTCAACCCATATAATGAAAAAATAAAATAATTGAAACAAAACTATCAGTTGCTTCCTTATAAGGAAACATTCATTGGCTGGGCAGCTAGTGCTGCTTTCATTTGAAATTTATAAAATGTTTCTCTTAAAATATTCATTCAAGAAAAAAAATTTCCACTAATCATGGGAGTTTCATTCTGTCATATAGGAATAAAATGTTGCTGCCAACATTTAGTTTTGAACACTGATCGACAGAGAGCAAACACAATTAACCTCATCTTGAAGCTGCTGGGATCACATGTTGTTTTATATCCTCATATATATATATATATATATATATAAAAGCATTAGGTGATTAGCATTGAGAACAATAAGTGTCTGACACAGAGTTCAAAGTTCAATTCTTGAGTCCTATTTCTGGAACACTTGGTAGAAGATGTTGATTTTCAGTTTAAGATCATTCTTATGCCAATTATGAATATCTATGTTATTAGAATATTCCCAACTCACCACATCAAAAAGGTTTATCTTAAAGTCTACTTCTTAGAACACTTGGTAGAAGATGTTGATTTTCTGTTCATGATCATCTTTATACCAACTATGAATATCTATGTTATCAGCATATCCCCAACTCATCTCATCTGTATATTAGTCACAGGAAGGAAAGCAGGAACCTTGTTTCTATTTACAGATTCATTTGGAATGTGGCATGAAATGCTGAAATGATCAGTGCCCATCTCTTCACAGAGCATATTCAGGTCGGGATTAAATAAATTGTTAAAATTTCAAATTACCTTAAATTAGAGGTTAGGGAGTAAAATTGCATCAATAGTAGAAATAGCAATGATAGTTTGTGGACATGACAGGAGTACCAAAAAGCTAACTGCCCATTCAAAAATGCACAAAGTTTACTTGGAAAGAAATAGCAAATCTACAAGAAGAAAAATAAGTCAAAAATAGTCCTCTTCATTCAAATTATTGACAACAAAGAATAGTGAGCAAAGTTTAATCTATGTATTAATATAAAAACAGACTGTCAAAAGCATGTTTGTTTGTTTTTTTTTTTACACACATATTACTGTAAATAGACTTGACTTCCTCAACAATGTTAATGAAATTAAAAAGTTATGATTAACATTTTAATAAAACATTAATATTCATAGAAAGAGTAAGACAGACTAAGGAGCCATTAAAAATAAAAAGACTGAGTAGGCATTAAAAAAGAAAAAAAAGGAGCCATAAAGAATGCAAAAAGTAAGAGTAAGGAGACATTAATAAAGAAAGAGTAAAGAGGCATCAAGAAAAAAGTTAAAGAGCCTTTAAGAAATAAAGAGTAGGAGCCATTAAAAAAAGAAAAAGTAAAGAGCCATAAAGAAAGAAAGAGGAAGGAGCCATATAGAAAGAAAGCAAGAGGAAGGAGCCATTAAGAAAGAAAGAAGAAGGAGCTATTAAGAAAAAAGAGGAAGAAGCCATTAAGAAAAAAAGAAGAAAGTAAGAAGGCAATAAGAAAGAAAGAAAAAAGTAGGAAAGCAATAAGAAAGAAAAAAGAAAGAGTAAAGCAGTATCAAGAAATGGTATCAAAGAGCCATTAAGAAAAAAGAGAAAGGAGCCATTAAGAAAGAAACAAGTTGTAAGGAGCCATTAAGAAAAAGAGGAAGGGGCCGTTAAAAAGAAACAAGTAGTAAGGAGCCATTAAAAAGAAAGGCGCCATTAAGAAAAAAGAGGAAGGAGCCATTAAGAAATACAAAGAGAATCAGTAAGGAGCCATTAAAAAAGAAAGAAAGAGTAAGGAACCATTCAGAAAGAAAGAAAAAGTCAGGAGGCATTAAAAAAGAAAGAAAGAAAGAAAGAAAGAAAGAAAGAGTAAGGAAGCATTAAGGAAGAAAGAAAAAAAGGATGAGAAAGGAGCCATTGAGAAAGTGTAGGGAGACTTTAGGAATAAAGCAAGAAAAATAGTAAGGAGACATTATGAAACAAAGAAAGAGTAAGGTGCTATTAAGAAAGACAAAAGTAAGGAGACATTAAAAAAAGAAAGAGTAAGCATGCATTAAAAAGGAAAGAACGAAAGAGTAAAAAACTAAGTGGGCATTAAGAAGGAAATAAAGAGTAGGGAGGCATTAAAAAAAAAGAAAGGAAAAGGAGGTATTAAAAAAGAAACAAATTGAAAAGAGGCATTAAAAAAGAGAGAAAGAGTAAGCAGACATCAAGAAAGAAAGGGGAAGCAGACATCAAGAAAGAAAGGGAAAGTAGACATCAAGAAAGAAAGAGGAAGCAGACATCAAGAAAGAAAGAAAGAGGAAGCAGGAAAGAAGAAGCAGACATCAGGAAAGAAAGAGGAAGGAGGCATCAGGAAAGAAAGAGTAAGGAGGCATCAGGAAAGAAAGAGTAAGGAGACTACAGGAAAGAAAGAGTAAGGAGACAACAGGAAAGAAAGAATAAGGAAACATGGTCTCACACTCTCAGCAGATCTCAAGTGGAATGACTATATCGAATCCATTGCTAAATCTGCTGCTATGAAAGTCAGCTCTCTATGCAGGGCCTGGAAGTTTTTCCCGCCTAAATCTATCCTGCACATTTATAAATCTACCATCTGCCCTTGTATTGAATACTGCTGCCACATCTGGTCAGGTGCCCCTGCTATTCTCCTCGGGGTTCTTGACAAAATCCAACGGAGAATCTGTAATGTGATCAATACCAACTTGGCAGGCCGGCTGCAGTCACTCTCACCGGCATGACGTAGCTTCCCTGTGCCTCTACTATAAATACTTTCACGGCTTCTGCTCCGATGAACTTAGATCACTAGTGCCCCCTGGGTATGAATTTGCATGAGATACGAGATTAGCAACTAGGTTCCACCCTTTTACAGTGAAACAGATAAGATGTTACCACAATTTCTACTCCAACAGTTTCTTTTCTCGCACTTCTCGCCTGTGGAATTCCCTTCCGTATACTTGCTTCCCCGACAGCTACAATCTCCAGGAGTTTAAATGTAAGGTCAATAGACACCTCCTAATACACTAACTTGCACCCATTCTCTCAAACACTCTTCCCATCCACGCAACCCTCATCCTCGGTATCCTTACCCCTCTATCACCCTCCTTCTGACATTTCCTATCACTTCCCCTATGTAAACCCCTAACCATTCTCTTTAATCACTTTCTCCTATGTAATCTCCTAGCCACTCTTTTTCGTCACTTTCCCCTGTGTAATCCCCTAACCACTCTTTCTCGCCACTTTCCCCTATGTAACCCCCTAAACATTCTACGTGGTATCAGGAAAGAAAAAAAGAGTACGGAGGTATCAAGAAAAAGGCAGGGACGGATTATGAAAATAAAAAAGTGTAAGGAGCCATTAAGAAAGAAATAAAGAGTAAGGAGCCATTAGGATTGATAGAAAGAGCAAGGAGCCATTAGAATTGATAGAAAGAGTAAGGAGCCATTAGGATTGATAGAAAGAGCAAGGAGCCATTAGAATTGATAGAAAGAGTAAGGAGCCATTAGGATTGATAGAAAGAGCAAGGAGCCATTAGGATTGATAGAAAGAGCAAGGAGCCATTAGGATTGATAGAAAGAGTAAGGAGACATTAAGAATGATAGAAAGAGTAAGGAATCATTAAGAACGAATGAAAGAAAGAGTACGGCAGCTAAAAAAGGAAAGAAGGGGGCATTAGGAAAAAATAAGGAGCCATTAACAAGGAAAAAAGTAAATAGCCGTTAAGAAGGAAAAAATAGAGCAAGGAGCCATTAAGAAGAGAAAAATAGCACAAGGAGCCATTAAGAACGAATAAAGAGTAAATGGGTCATTAAGAACGAATACAAAGTAATGGAGTCATTAAGAACGAATAAAGAGTAAAGGAGTCATTAAGAACGAATAAAGAGTAAAGGAGTCATTAAGAAAAATATAGAGTAAAGGAGCCATTAATAAAGGATATAGAGTAAAGTAGCCATTAAGAACGAATAAAGAGTAAAGTAGCCATTAAGAACGAATAAAGAGTAAATGAGCCATTAAGAAGCATGAAGAAAGAAATAAAAAGCCGTTAGATAGAAAGAAAGAATAAAAAGCCATTAAAAAAGAATGAAAGAGTAAGAAACCATTAGGAAAGAAAGAGTAAGGAGCTATTAGAAAGAAAAAAGAAAAAAGAGTAAATAGACATTAAGAAAGATTGAAAGAAAGAAAAGAATAATGGAGCCATTAAGAACGAATAAAGAGTAATGGAGCCATTAAGAACGAATAAAGAGTAAAGGAGCCATTAAGAACGAATAAAGAGTAAAGGAGCCATTATGAACGAATAAAGAGTAAAGGAGCCATTATGAACGAATATAGAGTAATGAAGGCATTAAGAACGAATATAGAGCAATGGAGGCATTAAGAACGAATATAGAGCAATGGAGGCATTAAGAACGAATATAGAGCAATGGAGGCATTAAGAACGAATATAGAGCAATGGAGGCATTAAGAACGAATATAGAGCAATGGAGGCATTAAGAAAGAATAAAAAGTAAAGGAGCCATTAAGAACGAATAAAGAGTAAAAGAGCCATTAAGAACGAATAAAGAGTAAAGACCCATTAAGAACGAATATACAATAAAGGAGCCATTACTGAAGAATATAGAGTAAAGGAGCTATTAAGAAACAATAAAGAGTAAGAAGCCATTAAGATAGAGCAAGCAGCCATTAAGAAAGAAATAGTAAGAAGCCATTAAGGAAGAAAAGAGTAAGGAGCCATTAAAAACAAAAAAACATGCAATCATTAAAAAAGAAAGAAAGAAAGAATGAGTGAGGAGCTATTTCGAAAGAAAAATAAAGAATGAGTAAAGAGCCATTATGAAAGAACGAATAAGAAGCCATTAAGAAAGAAATAAAGTGTAAGGAGGCATTAAGAAAAAGTGAAATGGCATTAAGTAAAAGGATTAAGGAGCCATTAAGAAAGACAAAGGATTCATGAAGAAAAAAAAAAGAAACAGTAAGGAGCCATTAAGTAAAAAGAAAGAGTGAGTAGCCATTAAGAAAAAAGAAAGACTAAGGAGTAAGGAGCCATGAAGAAAGAAATAAAGAGTAAGAAGGAATCAAGAAAAAAAAGAGTAAGGAGGCATCAAGAAATAATGGAAGGCTAAGGAGGCATTAAGAAAGAAAGAAATAAGAAATTTTGAGAGTAAAAAAAAAAAAATTTGAGAGTAATAAAAAATTGTAATACAAAAGTTTGAGAGTAAAAAAAATTTCAATCGTTCGCCCATTTTTGAGCGATTGACACAATTGTCAACAAAAGTCAATTCTCGGTTTTAAAAATCTTGCAAAAATAAACATCTGTAACACATTATTTTTGGAAAATTAGCAAATTTAATGTTAAATTAATCTGATTTACACAAGTATTACTTATTTATAGCATGAAATTTAGAATAAACACAGAATTGAACTTTCAAACCCTTCCATCGTATTTGAATTGTGTTGACAGCTTGACAGATGCAAGATGAGATAAGTGTATGACGATCAGAACTGGCATAATTGTATAAATATTTTTCCTGTAAGGGGAAGAAACCTTGAAACACATGACCTTTTAATGTAAACATAGAAATTACCACACAAAAAAACTTCAAATACACACACACAAAAAAAATTATTTTAAAAATATGAAGGCACAACGATTTGTATTAAATTTTTCAATTTTCGATTATTAAATATATTTCCTTAATATTAAACTAATGACAACAAATCTTTTAAGTATTTTAAAAATATTTTTGAAACTTTAGAAATTATTATAATAAAGAAATGGAAACAATTCTTTTAAAATTTCATTATTAATCAGAAAAAATGTTTTTCTTCAGAGTATAATGTCCTTTATTCATATTATTTATCAAAGCAATTAAAAGCTTATCAAATGAAATAATATCAGGTTTTTATTGCATTTCTTATTTTAATATTGGGAGTAGATCTTCGGAAATAAAGGCAAAATGTTAAAAATAATATGAGTTACATTCCCCAATATGTCCTGCGTTTAACTAATAAAAAAACAATTTTCATAGCAAAATTTAATTTCTTAAAATTTCATGAATTTACGTGGAGGAGGGTGACAGATGTAAAAAAATATTTTAGCAAGAGTTTTTAAAAAATAATAATTTTAAAAATAATTTCATTCGTTTGTGAATAAGTCTTGAATTATTTGATTTTTGCAAGAATTTCCAAATTAATGTGTTTGTCACCGGAAAAAAATGAGTTATATCATATTATGCTTTTCATTGTAAACTCTCATAACGGTTTGGTTACCCGCTAACTAAAATCAAAACAAATTTTTTTCCAAAATTTCGAAAGTGTTAGAAGGGATTAATTTTTTAAAAAATAATTTGATATTTCCTCTTAATAACGACAAATATTTTGATGGAAAAATTCGTTTTTATTAAGTTTGGGACTTTTTTTTTATTCACACTATGCTGTTTTTCAGCGATTTAGTAGAGATATCTATTTTTACCAGACATAGGTCTTCCAGAAGCTACCCTCTCGACTCAGGGCAGCACTACCTCCTCAAGGCCTTTGATGTGTTGTAGACTTACTATATACTATGCCGTCGACAAAATCAACAAACAAAACGTACACTCACGTAATTAAAATATAATATGGCGACAATATGTCCATCACTCTCCCCATTTCTGCTGTTTCCTAAGCTAACAACAAATAAGTATGCATTCCTATTGACCAAGATATTTCTGTTTTCTCACGTACAATTTTTATATTTCATTTGCTCAGCTCTGTTATTTTGGATGTGGCATATCGAGATTAATCTTGTAAGATACTCGTATGTTTGGGTAAATAATCACTATTATGTTGCAGGAATCAACAATTTTGGGTAGTAAATATTTACGGGCTCCTGGATAATTTATTCCATTATTGGCGAACTTAATGTGAGTCCTGGTTTAAAATAAGGGACACAGAACAAAAACAAATGACAATGATTGAAATATCTTAAAAACAAGAATTACATGTGACGAAAGGAAAACAAAAAACAAAACAGAAAACTAGCTGTAATGAGCATGTGACTGGTTCGTTTGTGATGATTTTCGAAGCGGAGTTCAGATGCGGCACACAAACGAGAGTGCAGAGCACCCAGCGAGAATCGAACTCACTTTGCAATTTTAATGATTCTAACGAGACAAGCTTTATAACCATTACGCCACGTTGAAATAATGCCCAACTAATTCGTGTGTAACAATCGTGTGTGGGGGAGTAGGAAATTCAGGAGTAAAAGCGATGAGAATTAATGTGCCTCAGTAGGGGATACTTTTTTTTTTACTAAGATGTGACAATATTATAAAGCCTGAATTAAAAATCTGTGAAAGAGGAAATAGGCAAGGAAAAAAATGCACGTCTTTTTATAAGCTTCAAATGTGACCCCTAGTGACATATTTTTGACAAAATCGAGTCAACTTAAAGCTATAGGGAGGTGGTTAATGTTTATTTTAATTTGGCCTTGTGTTATATATAATCGAACTCCCCACAGCTTACGAGTTTTATCCAGAACTAGCAGTATAGCTCGGCGTTGCTCGGGTGTAATGAAAGCTTTAAAACTAATCCATGGTCTTGAAGCTCAGATTCAGCCTAAAGAATATTTGTGCGAAGTTTGGTGAGAATCGGATTAAAATTGTGGATTTGTATAAAGGACATACAGACAGATAAACAGACACACAAACAACTTGCCTTTCATATATATATTATCGATTTTCTGCACTATTGTAAGAACTGCAACCTTGAAACTTCTGAATATCGTTTCTTATGTCTTTGTCTACGAGTGTATCAAATTTGATTAAAATCGGACCACTCCTTCTATAACCCGATTTTTTCGATTATCGATTTTCGATATTTATCGGGGATACCTCGACGCAAAACCTAGCTAAGCACATAGTACAACTGTGTAAATTTTCAAGAAAATCGGTTCAGCCGTTTTGGAGTCTATAGGTAACGGACACACACGCACACATACAAAGTCCATTTATAAATAAGTTTAGATTAGATTATCAGAAGATTAGTTGTCGGCAGGTTGGAATGTGTGGAATAGTGAAAGAATAAAAATATACATTTTTCAAGTTAAAATAGATATTTATTGAAAAGAAAGAACAACAAAATTGGTAGTAATTAAAAGTTCAATGAGAAAGTTAAGGGTATCAAGAAATGTTCGTAGTAGTAATTCGTTGGAGAGAGTTTATGCGTACGTATGTAAGTATAAGCGTTTGTTTGGTAGGAATGTCTTTGGATGGAGAAGAACTAAAAGGAATCAGCACACGAGAAAGAAGAAGAACGAGGACAATGTGCGACGCGACCTTATGTCCGGGTTGACTTGAAATTTCTGCCTTGTTATATTTTTTGCTTGTCATCTCTCCTGCTTCCATCTGTCTATCTGATTGACACTGACCGAAGCATTTATAGTCCTTTAGATTTTTCGCACTGGATCGTGAAGTCTTTATGGTCTTGCAAATCGCTCCGATAGGTCAGAAAACCAATTTAACATCTACTTGCAAAATCCGGTTTCGGTTTTTTCTTCTTTTTTTTTTTTTGTAAGCACGAGGTCAGTTCTTTTTCCATCTGGGAAAAACCAGGATTTCACTCGTCATTGTGTAAAAGTGAAGAAGGAGGTTGATTTTAATTCTTAATTTCCTATCCCACAAAATAACCCACATTTTCTCACGTCTGTTTATTGTATTTTGCGTGTTTGTTCCTTTTAAACTAGTGAATGAAATACAAATGAAAAAAATGAAGGATAAAAATCTTAATTTATCTGATGTTTAACCATTTTTTTTTATCTGAAAAATTATTATTGATTTACGGTATATCAAATACACGCCAGGAAGTTTAAAAATATAGCCACTAGGTCTGTTTCCTCAGGAATGGAAACTTAACATCTGAGGAGGTAATTAACACTAACGTGTTTGAGCCGAAAGATGAGAAAAACTGGTATATTTGGAGTGTGAAATGTTAAAATTTACAACATGTTTGTTTGGAGTCAAGATAAAAGGTAAAAGTAACGTACGTGAAACAGAGTATATAATTAATTACAAACTTTTTTATAAAAGGAAAAAATCAAAATCAAATTTGAAGCCTATTTCAAACCATTAAATACTCCCAAAAAACAAATTTATCAATCAGCAGCTGATCTCGACAAGTAAAGATAAATAGTACATAACCACTGTAACAAAGCAAATACTCTTGGGAAAGGTATTAATCAATCTCTTCTCCTTACAGCTATGGGTTAAATAGCATGACAGATTGGGTTCTCTAGCCTTGGTTGGCAACCAGTCTACCGCAGAGAGTAATGGCAACCTACTTCGGGGAAATTTTTTAGGCCAGTCAATCAAGTCTCTTTCGAGACATGATCACCTAAGCATGTATCACGTATGACACTTAACTGACTGGCATAGTATCAAACAAACAACTAAGATACAAAATGATTCAACACAAAAAGATAACTTACAGAAAACTGTTTTAGACCAAAATAAAAACAGTCAATCAGTTAAGTGCCATACGTGATACACGCTTTGAGCGATCATGTCTCTTTCGAGACTTGACTGACTGGGCAGAAGAGTATCCCGCAGTAGGTTGCCATTGCTTTCAGCGGTAGACTTTAGAATCCAATCTGTCCTGGCATTAAATTCATAGATGGAGGGAGGAGAGATAGATTATATTACATTATTATATTAAGTATAATTATTGGGGAGGGGGGTCAGTTTATTACTTCATAACAATAGGAAACCGATCCCCCACTTTATAACCAGTAGAAGCTTTAATTGTTTCCAACTATTATGTTCAGTCAGTCAGGTGCCATACGTGGTACACGCTTGGGCGATCGTGTCTTGAAAGAGACATGACTGGGCAGGTGATTATCCCGCAGTAGGTTGCCATTGCTTTCTGTGGTCGACTGGTTGCCAGCCAAGGCTATAGAACCCAATCTGTCCTGTTATTTAACCCATAACTGGAGGGAAGAAAAGGATTAATACCTTTTCCCAAGGTATTTGCGCGTAAGTGAATGCAACGAATTCAAATGGAATTCGAACTCAGCTCCCCGATTTCTCGTTCCAAGCCGATATCCACTGCACCACAACGCACATTCTGTCACTAACCAATATTTATCTCAGCAATGTGCCCACAGTGGCGAGAAAGACACTGAAAGAAAAAAAAAAAACAGATTAAAAACTAACAAATTAAAACTTACTTTTATTTTTTGATTATAGCTTCCTTTTCTGTAAATGTTTTATTACAGTTTTCACGTATTCTTTGACATCTTTCTGTCTCCTTCAATGGTCTTCGACTTGTCATGCGGTTCATTCGCATTTTCAGTACTAAAAAACTTAGTTTATTTACGAACAAAATCTTTAGATATATAGTTTTATAGCAAGAGATATCTATGGCAGAAATATTTATTCTCCAATTTTTATTATCCTCGTTATGGGCATTATCATATCCATGATATAATAACATCGTAATTCCCGGACAAAACGGAATGGCTGAAAGGAAAAGGAAAGACAAACATGCTTTGTTTTCAGAGAGACTTTGATACTACTAAGACACACACTAAACTATATACACATTATACATGTGTCCCACGCGGAGAATAATATGTCACACACACTCATTATATATATATATATATTGTGAGTATAGTGTAAAGTGAAACAGAAGGGAGGGTCTTACATATAATATAGAGATACTCCCATGCTTCTGGAAAAGCGAAGTTTAGAACTCCAGATTTAAATGGGTCGGATTTAGCTACTATGTCCCAGGTGGTGACATATTCAATGAAGGAGAAAGGGTGTCTTGGATTTTCCAAAGTTAACAACTATGAACTGGATTTTTTTTTTTTCATATCCTGGAAAGATATATTCCCCAAAGGCAACGGCACCATGTGCTTCTAAGATACTGGGGGATACAGATTTGGCCCAGGCTAAAAACAAAAAAAACAAAAAAAACAAAACAAAAACAAAACAATCGCTCAGTTTAGCAGCTGTAAATTAAATGAAGAAACTGGCTACTTTCGTTGCTGTATAAAGTGACATCACGTGACCCATGTGACTCATCTCCATCAAAGAGAGACAATTGCTTTCTGTATAACCACATTTTGAAAAACACAGAAAATACAAAACCAAGTTAAACTTACTAATTTGACTTACTTTTTGTTAAGTGCAATAATTTTTTTTTAATTGAATTATTTAGATTTTGTTAATTAAACAGAGATACGTTGAAAAACACGTTCGTTCTCTTTGAAATCTGTATAAAGAGTTAATAAATACTATTATGAAAGAAGAATATTTCTGGAGTCAGACCTTTTAAAATTTCAGGAATTGGAATTGATGGTTTGGACTTAGATCCCACAGCTCTGACTACATTGGTCTCAAACTGGACATGTTGGCTTTGGTCGTGTTATGATTTATAGTCGGTAGGTACTGGCACGCACCCACCCACAAAAATCATCATGTGTTAAAACGAGTTAAACTTGTATGAAAGTTAATTTTATCGTCATAATCTTCGCATCATTCAAAAGAAGAATGATTAAAGAATAATTTTTATATATATAGTTAAATATAAGAGATAATGAATGTCTATTATGTTTAACCATGAGCCGTTCTAAACATCGTATTTTGGCTTTAATTTCAGGTGAAATTTCTTTCTGATAAGAGTACAATTAAACAACATTTCTGAGAAAAACATAGCCATGTAGGTAATATCAGACAGATTTTAGTCAACAATACAATAATCCTCATTCATACACACAGTAAAAGAACCTTCAGGTATTGGAGGCCATCTACATTAAATCCAAATAACCCACACTTAATAAAACCACGTTTAAATTTGGTCATATAACACATTCAGTCAGTTAAGTGCCATACGTGATACACGCTTGGGCGATCATGTCTCGAAAGAGACTGACTGGGCAGAAGGTTATCCCGCAGTAGGTCGTCATTGCCGTCTACGGTAGACTGGTTGCCGACCAAGGCTATAGAACCCAGTCTGTCCTGCTATTTAACCCATAACTGGAAGGAAGAGACGGATTAATACCTTTCCCAAGGGTATTTTTGCGCGTAAGTGAATATAAGTAAAGTATAACACATTACATTTAAATATATGGTTCTGTTAACATGTCGTGTTCTCACATGGTGTGACGTCATAGAACAGCATTACAAATTTACGAACTGCGTTTGCTATTTTTGGTAACTGTTATCGTTGCTTTGATAGTGGGTGTTTTTATGTTACCGTCCATGTAACCTCTCTGAAGATGGCTCATGTGAGCCGAAAGCTTAGAACCAACTTAATAAAAAATATCCAAATGTTGGAGAATTTTTGTCTTTATTTTCACCTGAAATTAAAGCCAAAATACAATGTTTAGAATGGCTTATGATTAAACCTAATAGACATTCATTGTCTCTTATATTTAACAGTATATGTTTAGAAAATTATCTGCTGCCTCGATACACTAAATATATGGTAATTATTATTATTATATTAATAATGACATTCTGCAACTTGATAGCTAGGGATATATGGAAGTTTTTTTTTTCATGATTGCCAAAAAGTAAGTGGAGAGAATGCTCAGCTATGAAAAGAGCAAATAATAAATATAATAATGGATAACAGTTACTAATGGAATTACATTTCACAGATATTTACTTTAAAAAGTGCTCAATACAAAAGTAGAGCATAATTAATAATAATAATGAAACAATAATAATAATTACCACATATTCATGCTCTACTTTTGCATTGAGCATTTTAAAAAGAAAATATCTAATTGTAGAATGTACTTCTATTAGTAATTATTGCTCTCTTTATATATATATATATATATATATATATATATATATATAAATAACTTTAATCCAAAAGGAAAATAGGAAGGTAAATCCCAAAGACCCGATCCTAATTAAAATTAATATTTTAATATTAAAAAATGATACAGGTGGAAAGCTCAATGTAATTAAAATTACAGAGCCAATTATAAAATAAAATAAATTTCGATGTTCAAAATTGTTGAATGATCATTTCAACATGAAATCCCTAAGAGAGATTTCAAATGTGCTAGTTGCCGATGAGATGTGAAATCTCGCTTAGGGATTTCATGTTGAAATGATCATTCAGCAGTTTTGAACATTGAAATTTATTTTATATATATATATATATATATATATATATATATATATCAAGCCCATATAACAGTTTTCGATTTATTGCAATAACCATATCTGCTCTGAAATGTATCGTAATGTCAACAAATGTAACCATGTTACGGAAATTAACGAAGATTAACGAAACATGGTTGTAAACAACCGACAATTTGAGATGATTTGTTTGAATATTATTTTTTATTGATACTTGTATTTAAGTAGATAATCTGTTTTTTTTTATTAAACAGTATTATATATTTATATCTACCGGCCTTCGTGGTCGAGAGGTCTAAGACGTGCCAGATCATATGGTAGCTTCCCCTATGTGGATAGGAGTAGCAGGTTCGAATGACACACATTTTCGTAATAAAAATTTATCGTAAATAATCAGGCCGGTAGATATAAATGTATAATACTGTTTCATTACAAAAACAGAATATCTACTTAAATACGAGTATCGATAAAAATTTAAAAAATAAAGTTCAAACAAATCATTTCAAATTGTCGGTTGTTTATAAAAAAGTTTCGTTAATTTCCCTAACATGTGTACATTTGTTGACATTGAAATGTATCGTAATCGAAAACTGTGTTATATAGACTTGATTAAAAGCCTCGTTTAGACTGAAGGTCATTAGTGGTCGATATATATATATATATATATATTCCAACATATACAGTCGAGGAAACATGTATATCTATAGTGGGTTGCTTATCTATAGTATTTACATTGTGAAAGTCATTACACCAAACGAATACGTTGAAAAACAAAATAGCCGGTCAGGTAATGAGGAAGAAGGGCTTGGAGAATCTTATACACATAGGTCAGATAGAGTAAAGTTGAGTTTTGTTTAATGGCATATCAACCTCTGTGGGTTATTTAATGTTAAAAAGGTAGAGTTTTAAAATATTTTTTAAATGTTCGGTTATAGTAAGAAGTTTGATTTAGTCAGATTTTGACGAAATTTTTTTAAATTTTTATTTTATTTTAGAAAACTGAAAATGTCTTCTAGTTTTGTATTAAAAAATTTATTGCTGATAATATTTTTTTCTTTCAAAATGTATTGCTGGTAATAATGTTTTTCTTAAAAAAAGTATTGTTGGTAATATTTTTCATTCAAAAATGTATATTTTTCTATAAAAGCCTATTTTTATGTATATATTTTTATAAAAGTTTCTTTTTATACTTTCATAGTGTTTTGACCTCAGTTCGGAGGTTAACTATTTGCACATAGCTGGGACCTTAACTGGTGCTACCACTCCGAGTCAGGGTAAACCTGGGAACAACAGCAATTAAGAGGTGGTTCCATGCTCCTCATAACCTCCCAATCAGAGGCCTTGCTGCCGGATGCAGTTTACCGTCATACCCAGGACCAGTAAACGAGAGACAAGGAAAAGCAACGTGTAACATACTTGACAGGCTTGAGTAAGTGGATGGCAGAGCGACGTAATAGAAGAAAGCAGGCTCAGTGCAACTAGAGATAGCGAGATGTGAAAGGCCATGATCGTCTAAGTCCTGAAGGGACACGGCAAATGTCAGAAGATAAGATTTTAAAATTCTATCGAAAAACGACTGCCAGATTTCCATTAAATTTTCGGTTCGTATTGAATTTTAGATGAGTTTACTTGTTAAATGGGTTTCTTATAGAAAGTATTAAGGAAAATATTTCTTTTTAGTGAAGCCATTAATTAATTTCATAAAATGATATTTTTCATGAAATTGTACAAGTCAAATAACTTACCTTTCAACATGGTGGTCTTCTTTTGTCTCCCTGTAGGAAGGTGAACATTCAAGAGTGTGAGACTCACCTTCTTGATGTGTCCAACTAGGGTCCAGTTGGCAGACAAAAATAAACAGGGTTGTAACTGAATACATGTCCCTATGTGGCCCAAAGACAAATGGTGGATATTGTGCTGAATATTTATGGAGCTCAATGTACACACTGAAATTATCAGCCAATCATTGCTTACAGAATAGACTTGCCTGTAACAGAATGGAATCTTCCAAATTATTATTTAAACCACCTACCAATTTGCCCTGGGATTTTTTTGTCAGTTGGAATCAAATTCTATTCTAGTTGATGCTGGTTGTTCTATAAGATTCCTACAGAAATCTAAAAAATATCCAATTTAGCGAAAATTAATTAATATTTCTATAGAGATATGAGTCTGAAGAAATTTAATTTTTTTTATGAAGTCAGTGAATAGCATTACGTTCAATAAAGTTCTTAAGCGGCCACCAAAAACAGAAACTCAAGGAAAAGCGATCTGACGATATTTCTAAATGTAAAAAAAAAAAAAAAATTACAAAGCAAAATAAAAGTTTGCCAACATCTACAGCAAAAACAAATCATGCAAGCGCCGGTGAAGTCATTGATGACACACAAACCATAGAGAGCTTTTTCTAGTAATACTCACAACATACTCACTATTTTTTTTTTTTTGTATAGATGACGATCACAGTAATCGGCATGAAAGTATTGTGAAACAAGAGACGAAGCAGAAGCAGAATAAGCCAATTCAATGATTCCAAAGAATACAGTAACCTTGCAGACTGGCTTATAACAGTTGATTATATTTTATGTAGAATTGTTTCATCCAAGACATTATTTTTTTAATTTTATTTTTAAAAATAATAAAACAAAACAAAAAACAAAAAAAAAATAAAAAGCGAAAAACAAAATAAAAAAACAAAACAAAAATACAAAAACAAAAAACAAAAAAAAAACGAAAAAACAAACAAACAAATAAACACAAAAAACAAGAACAAAAAAAAATTCAAAAGCAAAAAACAATAAGGATGATGTATGTGCCGAATCCAGTAGGTTTTACAAAGAGCATTTTTTTACCAAAGAAATACTTAATAAAAAAAAAAACAAACAAAAGAAAAATGGTCAAGACTGTGATTACATCCTGTTTACTTTACTGAAAGAGCGCAGGTTGTATATACTGTTTTGTGTGCAGTCAGTTAAATGCCATACATACACACATTGGGCGATCATGTCTCGAAAAAGACATGACTGACTAGGCAGAAGATTAGCCCGCAGTAGGTTGCCATTGCTTTCTGCGCTTGACTGGTTGCCAGCCAAGGCTCAGGAACCCAATCTGTCCTATTTTTTAACCCATAACTGGAGGGAAGAGACGGATTAATACCTTTCCCAAGGGTATTTGCGCGTAAGTGAATGCAAGAAATTTCACTGGAATTCGAACTCGGCTCTCCGATTTCTAGTTCCGAGACGATATCTACTGCACCACAACGCTTTACTAAATACCAAATGTAACTTATGACAGGTCGGGATTTCCGACTGGATGAATTTACTCAAACTCTGGAGAATCATGAAGACAGAGTAGAATTTAACATAGCGATATTGTGTTGGATAACAAGAAAGACAAATAAAAACTGAATCGATAGCTTAAGGAACGGATGAGAAAAAGAAACATACAGTAAGTTCTATTTTTGTTGTATCTAAATTTACATCGGTTATATAAAGTCTTGTTTAGGCAACTTCCTCAAGTACAGTTCATATACAAGGCCATCTAATTCTGAGGTTTTGTCCCTGCCAACCAGCTTCAACGCTTCCCATATTTCAGATTCTGTGATGGGACTCTTGCACCCAGCCGCCTCGAAGCGACGAAAGTCGACCAAATAGGCGTCAAAATAAGCATGGCTCAGAGTAGGCTCCCCTGTAAACAAACCCTGAATGTAGTCGCAAAAAGCCTCACATATGCGCGCGTTTGCAGTCACGGTCCGCTTGTCCGGCAAACGTGATACTCGCGATATATCGCCTGTATACATTTCGAGCCTGCTCTACATGCAATTCTGCGGCTATATCCGTTGGCTCTTAAGGATTTTCTTTTTTAACAGAGCCCTAACTACTAGATCTTGATCCTTCTTCATAAGCAACGAGGCCAGCTCCATCCTAGCTAAGGCTACTTCACGAGTATAATAATTTTTGCTTCATATGCTGTGATGCTAATCTAGTTAGATTGAGTCCGCAATTATAATCAGCAGCAAACAACTAAAGTTTAAATTTTTTTTTAATTTTTAAATTTTTTTTTAATTCCTTAATTTTATTTCCTTAGTTTTTCGCTCTTTCTTTCTGGTCCGACGAATGCGACAAAAGCCTCTAAATTTTATGGTAATTTGGATACTTTTTTTCTTCTTTCTTTGGCTTCGAGAGACTAGCTTTTTTGTCGGCGGTGGCATCTCATATTTTTTCATGGGGAGAAGAACTAGGAATAGGGTTTAGTGCGTGCAATGCTATTTTGATGAAGGACTGGAATCTGAGAAATGGGGCTGTGAAACCACACCGGTCTTGGTCGTTGGCATGTTCATTATAGGAAATACAAAAAGAACGCTCGACCAAAGGGAATTTGGGTCAACGGAACCAGTTTCTCCACATTTCGCATGTTGGTTTACGGCCAGTTACAATGAACTTCTACATCCAATTTGGGACGAGGACGAAGGCTTTGGGATCTAGTATAATCTCGAAGCTTCGTGCCCTGTTCAAAGTGTCAGAGGAACACTGAATATTTGAGCAAACCTGGGCTAGATATACGACCAAATGCTCATTTAAGATAAAATAAAGGGACCTCAAATACTGCTACATTTGGTCCTACACCTGCCTTCATATTCATTTCATAAAATAAAATCTTTTGTGATTAAATGACAACTGAAGGAATTCTCATAGTCGGCAGGCGGGAACAGTAATACGTCCCACTTGAAATACCCTTTCCTTTTGACTTCCAGGGGAGTCAAAGTTTTAATAGCGGTGCCTTGTGGAGCGACAAATTTTAAGCGAACGATTGTCGACCACAGAGACTGATACAATTCTTTTATCAACCTTCTGTAAGTCTACGGGACCTACTAAGGGCCCATCTTCTTTGATAAGCTATGCAAAGTTCTTGCCTTTTCAGAGGAACTCCGTCATGTTGATGACACACTTTTGGTAATGATTACACTCTTAGCAGTCACTGCTGATTGAGTTTCTTTTTTTTTTTAATCAAGTGTTTTCTTCTTAGATCCGAAGAGATCTTTTAACTGACGTTTGTCAGCTATTTCTTATTAATTTTTTAAAAGTTTCTTTTTGTTTTAAAATCCGGATTTTCTTATCAAAAATTAAAAATAACAGAATAATAGTTTTAAACAAATACAAAGAAAAACAAATTTTACAAAACAAACGAATAAAAACAACCAATGTAAGCTAGTTTAGCAAATACATGTGACGTGAAAGTGTAAAAAATATATACAAATTAAAAGACAAAGACTTTCTACAAAGAGAAGGAAAATAAAAATCACGTGAAAAAAAAAAACAGACAAGAAAACGTTTGACGTGTAAACTAAAAAGAATAAATTAACTCAAAAGACACAATTAAAACAATGAAAAATTAAATCAGACAATGTAAGAAGTTTCTTTCTTTTAAAATTAGAGACGCAAAATAATTATGAAAACAAAATACAAAGAAAAAAATTAAAGAGAGACACTTGTGAAAAAAATAACAGGTCTTACCAATTAAACAAAATAGCTGATATAACAAAAAGAAAAAAAAAACAAGACTTACAAAAACGAAATGGCCGACGTAAAATAAAAACAAACAGATTAAACAAAAAAATGGAAACGAAATATTAAACTAGAATATAAAACAAAAACGCTTTTTGGCCAGGCTGGGATTAAAGAATGGTTTTACAAAAATGAATCAAAAAGAAAAAAAAATAACCGAGAAGAAAACAAATTAATGTCAACTTAATGCCGAGCGGGAGAAAATAAAAGAAAAAGTGAAAATTCTGTATAATTTATACAATAAATAAAAAGCGTCAGTCATCTAGCAGAAAGAAAAAATTGCAGCCCGGAAAGGATGAAAACTGAAAATAAAAATTCAAAACTTTGAAAAAATTAAACTTAACGAAAAATTAACAGAATTAACAAAAAAAGAAAAAATCCAAATTCCGAATGGAAGAATTATAAAATTTCGTCTGGCACGCGGCGAGACTTGAATTGGTCTGTATTTTAACACTCAAACTAGACTGACTCCAAATGTTTTGTACAACTTGTAGTTCATTAAGCATCTAGACTATTTGAATCACGGGGAGGGGATGATATTTACACCACAATTCTGAAATAATGAAAATACTTGTAGCTGTTATAAAGTATTTAAGTAAAAGATGCTTGGCAATTAGAGGCCATGGGGAGAAGTGGATCTCATCAAATAATGGAAATTTCATGAGAGCCATTGAACTTATTGCAGAGTTCGACCCATTTTACAAGAAGATCTCGAGAAGTGTAAAAATCCTATATGTTTCTGTATATTTCCCAGTCAATAAAATCCCATCAGAAGGTTTGTTTGATAAGCAATCATTACAAGAACAAATAGTGACAAAATACTTGTGAACGTTGGTGTAGATCTGCCGCGCGCAATTTTTTAACCACCTAGAAGATAATAACTCCCTTCACCACTCTCGCAAATTCAAGAAAAAGATTTTTGCGAGCCAGAGTGAAATTATTTTCTAACTAATAAAAACCTTGTATTCAAAAAGTTCACATCTCTATGTGAACTTAGATTTTGAATTCCCCTTACAGATAAAAAAAAAAGTCACACCCACACACGAACATAATGGAAGAGATGAACCAGTAATTGCCAATTAAGAGTTTGTCTACGAACTCACAAACATTTAAATGGCTATCATAAAATAAGTGCCCACAAATCTTACACAGCACTAAGAACACTTAATTACTTGTTCAAACTTCACTGCAAGGAACATTGAACATTTTGTTGTTATTGTACATTTTCTCTATGTATATATATATATATAGTCATCCGCAGACAGATCTGTTTCGCCGTATCATAGCTCATCAGTACGGTAAGATTCCGATTGTTTTTTTACCCAGGATTGAAACCCGACCGAAATGGCGTTAGTCGGCGACTCTACCCCTGGGCTATGGCCGTTTTTTATATATATATATATATATATATATATATATATATATATATATATATATATATATATATATATATATATATATATATATATATATCCCAGTAAATAAACTTTTTTGTTTCATTTAAAAGATGTTGTTGCTAAATGTTTGGAATAAAAACTCATCTCTTTCGGAATTATTCATCAATTCTGAGAGGATCTTGGACCTATTCGTAATCTACTTATATGGATCAATCCTTTTGCATAACTGGATTACTAAGCAGTCAGAGTTGATTTTGAACGTTTATCCTAAAGTTGTCAGCTCCTCTCAGAGAAACCCTGACACTTCCTCCATATAAAAATTCCCTTGTAATAATGTGTTTGAAAACACCAGAATAACTTGAGGATATCTTCACACAAGCCTCTTAACCTTCATAGTGTGCAGTCCTGTCGGTTG
The DNA here is from genome assembly GCA_037127315.1 of Ascarosepion bandense. NCBI lineage: Eukaryota > Metazoa > Mollusca > Cephalopoda > Sepiida > Sepiidae > Ascarosepion > Ascarosepion bandense. The sequence goes on along the minus strand of JBBBDQ010002302.1, from coordinate 786,724 downwards.
AATTTTTTGGAGTTCTTTAACAAACGACAGTAAGGATGATAGCAGAAGATAAGCTTCAAATACCTCAACGCCAGCAATTTGGAGTTTCTTACAATAATATCGCATTACAAAGATTATATTGACCACAAATTAGTAAACAGGTGTTATCAGTTCTGAGAATACATACACCTTAGGAAATCTCAAGACGCGAAAGAAAACATCTAACCCCCCCCATTAGCATGGAACAAGTTAGCCTCCCTGAGAGTAAAACACTACGCCTCCTTGGCTTCACACTCTCAGCCGACCTCAAGTGGAATGACTATATTGAATCCATTGCTAAATCCGCTGCCAAGAAGTTCGGTCTACTGTGCAGGGCCAGGAAGTTTTTTCCCGTCTGAGTCCATCCTGCACATATATAAACCTAACATCCGCCCGTGTATTGAATACTGCTGCCACATCTTGTCGGGTACTCCTGCTATTCACCTCGGGATTCTTGACAAAATCCAACAGAGAATCTGCAATGTGATCGATACCGACTTGGCAGCTCGGCTGCAGTCGCTCTCTCACCGGCATGACGTGGCTTCCCTGTGCCTCTTCTATAAATACTTTCACGAATTCTGCTTCAATGAACTTAGATCACTGGTGCCTTTAGGTATTAATTTACACGAGCTACTAGATTAGCAACTAGGTCCCACCTTTTTACAGTGAAGCCGAAAAAGTATAACCGCAAATTCTACTCGTACAGATTCTTTTCACGCACTTCCCACCTGTGGAATTCCCTTCCATATACTTGCTTCCCCGACAGCTACAATCTCCAGTAATTTAAATGTAAGGTCAACAGACATCTATCTCACTAACTCGCATCAGTTCTCACAAGCTTTTTTTTTTTAAAAAAAAGGTCGGTTCACTGTGCAGGGCCAGGAAGTTTTTTCCCGTCTGAGTGCCTCTTGCACATATATAAATCTACCATCCACCCGTGTATTGAATACTGTTACCACATTTGGTCGGGTGCTCCTGCTATTCACCTCAGGGTTCTTTACAAAATCCAACAAAGAATCTGTAATGTGATCGATACCGACTTGGCAGCTCGGTTGCCGTCGCTCTCTCACCGGCGTGACATCGCTTCCCTGTGCCTATTCTATGAATACTTTTACGGCTTCTGCTCCAATGAACTTAGATCACTGGTGCCTCTAGGTATGGATTTACATGAGCTACTAGATTAGCAACTAGGACCCGCCCTTTTACAGTGAAACCGATAAAATGTAACCGAAATTTCTACTCTAACAGCTTCTTTTCTCTCACCTCCCGCCCGTGGAACTCTCTTCCATATACTTGCTTCCCCGACAGCTACAATCTCCAGGAATTTAAATGTAAGGTCAATAGACATCTCCTATCATACTAACTCGCATCCATTCTCTCAAGCTCTTTTTTCATCTACTCCACCCCCATCCTCGGTATCCTCATCTGTCTATTACCCTCCTCCTGACATTTCCTATAACTAACCCCTCTTTCTCATCACTTTCACTTATGTAACCCCCTGCGCCACAGTGGCAGTAGAATCCCTTGCTTGGGGTGAGATTATTAAAAAAAAAAAAAAATAAAAATATAAAATGAAACGCGCAGAAGTTCGAATTTATTTGTGAGCAACACCCAATTAAAGTGTTCCTTAATATTACACTGTACTTGACAATGCATATCACAAACTGTGAAGAGGAATTTCTCAAAGCTAATATAACTGAAATGGTCATTTTCTAAAGTGTAGCTTAGATGTGGCACAAAGACGAAAGTATGAGGCACCTAGTGAGGATCGTAATTTTGCTAGCGAGATAAACTTCTTAACCATTACACCACATCAAATTGTCCATCTATGACTGAGTCAGTTAAGTGCCATACGTGATACACGTTTTGGGCGATCACGTCTCGAAAGAGACACGACTGACTGGGCAAAAGATTATCCAACAGTAGTTTGCTATTGGTTTCTGCGCGAGACTGGTTGCCAGCCAAGGCTATAGAACCCAATCTGTATTATTATTTAACCCATAACTGAAGGGAAGAGACAGATAATTACCTTTCCCATAGGTATTTGTGCGTAAGTAAACGCAAGAAATTCAACTGAAATTCGAACTCGGCTCCCCGTTTTGTCGTTCCGAGTCGATATCCACTGCACCACAGCGCACATCCAACTATGACTGAAGCGTGCTTAAATTCTTTATACGTAGAAAATTGTAAGGAAGCTCTTTGACAAAACTGTGTGTGAATATGTTGCTAGAAAAAAAAAGAGTATTTTGTAAAATGTGTTTTATGTACTACGTATTCTTCTTCTTCTTCTATGTGCCCTGTCCCTTCAGGACGTAGGCGATCATGGCTTTCCACATCTTCCTATCCCTGGTGGCTCTTACCACGCCTTCTCCTGTTACACCATGCAAATCTTGTTCCATCGTCCAGCTGATTAGGTCCTTGAAATATGTTATCCGTTGCTTTCTTCTATCTTTTTTCCCCTCTATCTGGCCTGTTGGTATCAGGTTCTCCAAGCCCTCCTTCCTCATTGCATGTTCCAGGAACTTTAGCTGTCTTTTCCTGATGCTCAGTATGATTTTCCTTTTTGTTTCCATCATTTCCAGGACCTCATCATCGCTCACATGCTCGATCCTTGATATTCGCAGCATCCTTCTGTAGAACCACATTTTAGTTGCTTCAAGTTTTTCCTTCATCTTTGATGATATTGTCCAGCATTCACTGCCATATTGAAGAACTGACAACACATAGCAATCCTGTACTCTGTTCTTTGTTTCTAGCGAAATTGTCCTGTTTCTTAATACTTTACTCAACTTCTGGAATGCTTCCTTCGCTATGCCAATTCACCTTCGGATCCCAGTGCTGAGCTTTCCGTCTTCTATCATGTGTAAAAATAAGATATATTAACTATGGACTTTGATATGTGATTCTTTTTTATTGTTCTATGACGCCTCATACATGTATATGAGATTTCTTTCATTTTCATCCCTCATAAATCAAGAAATATAAGTTATTAGCAGGATAGCCCGGCGTTGCTCGGGTGTAATGAAAGCTTTAAAACTAATCCATGGTCCTGGAGCTCAGACTCTTTGGACGTTGACACGAAAGACTAAAAAGCAATAGTTGTTTCCAGTTAAAGCGAAACCGTAGACTGAAAGTAAAATAAATGGATGTAAGTCAAATTTTAATTTCCTCGTATCGATATCAAATAAGTTATTTTCGTCGTAAACTGAATTTTGAAAGCTGAATAAGTCCTCTGAGTAAATGGTATCATGGTTGAGACTAACAACTACAATTATATCTACTTAGAGCCAAACACGAAGCAAAAACTAAAATAAAAGGGCTGAAAAAAAAACAAAAAAAACAAAAAAAAACAGACATACAGGCAGATAAACACACACACACACACACACACACACACACTCACACACAAACATCTTGCCTTTTATATATATATATATATATTATCGATTTTCTGCACTATTGTAAAAACTGCAACCTTGAAACTTCTGAATATCATTTCTTATGTCTTTATCTATGAGTGTATGAAATCTGATTAAAATCGGACCACTCTTTCTATAACCCGATTTCTTCGATTAGCGATTTTCCATATTTATCGGGGGGTACCTCGACACAAATCCTAGCTAAGAACACTCGCAGACGCTTATAGTACAACTGAGTAAATTTTTAAGAAAATCGGTTCAGCCGTTTCGGAGTCTATAGGTAATGGACACAGACACAAACACAGAGACACACACACAGACAAAGTTCCATTTATAAATAAGTTTAGATTTAGATTCGTTCACACCAATGATTTTAGCAAGTGAGATAATTCAGGGCGGTAATTCTAATCAAAATCCGCGATGTAGTGGTTAAATAAAAATTAGTGTGGTGATCTGCTATGAAGTAACCGCATTGAAGAAGAAAAGAGCGGTTAACCAGAGTGCGTCAAGCTCATTGCCGTATTGTGGCTGATTGCGAATGGATTGCTTGTCATTTTTGTATATATAAAAATTTATTGCTGGCATTTTTTACTATACAAAGGTATTTTTACTTGAAGCATTGAAATGTGGTTCTACAGAAGAATGCTGCGGATATCATCGATCTAGCATGTGATCAATGATGAGGTTTTGGAAAGGATGGAAACGAAAAGAAAATTAATACTGAGCATCAGGAACAGACAACTAAAGTTTCTTGGACATGCAATGAGGAAGGAGGGCTTGGAGAACCTGATACTAACAGGTCAGATAGAGAGAAAAAGAGATAAAGGAAAGCAGCGGATAACATATTTGATAGGGCCTGAGTAGGTGGGTAACAGAATGGGGGTTGTGTTGTGTAACGAGAACTCGTGTCAAGAGCCACCATGGATAGGGAGACGTGGAAAGCCATGATCGCCTACGTTCTGAAAAGACAAGGCACATAGAAGAAGAAGTGTTTTTTTATGTTTGGGGGTTCACTATTTGTCCTTAACTGGGACCCCCTTAACAGGTGCTGCCACCTCGAAACAGGATAGACCTGCAAACAGCAGCAATCAAGAGGTTCTTAAAACATCCAGTCTCCTGGCCAGAGGCCTTGCGGCCGAATATAGTTTATCGTCATACCCAGGACTGTCGATCTAACAGAAGAACTGTAGCAGTCTACAAATTCTTAGATATCTGGCACGAACCTAAATACGAAAACATTTCAAACTTCATCAGGAGTACAAGAAGGAAATGAGAGCCCCGGATGATTTAATCTTTTTCCTGCGCACAGATTTGAAGAAATGGTCACTGGCCATTTAAACATTCTGTTCCCACATTTCAAATATATCTACCAATAAAAGACAGCAATCCTGCTTTCCATCCGAAGAACTATGTGCTGATGATGAGGTTGGTGGGAGGTCTATGTTGATGACTCAAGAATTCATAGTTAAGTTAATAAAGATCTTGAGTAGGAAATCAACATCTACTAAGTTTTCCAAGAAATAGCATTCAAGTTAAACGTTTCCAAAACAGAAACTATGATCTGAAATGTAATCAGTGATGACACATACCCTGAATCCACCATAAAAAAAATCTTGATGTGAAATTAGTGAATACCAAACAATTATCTTAGTGCATGGATCAGTTATAACAAATTTATTATAGCGGAAAAGAAATAAAATATATAACTGGTAACAAAAGAGACAGTTTCAACTAACACCGCAAATTACTACAAAACCAAAACACCAACCCAGAAACACGAGTCATGTTCTTAAACAACGAATGAAGCTTACAGATCATCACATATTTACTTATGTTCTTAAATAGCCTCATCAAATCGAGATTTTCATATGGATGTCATACAAAACCTGTTCAGAAATATCTAAACTGTCAGCCGTATAAAACCGCTTTCTCAGTTTAATGATTAAAATGGCTTCCAAATAATAAAGCCTGTAGATCATTACATATTTATATATGTTCTCAAATAGCCTCGTCAGATCGAGACTTTCATATGGATGTCATGTATGACACCAAACTCGTTCAGAAATATCTAAGCTCTCAGCCGGATACAACCGCTTTCTCAGGTCGATGATTAAAAATGGCTTTGAGCGAATGAAGACTGTAGATCATTACATATTTATATATATTCTTCAATAGCCTCTTCAGATCGACCCTTTCATATGAATGTCATGTATAGTGCCAAATACATTCATATATATATATAAACTGTCTGCTGTATACAACAGCTTTCTAAGATCCAGGGTTAGATATGACATGAGAAAGTGAAGCCTTGGGGTTTTGGCAAAGACCATCCTTCTTTGAACATTGTGGACTGTCGCTACAGAATCATAAACAAAGGACTGTACCAAATGACAGAAACTAGATCACTAGTGGATTACCAACAGCAGCAACAACTAAAATAGATAGCAAATAGAAATAGAAATTAATGGCATAGTCACGATGCTGATTATACTTCAAATAAAAGGTTAGAAATGTCTACAGCAATGTCGTGTTCGATCACCGAAGTTAAGCAATATCGAGCCTGGTCAGTACTTAGATAGGTGACCATTTGGGAATACCAGGTGCTGCAAACGTAAGGACCAGGAAGGGTCCTCCAGGTTTGGAGGCTGGGCACAGGGCTAACAACCCTGCCCCATAAAAAACAGTTTGTTACGGAAATAGTAACAAAAAGTTGCTGCCCTACACACTAGGTGTAACGGATGAGATGAAAAGTTTAAAAAGTAAACCCTCATCAATACTGGAAAGAGTGTTAACAGCTACTGAACTTGAGAAACCTATATTCCTGAAAAATTGCTTTAAGAGAAAGATGTTATAGATTTCAACCGATATGAGTACTGGCCGTTTGGTTAATGAATGCTAAAATGTTTTCTTGCAGGAAAACGGCTATTAATGCTATTATTTATTCACCACTGCTGTAGCCAGGCATTGAACTCACAACTCTTTGGGCATGTGGTGAACAGATAACTTGAGTTAAAGGGAGATAACCACACGCCATCCTGAAGTGGCTTCGCACATGGAATTAGAATACTATACCCCAGTGATCGAATGAAAGGGATCAGTTCGAAATTCATAGCACCTGAAGAAGGCTGAAGCGTACAACGGCCGAATGCCAATAAAGATGAGGACAACAGTCTAAATAATGTAAATATTACCTCATCTCAGAAGTATAGACAAATACTAAAACTGACATAATTTTATCGTATATTTACATATATTTATAACACTTTATTCTCAGTAAACAATTCTTTCTCCTCAAAGTGACTTGAACAAGACAATATTTTATCTACCTAATAAATTAAACCAGTTACGGATTTATAGCACGCTAATATAATTAATTTAACACTCCTTTCATACAAAATGGTCCACCATCTTCTTTGTACCCGATACTGTGACACTGACATCAAATAATTTGAGTTTCTTTTTTATTCTTTATTCTTATGTATGTTTTATTTTTCTCACTAAAATCAAATAGCATCTCTGACGTATCGTCTGTCTTTCCTCACAAAGAATTAATTACGTGAGGAAATGCCAGGATACAACGGCCGCGCAAAAGAAAGAACACACAGAATTGTCAAATGATTCCTGGTCCATGTTGCTGACGATGAAAGAATAACATTCTGGGAGTTGTAATAAAAACAACTGAAATAAGATAAAAACTGTGAAATGGTAAAAACGAAGAAAGCTCATTTGTCTGGCTACTAGCAGTATAGCCCGATATTGCTCGGGTGTAATGAAAGCTTTAAAACTAATCCATGGTTCTGGAGCTCAGATTCAGCCTAAAGAATATTTGTGTGAAGTTTGGTGAGAATCACATAAAAATTATGGATTTGTATAAAGGACATACAGACAGATAAACAGACACGCACTCAAACATCTTGCCTTTTATATATATATATATATATTATCGATTTTCTGCACTATTGTAAGAACTGCAGCCATGAAAATTCTGAATATCGTTTCTTATGTCTTTGTCTATGAGTGTATGAAATTTGATTAAAATCGGACCACTCCTTCTATAACCCGATTTTTTCGATTATCGATTTTCGATATTTATCGGAGGTACCTCGACACAAATCCTAGCTATGAACACTCGCAGATGCTTATAGTACAACTGTGTAAATTTTCAAGAAAATCGGTTCAGCTGTTTCGGAGTCTATAGGTAACGGATACACACACAGACAAAGTTCCATTTATAAATATGTTTAGATTTGTCTATATTTCCTTAATGACACATGGTCCAGTGGATATAGACCTTGGTTAGTTCCTGTGACTTGACTCAAAGAGTTGTGAGTTCAATACGAGGCTACAGTAGTGGTGAACAAGTAACTTACAGGGTTAGAGGGAGACAACTCATGACTACCAAAAGAGACACTACTACCCAAGGAATGAAGATAATATATCCCAGTGATTGAAAGAAAGGGTTTGGTTCGAAATTCCTTGCACCTGAAGAATGCCAGAGCGTACAACGGCCGAAACGTCGTACAAATGGCAACAAAGATGAGGACAATAGTCCAAATAATGTAATTACTGTATTTATCTGGCTTTCTAAAGAAAGTTAATGTACAATAAACAACGACAACTCCTCCCAACCAAGTATTTTACTGATATTGAGAAAGTCTATTATGGCAGGAAAATTGCATCAAAATAAAAAAACAAATGTCTCTGCGCCCTTGTGAGTGATGTTTTATTTCCCCTCTACAACCCATCTCCCACTGATGAAACGTGGTAAGGCTCTCGCTGCTCTACAGCTATCCCATGGAAAATGTTCAAACGAACTAAATTCCTTAGTTCCAAATATTTTGAGATTAGACAATAGTGATACAGATTACTAATTAACGCATGCGCGGGGAGTGCATTCTAACATTTTCCAAGGGTAATTACGCATAAGTGAATATAACGAAGCCAACGGGAATTCAAATTCAGCTTTCCGATTTCTCACTCTAAACTTTTACCCATTACACAACCTCGCACATCCAAGCTTACTGTTGTGAAGATGTGCACACCTCTCCAGAGAGCGACATGGACTCGACCAAATGGTATAATACTGACACAAAGAATCATCAGACTGCTACAAGACAGTTTCGACATCATCAGTAGACAGTTATAAGACAGCTACAAGAATGCGAGCTGCAAACGAACGTCATATGCTACTATAGATTTCAGGAAGACTACGTCGATTTCAAGCGATATTGTATTTATTGACGGTGTTATCTTCGCTCAACATAACAAAGATGTAACAGTGGCGATGAGGTTTTTTCCAACAGTTTTACTTTAATTCATATATTAAATTTTTTTACTGTCTTTTTTTTTTGTTTTGTTTGATCAATTGATTATTTTATTTGTTTTGTCTACAAGCAAAAACACAAAACAAAAAAGCGCTCAATCTTTTTTTTGTTTTTAAAAGCTGACAAATGCTGTTCTGTTAAAAGAAAAATCTGTTTGGTTCCCAAAAGCAACAGGTACCGGATAAAGAACTAAAAAAATTAACACTCTCTGGTTGGTTAGTACAAATGGCCGAGGCTGGAGGTCAGAGATTCGCCAGGCGACTCTCGTTCACAATCTTCAGCGTCTAAGTGTGGGTCTATATTGTGTAAAGGAGATCCGGTTTTTAACTCGCGACCGTGAATATGCTATCTAAGAGGTTTGTTCACTATTCAGGATGTTTTTGATGGACATTAAAGAGGTGTTTTCTGGCTGGGTTAGCAAGACTTTGACTCTTGTTTATGCAAATCCGGCGGACAGGCTTTTGCGTGCTGGATGTTACCATAAAGTATAAGTCTCTTCGTCTTATTAAATTTTATGCACCAAATGACCATGCAGAGCGGTCTGATTTGTTTCAGTAGATGAAGACGTTTTTGACGACATCTCGCCGAGTAGCTTTACCGGGTGATTTGAATCCCACCTTTGACCTCGACATAAATCGTGTAAGAGTGAATCGGGTTCTAGGAATCTGGATATGAAACTATTTCGGGACTTTATCAACAAGTTCAGTTTTGTTGACAAGTATCGCAATGAGCATCGCTGGAAGGTAGTGTAGATTTGGGCTAATAGAGATAGCTCCGTTTCAGTTATATCGACCGAATTTTAGTTAAGAAAATTGATGAAGGGCTCTTAGGTTGTCCAAGTTTCTATTGTATAGTTTTACTCTGATAATAGGTTCGTTCAGATTCGTGTAAACTTAGATAAGGTAAGAAACGGTTAGGATGACTGATTACTAGAAATTGACCTAATCATTATTTGGTGAGCAAGATTTCCAGGATCAGCTGCTACTAATTCTACAGCTGGAACTGACGGGGGCTGTAATTGGGAATAAACGGTGGGATTTATTGTAATCTAAAGTTAGCTGCATCCAACTCTTTCCAAATCCTCTGCACTGTCCTTGGATTAACATAAAAACACTTTGAAATGTTCATATTAGGGAGAATACCAAGCAGTGCAGCATGCCATTTCTAAATTTATGGTTGCCCCTTTTACTCACAGATGGTGCTCAACTGACCCTAGTATACTGTGCAGTTAACAAAATTAAAAACAACTCACATGTGCGAAATACAAAATATAAAATGGAAACAATTTACTGATCGGACCCTGTATTGGGGTAACATCATTAAAAAAAAATATAAAGAAAAAGTTTTTTTTATATACAGAGATTACCTAATTTCATTTTATGTTTCAGGCTTGGAAATACAAATATTTATGTTATGGTGAAACACACCTATTCCTCAGATAATGGACTCTCCCTCCTATATTAATAAGAGTTAACAGAAAGTGAACTCAAGAAGTTCTTTAAGAGTTCTTAGAAGTTCTAGAGAGTTCATTAGAGTTCTATTGGTGTTCAGTAGAACTATTAGTTAGTTACAGATTGGACATAGTTGAACTAAGGCAGTTGATATTGGCAGTTAGCCAGATACTAAGGAGTCAGCTTACAGTGGAAGATTACCAAGTTCCTAGCATTTTGGGTGCGTTAAGTCGATAGCAACCGACATAGCACGATTATAACTTTCAGTGCGAAAAACTACTCCACAACAATTTATTAAGGAAATTTTCTAATCTCTGCTGCACTTAGACCAACTGATTTAGTGATTTCGGGTTATCTAACCATTTAAGTGATTTCTGAACCTTTGTATTAAGAACCCCTATTGATTGCATACTCAGAAAAATTTCAACCCCCCCCCCCCGATTATTAAGACCCCTAGTTTGAGTGAATGTATGGAAGAGCAGAGTATTATACACTTAGATACCTAAGATAGGGAGAGCTATCAATTGGAGTAGATAGAGCTATCTATCGCCCGGTTCACACTCCACCCATATCTATTGAACAGGTTAAGAGGCTCATCCCTTGTTCCCTGTTTAGGACGTGGTTTCCGGCTTTCTCTTTTCCAATCTTTTCACTATTACGTAGCCCCCTGCACATCAGTGGCGTTACCGCCTTTCTCGGGGTGATACGATTAAAAAAAAAAAAAAAAAAAAAAAAAAAAGGCGATTTTTATTTCTGAAGCGTATTTTCCAATCTCACCCACCAAGCATATTAAAACCCCCTCTTTAATAATTTCACACTTTTTGACATATTAACTAATTTCCTTGCCCACTTTAGTACCCCACCACCGTTTATTGCATACTGAGAAAAAATCTGACACCCCTGCTTATTAGGTACATAATAGTTCTTTTTCTTCTGTATGCCGTGTCCCTTCAGGAAATAGGTGATCATGGTCTTCCACATTTCCCTATCCCTAGTATCTCTTAACACGCTTCTTCTGTTATCCCTCACAAACTCTGCTCAAGCCCATGTCAGTCAGTTAAGTGCCATACGTGATAAACGCTTGGGCGATCATGTCTCGAAAGAGACATGATTGACTGGGCAGAAGATTATCCCGCAGTAGGTTGCCATTGCTTTCTGCGGTAAGACTGGTTGCCGACCAAGGCTATAGAACCCAATCTGTCCTGCTATTTAACCCATAACTGGAAGTAAGAGATGGATTAATACCTTTCCCAAGGGTATTTGCGCGTAAGTGAATACAATGGATTCAACTGAAATTCGAAATCGGCTCCCCGGTTTCTCGTTCCGAGCCGATATGCACTGTATCTCATAAAACCAAGGCTGACCAACAAAGACAAATAGCTCCTAATTCTGGCTTAAAGAATTTTTAAATGCCAGACATGTTAATTGTTTCTTTCCAGAAAATCATTCATCCACCTCCAACTTGAGAAAATGATGTAAACTAAATTTACTGGGTGAATTCTTACTTGAAAAGAAACCTTCTGGTAATGGCTCTGTTCAAAACTTGCTATAAAACTAGTTTTTTTTCAGAATTTTCCTTTATTTTGTTCTCTTTATCATTGACATTTCAGACCTCTCCCCTACAAATAAAGCCAAACCTACAAGCACATTCATTGAAAATTCTAAATGAACAAAGGGTCATAAGGTAGAAAACAATAAATTAACGACGAATTAACACCATTAAAATAATAAAAAAAATAAAAAATAGAAAGAAATACGCGGATTTTGCTTTCTTTCATTTGTTCTGACAATTTAAGAGACATTCATTCGCAGACGAGACACTGAAGGCAACTCAGTTGAACACAAACAAGGACAAAGAAAAAAATATTCTTTCTTTTATGGATCTTTTCATGAAACCAACATAAAGAAATACTTTTCAAACTTGTTGCTTTCTTTCTACTTTCAATGCAGATAGATTCAACTGATTCTAAGAATGGCAATCACATATAACTTTATTTCTTTATATAAAAACAATATCTTTATATAAAAACAAAATGTTCTTTTTAGTGGGTAAACGTGTTTCAGTTGATATCACTAGTCTTTCAATATCTATCTATATATCTGAGATGAGGTATTTACATTATTCAGACTCATCTTTATTGTTGTATTTACAACGTTTCAGCCGTTGTATGCTCCGACCTTCTTCAGTATCTGTCTATAATTCTGAGATGAGTTATTGTAACTATTTATTATTCACATTGTTTGGACTACTGTCCTCATCTTCATTGTCATATTCATGACATTTCAACTGTTGTACTCTCCAGCCTTCTTCAGGTGATATACGTTGGAATTTTGAACCAAACCCTTTATAGTAGATTGCTCTAGTTCCACGCACAATGCCTTTTTTTATATGTTTCAGTTATTTCACTTTAGTAACTCGATACTTCAAGTTTTTGCACACCTCTGCTGTGACAGGGACCAAACTCACAACAATCCGGTGATTTCATGCAAAGAGTTGTGAGTTCAATACCTGCACACAGCAGAGGTGAACAAAAAAGTGGAGAGTTGAATTACTAGGTTGTTTTTTTTTTTTCACGGTTTATCAACCTTATGCGAATTATTTAAAGCCAAAACATATTTAGGATTGTTAGAAGAATTTTTGTTATGGTAAAGGTAGGTGGAATACGGCATTAACAGTTTTTTGAGAATAACAATGATTTTTCCAGATAGTCTCACTATTTAACCCATAGGATTTGGATTCATACCTTTCCCAAGGGTATTAACACATAAGTGAATGTAAAATTTCGACTGGAATTTAAACTCGGCTCCCCAATTAATCATCCCGAGCTTCTATCACCCACACATCCTGAAGAAGAAATTGAATTTATAATATGAGAAAAGGTAAAAAAGGAGAAGAGTGAATGTAAAGCTCATTTCCAGTTTCTTGCTTTTTCTACCACCTACAATTTTCAAAAAGTTAAATCCAACGTCGTCATCTGTCTTCTCGAACCCTGTTCTTTTATTGACTGTCTTCACTTCTCCCCACTAAAGTCTTTTCATTCTTTTTCACTTCCTGTAACGCCTTATATCCTAGTGGCATTATGGCCTTGCTTGGGGTGAAATGATTTAAAAAAAATGAAATTTGACATTTATTCCTCAATCTATGGCATTATGCGTGTACTGAGAATACCTGATGGACAGTATTACTACACACTATGGAGAGAACAGCAATTGACTGTGGTCCATTAATGATCAGAACAAGAATTGTCTTGGTAACAAAAAAGCAACACTTCCTCAAATCACATCCATATTCAATGCAGAAAGTACCAGATGCATGTTCAACAGCTTAGTTCAGTGTTCTTTAACTTCCATAATATAGCCGGATACCCTGGTATAATAGCACACCACTGAATACAACCTACCACCTGAACTGGTGATGTCAGCCCAGAATGACTGGCAACGGGTGCCATTATCCAATGAATCATGGATCAGTTCTAGTCTTCACTTTTGGAACGCACTAAGCTACGCGCATTGTAGTGACTCAAGAGGATATTTTCTTGATCACTACAATCTTAACCTGTTGGAGTCTAGGGTTAACTGTTATCTATTGATATATCTGCATAAACTGTGTCTCTTACTCTGTAAACCTTAGTCTCAAGTGGATCCTGAGCTTTGTATAGGGTGATTCCACTGTAAAAAAACAAAAAAAAAAGAAAAGAAAAAAGACCCCTATACACACTGGTTTGGGCTTGATTTCACTAAAAACAAAGTGTAGGGTATTGGATTGCTATGTGATGTCGGTTCTTCAATATGGCAGTGAATGTTGGACAATATTTTCGAAGATGAAAGAAAAATTTGAAGCAGCTGAGATGTGGTTCTACAGAAGGATGCTGTGGATATCATGGACTGAGGATGTGAGAGCAATGACGAAAAGGAAATTAATACTGAGCATCAGGAAGAGACAGCTGAAGTTCCTGGGAGATGCAATAAGGAAGGAGAGCTTGGAGAACCTGATACTAACAGGCCAGATAGAGGGAAAAAGAGACAGGGGAAAGCAGCGGATAACATTTGAAGGACCCGATCAGGTGGATGACAGAACGAGGGTTGCATGGTGTAACAGGAGAAAGTGTGCTAAGAGCCACCAGAGATAGGGGGATGTGGAAAGCTATGATCGCCTATGTCCTGAAAGGACAGGGCACATAGAAGAAGAAGTATATGAATTTAAGATTGTCTTGATAGTGAAGAAAATAGGAAATCATTCTTGGGGTATCTTATACTTACTGGTCTCGAAGGCTCTTGTTTTTCATTTTTTAAATGCTGATTGGTGTAATTTGATATAACATTTCCGTTAACTTGATAAATGTTTATGAGCATCTTGTAATATTAAAAAGAAAATTGAGTAACTAACAACATATTGCTTTTGTTTATAGTTACATTGTGCAAAAAATAAAATCATTTTAGTTTCCTTGAAAAAGTCTGTTGATGATAAAATATGTCAACTAAGATGAAGTAGTTTTCCTCTTATCCTTTTTTTGTTCTTGTCTTTTCTATAGATTTCTTCTGAGAATACTTAGACATATATATTAATTAAATTCAAATTCTTTATAAATTTACGTGATTTTTATATAAATTATTATGAGTATATTGACTTGCTTTCTCATTTTTCCTACTGAAAAACATGGCCATTTCCTCTAGTGAGGAGAGATAATATTTTCTCAAGAGAAGTTACTTGTCTACTAATTAATATGGAAAACCTGATAAAAGCCTTGCTGAAGGGAATAAGAAAACAACAAATACTTTGTGTTCAAACTTGCAACACAAAAGAATAGATAAAGAAAATTAAAAATTTCAGCTGTGAATTCAGCAACTATATATATATATATATATATATATATTGATTACTTAATTACTTAGTTTCAGGTCATAATAAGGTTAGACCAGTGCACATTTGTATTAAAATTGTTCAATACAAGAATACAATTATATTTTTTTTTTTAATCGTATCACCCTGAGCAAGGTAGGAGGCTACATAAGAGTAAAAGGATTAGGAGGCTACACAAAAGTAAAAACATTAGATAGGAGAGAGTGAAGGGAAAGACGAACCAGTTAGAAAGGAGCAAGAGAAGGGAGGGAATATAGGTGTGATGACAGTTGCAAAGGTGGAGAGAAAGGGAATGATATACAGGGTGTGTAGAAAGAACTAGAGTGAAGGAGTTAAGAAATGAGTATTGACATTGCATTTAAATTCCTGGAGGTCATAGCCATCAGGAAAGCAAGAATATGGAAATGAGTTCGAACAGGCAAGAAGTGCGAGAAAAGAAGCTGCAGGAATAGAATTGTCATCTGCATTTGTTTGATCTGTGAATGGGTGAGATCCAGTTGCCAGTCTGGTTGCACGAGTAAACACCTGTTGCAGAGGCACCAGTGACTCAAGTTTGTTGGAGCAGAAGCCATGGAGTATTTATAGAACAGATTAATGGAATCCACATCCCGTCGGTGGGGAAGTGGCTGGAGTTGAGTCGCCAAGTTGGTACCTATCCTATTACTGGTTCTCCTTTGGAGCCTGTCAAGAACACTGAGATGATTACAGCAGTACTCCATGCATGGACGAATGGTTGATTTGTGTATATGCAGGATGGATTCAGGTGGAAAAAACATCCTGGCCCGACACAGTGACCCAAACTTCCTAGCAATGGATTTAGCTATTGACTCAATGTAGTGGTTCCACTTGAGATAGGAAGAGAGAATAAGGCTGAGAAGGTGCAGTATATTGCTCTCAGAGAGACTTACTTGGTCCATGCTTATGGGAGGCAGGAGAGGTTACCTGTGATGATTTGCAGACAGCAGCATGGTCTTAGATGCATTGAAATTTACAAGCCACTTCTTACCCCAATCCACCACAGAATGTAGATCCCTCTCAAGTTCAGCAGCGAGATTAAGTTTGTCTGCCACCCTGGATTTCTTACTGATGTCGGAGTAAATTGTGGTTGTAAAAGGTGGTGAACACAGACAACTGGAGTGGGGTAAAAGAGGATTTATTACACACGTGCGTACAGTTCGCGCTCTTACGTTCGAAAGTACCCTGTACACCGTTTTTGGTGGTAAAACTAATTCCCCTTTTGTGAAGAGTGTCCAAGGGAGACAACTTGGTAAAGTTAACAGTGGTGTCATCTGCATAGATGCCTACTCAGCACTTGATCTCGTCTGGATTCATGTTGGGTGAATTTTGTTGGAAATCTGTACAATGCCTGGATATCTGTTGTGGTGCAGTGAGTATTGACTCAGAAAGAGAAATTGAACAGCTGAGTTCAAATTCATTGAATTCATTTATGCACAAATACTCTTGAAAAATGTATTAATTCTTCTCTACATCCTCCAATTATGAGGTATATTGGGTTCTATAGCCTTGGTCATCAACCCATCTACCTCGCCTGGAGGATAAAGTGATTTCCATAGGGTCAACATTCCTACCTGTAAAAAATACCTGTTACAAATGACTCCCACGTTGATGATGATGGGTCATTAATGGTCTATGCTTGACTGAGAGTGATGGGTTGTAGAATGCCTTTCAAAAGAATTTTGAACCACCTGGTCTGAGAAGATTCATTATAATGCATAAATAATCCATTATTGTTGAGGTTCATTTAGTTCAAGAATGGGTTCAAATGATCAAAAAATAGTGCAGTGTAGCAGTTTCTGGTCAATGGTGTGTTTAGATGGACCCAGTAAGCCAATCTGAAGTCACCCTCAACATCCTTGTGAAATCACCATCAGGATTCATTGTGCCAAGTGAAGTCAATAGCCTCATGGGTTCTGCACTACACCTGACCCCTACTTCTTCTTTTATGTGCCCTGTCCTTTCAGGACGTAGGCGATCATGGCTTTCCACATCTCCCTGTGCTTGGTGGCTCTTAGTATGCTTTCTCAACATGTAACCCTCGTTCTGTCATCCACCTGATCAGGTCCTTAAAATATGTTATCCACGGCTTTTCCCTGTCTATTTTTCCTCTCTATTTGGCCTGTTAGTATCAGGTTCTCTAAGCCCTCCTTCCTCATTGCATGTCCCAGGAACTTTAGTTGTCTCTTCCTGATGCTTCCTTTTCGTCTCCATCCTTTCCAAAACCTTGTCATTGCTCACATGCTCAATCCATGACATCTGCAGCATCCTTCTGTAGAACCTCATTTCAGTTGCTTCTAGTTTTTCCTTATCTTTGATGATATTGTCCAGCATTCACTGCCATATTGAAAAACTGACATCACATAGCAATCCAGTACTCTGTTCTTTGTTTCTAGTGAAATTTTCCTACACCTTGTCAGAAATTATTATGCATATAAAATAAACCTAAATAACTAAAAAGTTCTGAAATAATATTTACCAAATTTAAACTTGTTTATTTCTATCCTTAGTAAAATATTTAATGAAATTTTCTGCTATTTTCAAGGTTTAGTTTTTGAGATATTCGGAATTTCCAAAAATGGACTAAATGAAGTTACTATGCAGATTGACCTATTATTAGCTTAAGACCTTGAAATGTAAGAAAGTGTTTTTTTTTCTTTTTGTCCATAAATATGTTGAAACATTGGTAAAAGGAAGGATCTAAGAACTACTAAAAAACAGAAAATAAAGTTATTGAGTGGGAGAATGTCCATATTGGAGATATCAAAGGAGCTTTGCAGAGATCAATAAATGATAAAGAAGGCTATTGAAAACTTGAGAACTTGAAGCAATGAAAAAGGCTTTAAGAACATGATTCCTTGAGATGAATGTAAACTGAAGTGAGTTATAGCGAAACAACTCTTTTTGACCCGCATTCAAATCTTTGAAAAGGCTGGAATTGAGGGAGTCAAGAAAGACAAAAGGTGTAGAATACTTTGTGAATTGGGATCTGTAAATTCAAATCTAGGCTATTTCCTCTCACTAAAGCAAATATCTTAAATCATCAAAATTAGACCAGGAAACATGAAAATTGACTTTTCTAAAGTAATTTTTATGGATGAATCTCGAGTGACGTGTGATGGACATGATGAATTGGAAAAAGAATGGATTTCATCAGATTCAGACATGCTTTTAGCTAAAAGATGTAAGTTAGTTTCATGATATAGGCTGGAATTGTTGACCAAACGATTATTGAATCATTCAAAGCTGATGAAGGCATTAAACTGAACATTGCTACGTGTTGCAATTTTATGAACAAGACTTTCTTTGCTTGGTACAAGTCCCAGTTTTGCAGTTTCAAAGTGAAGTGTGTATTTATACATGACAATGCTCCTTATGTATTTAAAGCTTACCTGTAAATCTTTTGAGCATAAGAGATTTACAGGAGAGAAGATAATGGAATGGCCACCATTAAGTCCTAATCTGAATCCAATCAAAAATCTATGGTCAATTGTGATGAAGAAATTACATGAAGGTGATAAACAATATAACAGAAATACAGAGCTATGGGAAGCAATTAAAATGACCATGACAGAAATTGGACCTGTTGAAGTTAAAAAAAAAATAACAACATCCATAGATAATAAAAAATGGCTATTATTGAAAAGAAAGATAACTAATTAAAATGTGAAAGATTCAAAGACTTATCACATGTGTTTGTTATTTGTTCTATTATAGGTGTTGATAAATTTTTTGGTGATTTCATTTCCTTTCTATTGAGGTAAAATGTGATGATTTGGTTTTGTCATAACTTCAGACGACAGTTCTTCAGAATACATCTAAATTGAGGAGTGGGGAGGAAGAGAGAAGAAAGAGCCTGTATTAAAGTGGGAGGAAGTGGGGAGGAAGAAAGGCCAGTGTTTAAGTGAGAGGAAGGAGACCAAAAGAAAGGCCTGAGTTAAAGTGGTGGGGGGAGGAAAGACTTGTGTCAAGAAAGAGAAGAAAGTTACATCTTATTATTTCAACAACAAAACAATGAAACCTAATTGCCAATCTAGTATTAAGCTTAAATCCATGCAATCCAGACACTAGAGAGCTCATTACAACAACTGCCATGAAAATATTTATAGAAAAGACAAAGGGAAGTCATGTTATGATTGTAGGCAAGTCGACTGATTAATTTGTCTGTTTAATGGCATATCAACTCCTTATGGGTCATTTACTGATTAAATTGTAATAGAAATAAAAAAAAAAAATCCGTTCAATCATAGTAATAACAACAAGGTAAAAACCCGACCCTCCTACGTGACAGGGAAAATTGCACTTTTGATCACCAAGCTCAAAAAAATTATCCTTTTTTTCCTCAAAGCTCAAAACTCTTAGTATGCAAAAGCAACGGCCTTTATTCACTGAGCAATTTTTCTGATTGGCCATGCCAAACATGGAGGGAAAAAAAATTAGCATAGCTTCTGATAATCATAGCAGTTCTTTTTTGTGCCAACAATTCTCTTTAATTTTTTCTTTGGCAGACCACAAACTCTTTTTTTGGGGTAGGCAATTTTTTCTTCCATTATAGAAATTTAATTTTCTTGGGAGCATTAATAATTTTTTTAACAAAACTGTATTGCTGGTGATTCTTTTCTTTTTTTACAAAAATGTTTTACTGACATTTTTACTGTGAAAATGTATTTTAATACTTTCATAGTGTTCGGAAATTAGTTTGGGAGTTAACAATTTACCCATTGTTGAAACCTTAATCCTGGAAATAATAGCAATTAAGTTCCATGTTCCTCAAAACCTCTCGATGTGAAGCCTTGCTGCCAGATATAGTTTATAAACATACCCAGGACACTAAGATTTGTTAAAATGAAAAAATAAGACTGACTCAAATTATAATAGACATTATAAAATGTATTTGATAAATTAATCAGTTTCAGACACAATAAAAATTTTTTTCCTTGAAAATTATTGACAAGATGCAATATACATACTTGGTAGATATCAATGCAAAATTTAATTAACTGTTAATTTGTATAGAAAGACAAAATTACATAGAATTTAAAGCACACCAAATTACTAATCTGCAAGATTTCAGTTGTTAAGCATGCCTAGTTATAAGATATTTTGTACTCTTCAGGTATTTACCCAAACAGAGCTGAGAATTTTTCTGTTAAAAATTCATGAATATTTTATGCCTGTTTTTATGTCTGCAGGCCCAGTATAAATAAAAGTATTAAGCAACAAGATCACATGATAGATTTTTACTAGGATTGCAGACTTAGATAAAGTAAGAATGTATTTTCCTCTATCTAATCTATTTCCCATTCTGTGAAAGTGGTTTTCATAATGAGAAACTTGGGAACTTTGACATGGTGTAATAGTTAGCAAGATTGCCTTGCTAGATCAATTATGACTGAATATTGAGTTTGATTCTCACTAGGTGCTCCATACTTTCACGCTTGTGGCACATCAATACAATGCTTAGAAAATCACTACAAGATAACTTAAGGAGGCCTTTCAATGTGGTGTAATGATTAACAAGCTTGTCTCACTGGGATCAGTTGTGACTGAAAAGAGGGTTCAATCCTCACTGGGTACTGTATACATTCTGTCTTGTGTCACATCTAAGCTTAAAAAATCAAGTTAATGAGAGACTGGAGAAAAAAAGAAAAGAAAATGTTTTGTAAAATTTTGGCAATTTTTTGGAATATGAAAATTTCTGATTTACATTTTACTACTTTCTTTTCTTTTTAATGTATTAACAAACTGATAATATTTTACAAGGCCAAATCTTTATTGCCTCAATGTTTCAAAAGGCACATCACTGTGTATAGCTCATCTCTTTTAATCAAGATGAAATAAGAAGGTGTATGAAGACCCAAACATCCCATGAAATGTAAATATAATGCAAAGTACATAAACCTTTTCCAGTACCAATCTGATGGTTGAACCATTTGAATAATTTACTCTGTGGTGGCTGTGAGTAAAGTCTGTGTGTTTAAGTCATAAGTGGTGCTGCTTTATCATGGAATGAGTTACCATCTGGAAGCTCTTTGAAAAAATGTTATTTGAGGGCACCTGAGATTCCTGCAGACTTCAATTTTGTTTACATGTCAGCTGAGATATTGATATTACTATCCTGTATGTTTCAAAAACAAATGTTTGGTGTAGTAGCTTCTTCATTTCTCTGCTTGATTACAAACTATTGACATCGTTAGATAATACACAATCTCTTCTATGACTAGACAAGTTCAGCCGCTAGTGAAAGTAGGTGGCTTTTCTTTGAATTTCTTAACATCGGAAAATATTCTTTCTTAGAAAAAAATAAGAAAATAGAATAGAATAGAAAAAGAACAGAATGAGAGAATCAAAAAACAGAATGGCAGAATAGAAAATGAACAGAATAACAATAAAAAAAGAACAGAATAACAGAATAGAAAACAGAATAACAGAATAGAAAAAAAAAGAACAGAATAACAGAATAGAAAAAAAAAGAACAGAATAGAAAAAAAAAGAACAGAATAACAGAATAGAAAAAAAAAGAACAGAATAGAAAAAAAAGAACAGAATAACAGAAAAGAAAAAAAAGAGCAGAATAACAGAAAAGAAAAAAAAGAGCAGAATAACAGAATAGAAAAATAGCAGAAAAAAAACAATAGCAGATTAGAAAAATATGAAAAGAAAAATAATAAAATGATAAAGAAAAAAAATAAAATAATAGGAAAGGAATACAAGAACAGAGAATAATATAAAAATAAGAATAACAGTGAATAATAATAGGAAAAATAGAATATAAAATAACAAGTATAGAACGGAGGAATAGAAATAGAATAACAGAATAGAAAAAGAATAGAATAATAGAAGAGAATAGAATCACATGTTAACTGAGTTTTGTGTCAGTTAAGTGCTATCTGTGATACATGCTTGGGCAATCATGTCTCGAAAGAGACATGACTGACTGGGCAGAAGATTTTCCCTCAGTAGGTTGCCATTACTTTCTGCAATAGACTGGTTGCAAGTCTTTGTTTTTAACCTCTTGCATGCTCAGAAGCCAAATATGGATGAATTAAACTATGACAACAGAATATAAACTATTTCCTCAAAGCACCATATACTTAAGACAATGTCTTGATCTCTAAACTCATGCTGATGTGTGTTACAAAAAAGAAAGCCTTTTCCTGTGTCTATCTGCAATGCTTTGTGAATGCTGGATACTGTCTTTTCATTGTACCATTTGACAAGTATAAGGCTCAATTAATGAGGACAGGTAGTTGCTAAGAGAACCCTATTTATTTGGGCATACAAGCCCAAAGGGATGTAGATGGCTTCCTGAAGGCAATGACACAGTTTTAAATCAATGCCCTTGGAAAGTGATGATGTAGTGGTCACCAAAGCAGACACGTAGAAAAGCCAACCAACTTTCCTCATTATATCTTTTTTTTTTTTTAATCATAAATCATATCACCCCAAGCAAGGCGAAAATGCCACTGAGACACAGGGGGCTATGTAAGAGTGAAAAGATTGGAAAGAGAAAAACCGGAAACTATCTCTGCTCTATTTTCATATCTTAATATAAATGAAAACATTTTTTTACGAACATTATATATATATATATATATATATATATATATATATATATAATGTTCTAATGCTATTTTTGCTTTGCCTGGAGTAAAAACAATTAAAATAATAAAAAAACAAAAAACCGAAACACAAAAACTAGCCATTAGATTTGTCCTATTTCTTAGAGTATAATGCATTTCTAAACTGAATATCACATTTTAAGCTATTTTATAGAATTTAAAATTGTGGTATCAGCTCTTACCAGTTTACTGATACTATTGTGATTAGATGCTGATGTGGTACAACAAATTCTATGGGTTAAAATCTTTCAGAATAAAAAGCAATCAATGATAATAATTATAAATCTTACAGGTTACTAATAATCAGATAAATGTGAACCATCAGTTGCAATACTTCTGAATAGGTGCAGACGTTTTAATGAAATCTTGATGCATAAATTCAATTTTTATATATATATATATATATATATATATATATATATATATATTTCAAATTCAATAATATATACCTTTCATTAAATAGAGCGAAAAAATATCTCTCTTTCTCTATAAATTTATTTGTTTAAACATTTTTTACGAATACTCATATTTGAGTAAATACTCAATATAGAGTATATTTATTTATAACTAACAGCCTGAATAATAACGAAATCTTATTAGGAAAGTATGCATACTACAGCAGGATTTGAACCTGCGTCAACTAGGGAAAACCATCAATTGACCTGATGTATCTTAGACTACTTGACCACAAAGGATTTGCAGTGAGACAAAGCCTGAAATTATTCTTTTAAACACTCACTTTTCTGAATTTTTGTAATATTCATATCTGCTCTATTTTCATATCTTAATATAAACGAAAACATTTTTTTACGAAATCTGTTAAGGAAATGGATTAACACAGACATATCTTTTATTTATTTATTCAAACATTATTTTTAATGAATAGACAAATAAAATTAAAATTTATTTTAAACAAATAAATTAAAAATATGTCAAATTAATCCATTTTTTAAAATTTTGTAAATAAATTGTCTTTGTTTACATAAAGATACGAAAACAGAGAAGATTTGAATATTATGAAAAAGCAGAAAAGTGACTGTTTAAAAGCACTATTAGGACATTATATATATATATATATATATATATAATGTTCTAATGCTATTATTGCTTTGCCCGGAGTACTGTTTAAAAGCACCATTAGAACATTATATATATGCTATTATTGCTTTGCCTGGAGACTGTTTAAAAGCACTATTAGAACATTATATATATATATATATATATATATATATATATATATAATGTCTCTAATGTTATTATTGCTTGCCTGAGTACTGTTTAAAAGCATTATTAGAACATTATATATATGCTATTATTGCTTTGCCTGGAGACTGTTTAGCACTATTAGAACATTATATATATATATATATATATATATATATATATAATGTTCTAATGCTATTATTATTTTGCCTGGAGTACTGTTTAAAAGCACTATTAGAACATTATATATATGTCATTATTGCTTTGCCTGGAGACTGTTTAAAAGCACTATTAGAATATTTATATATATATATATATATATATATATATATATATAATGTTCTAATGCTATTATTGTTTCTATTTATACTGTTTAAAAGCACATAGAACATTATATATATGCTATTATTGCTTTGCCTGGAGACTGTTTAAAAGTAATTATTAGAACATTATATATATATATATATATATATATATATATATAATGTTCTAATGCTATTATTGCTTTGCCTGAGTACTGTTTAAAAGCACTATTAGAACATTATATATATGCTATTATTGCTTTGCCTGGAGACTGTTTAAAAGCACTATTAGAACATTATATATATATATATATATATATATATATATATATAATGTTCTAATGCTATTATTGCTTTGCCTGGAGGATTGCCAGCACACAGAACATTATATATATGTTATTATTGTTTTGCCTGGAGACTGTTTAAAAGCACCACAGAATATTATATATATATATATATATATATATATATATAATGTTCTAATGCTATTATTGCTTTGCCTGGAGTAATTGCTTTCTTTCTAAAAGCACTATTAGAACATTATATATATGCTATTATTGCTTTGCCTGGAGACTGTTTAAAGCACTATTAGAACATTATATATATATATATATATATATATATATATAATGTTCTAATGCTATTATTGCTTTGCCTGAGTACTGTTTTTCTAAAAGCACTATTAGAACATTATATATATGCTATTATTGCTTTGCCTGGAGACTTTGCTTAAAAGCACTATTAGAACATTATATATATATATATATATATATATATATATATAAATGCTCCTAATGCTATTATTGCTTTGCCTGGAGTACTGTTTAAAAGCACTATTAGAACATTATATATATGCTATTATTGCTTTGCCTGGAGACTGTTTAAAAGCACTATTAGAACATTATATATATATATATATATATATATATATATATAATGTTCTAATGCTATTATTGCTTTGCCTGGAGTACTGTTTAAAGTACTATTAGAACATTATATATATATATATATATATATATATATATATAAAATTCTAATGCTATTGCTTGCCTGGAGACTGTTTAAAAGCACTATTAGAACATTATATATATATATATATATATATATATATATATATAATGTTCCCTAATGCTATTATTGCTTTGCCTGGAGTAATGTTTTTCAGTATAATTATTTAGAACATTATATATATATATATATATATATATATATAATGTTCTAATGCTATTATTGCCTTGCCTGGAGACTGTTTAAAAGCACTATTAGAACATTATATATATATATATATATATATATATATATATATATAATGTTCTAATGCTATTATTGCTTTGCTCTGAGACTGTTTAAAAGCACTATTAGAACATTATATATATATATATATATATATATATATATATAATGTTCTAATGCCATATTGCTTTGCCTGGAGTACTGTTTAAAAGGATCATGAACATTATATATAATGCTATTATTAAGCTGTCTTTGGGGACTGTTGCAGAAAGCACTATTTCAGGCTTTGTCTAACTGTGAGTCCTTCTTGGTCCCGTGAACTAAGACGTGTCAGATGTATTGACCGTTTTGCTTAGGCCTAGGGGACTTATATTTTCCTAATAAAATTTCTTGAACATTCAGGAAGGTAATTATAATTAAGCATACTGTTTAATTATAAAAAACTGAGTATCTACTCAAGTATCCGTTAAAAATAATGTTTAAAGTAATAAATTAAAAATATGTTAACGCTGTAACATTATATAGGATATAAATCCTATATCATTCCAACAAATAACTGAAACACGAAGATTAGAATTGCACACGCACAGAATTGGATCAGAACGACTGAAAACATTTTGAAGAAAAACAGACCAAGGCAAAATTGACAATTCAGTGTGAAATTTAATTTTGACAAATAGAAAAAAGGATTGACCTCGTACTGAAAGAAAAAGACTAAGACAAATTTTGTGAGCCGATGTTAAATTAATTTTCTAACCAATGAAAGGAAGCAATTTGCAAAACTAAGAGAAAAGTTGACAATTCGATATGAAAAAGTCTTTTGCTATAAAAGATAGAAAGTTAATCAATCAGTCAGATGGTAGCAGAAATTAGAGATGACACTGCAAAGATGTGACAAAAACTTCAAACCACTGACCCAGACATAAAGTCCCGTCATACATTTGTTCTCCTTCTTATGTGCTAATTTCCGTCCAATTTTATTTTCTTTGTCTTTACTGACACACTGTCAACAAAACAACAACAACACATCTTTATCCGATTCCTAAAAAATAACGTCCAATAAGTACAATTTTCCTTTATTGCTTTACCTTCCTTTTTACTTTCTTGCCGACCATAAAAAAGGAAAGGAACACAGACTTTATTAGCGTCCTGATCAATCTTTTCTGCATACACACATTTTGCTACTTACAAGACATGACCAGTTAATACTCACCTACTAACCACTGGACTCTAGCTCTCTCCCCTCCCCTGTATAATCTTCACTTTCTCTCCGCCCATGTATCTGTCATTGCACCTGCTTTCTCAGCTTTCTATTGTTCCTTTCTAACTAGCTTGTACTCCTCACTCTTTTCTAATTAATCTTTCTACATTTATGTAACCTCCTGCACATCAGTGGCGTTTCTGCCTTGCTTGGGGTGAAATGATTAAAAAAAACAAAAAAAACTTTACAACTACAAACTCTTGATTACATTAACTCAAAAAAATATTAAATATAAATCTTTATTTGAAATATTTTACATGCAGGCACTTCAAACTTTGTATTTTAAGTTAACATTAATAGGAACTGAAAAACATTTAGGTAAGAAAATCAGGTACTGAAAATTTAATTAAACTGTAATCAAAATGGCATTATTTGTGCTGAGTACTATATACCTATGGTTAGTGTTCTTGGATTAAGAAAAGGAGTTTTTCTTGAGCAACAAGCTTGAACTCCTGCTCAATAAAAGCATGTAGTGACTGTCAACACATCCAACTGTGATATCTTTACATCACTGACAATGTCTTTTGTCATTAAATGAGGATTCTTTGAGACAGCACTAACAATTTTCCTTTCCATTCTCTCAGAAGTTAACCATTTTTTGCTAATCCTTTTATTCTTAACACAATGAGTTAAGTTACACTTCTTGATGATGCTATGAATTGCCAATCTTGGAACATTTAAATACTTGGAAAGCCTTGTTTCTCCACCACCTTGTTTGCATGAATCAAATATCTTCATTCAAATATTTCATTCAAATATTTCATTCAAATATCTTCATTCAAAGTTTCTTGTCAAGTTCAGCTGTCTTTGCCAGGTTTGCAGAACGAATGAGTTACCGCAGTACATGACACTCACATAGTCTTCTTCATTACTTTTTAAAATGTTATAGAATCAGGTCAGTACCATTTAATAGAAACACCCTTTGAAAATGAAAAGTCAAATTAAGAAAAAAAAAAGTCATTACAACTGCCATAGAGCAATACTATTTTATAATTTCCAGGAGGATAATTTTAGACTGTACCAATTTTTAGAAAAATCTCTATGAACATAATAAAACAAAACTTCTAAAAATTTCATGAATTTTTCAAAATTAATTATTGAATCAACTCTTTATATTAAATTCAGTAAGTACTTGCAACTATTTGCATTTCCTTAGAAAATAGGCAAATATTCCGTGTGTGTGTGTGTGGGGGGGGTTAATAATACATTGCACAACTGTATGTATGTATGCATAGAGCACTAGTCACCAACCTTAGACAGTAATAACATACTGTACGTATTGTCAGATACTGTAGACTTCTCGGCAATAGATAATGAGGCTTATTTTCTTTAAATTATAGACTGGGGAATACAAGTGCTAAGAATGAAGCAATAATGGTGTGATGCTAGCCAAGAACATCTTCAATTTGTAGAATACACAAGTGCAAATATCAATGCAGAGACAATAATGAGGTTTTTTGAGAAACGTCTTGGTGCTTAGTCATAATGAGTTTTTCTGCAATGTATCCTAAGAAAAAAGAAAAAACATTCAGTCAATTCTTCAAATATACAAATGTGTCTATTGCAAAAAAAAAAAATGTGTTCAGTTGTTGAAGAGAAAAAAAATTTACTAAGTTATTTGTCACATTCTGATATGTTCATTTTATACACAATGCAAAGGTATATAGTCTTCTAAAGTAAAAGAACACAGGTGATTCATCCTAAATGTAATATCTCACACTGCTCTAAAAACAAATAATTTCATTAAATCTTCCTTCAAACATTTTCTAGCTGTTCCAAAGAATGATGCCAGGGACCGAAACATTGTTCTACAGAATGATGCCATGGACCGAAACGTTGTTCTACAGAATGATGCCACAGACCGAAACGTTGTTCTACAGAATGATGCCATGGACCGAAACGTTGTTCTACAGAATGATGCCAGGGACCGAAACGTTGTTCTACAGAATGATGCCAGGGACCGAAATGTTGTTCTACAGAATGATGCCATGGACCGAAACGTTGTTCTACAGAATGATGCCATGGACCGAAACGTTGTTCTACAGAATGATGCCATGGACCGAAACGTTGTTCTACAGAATGATGCCATGGACCGAAACGTTGTTCTACAGAATGATGCCATGGACCGAAACGTTGTTCTACAGAATGATGCCATGGACCGAAACGTTGTTCTACAGAATGATGCCAGGGACCGAAATGTTGTTCTACAGAATGATGCCATAGACCAAAATGTTGTTCTACAGAATGATGCCATAGACCAAAATGCTGTTCTACAGAATGATGCCATGGACCGAAATGTTCTTCTACATGAGGACACCAATGGACCAAACATGTGAGCAACAAAAATGTTTTAGAGAGAATGTAAACAAAAAAGGAACTTATACTTAAGAAGCAGATAAGGTTTCTAGGGCATTTAATGAAGAAGGAAGGCTTGGAAAATCTGATACTCATGAAACAGATAGAGGGTAAAAAAACAGACGAAAACCATCCATAATCTGTCGAGTGAGTCTGAGGAATTGAATGGTGCAATGATTGAAGAGAAACCACAAAAAGAAAAAAAAATTACACAACGACAAAGTCTAAGAAATTCTAGAGAGCCATGATCACTTTTGTCCTGATGGAGACAGGGCACCTAAAGAAGAAGCGGAGGAGGGGCAAGCAATTTAGATTACGAGAATATGTAGAAAAGATAACAGTTGACTCTAAAAATAAAGAGGTTAAAATTGTAGGAATCAGGAAAGCATCAACTAGGGATTGTTCCACAAAGTTGTCACTGTTTTCAGGAAGAATAGAACTTCCTTCTTGCTAAATGGTGGGTTTTAACTGTGAAGTTTTAAATTAGTAAAACAAAAAATGTTACAGTATTTACATCATTCGGACTATTATCCTCATCTTTATTGCTATTTGTATGACGTTTCGGCCTTGTACGCTCCGGCCTTCTTCAGGTGTAAGGAATTTTGAACCGAACCCTTTATTACAATAACTGGGGTATATCATTATCATTCCTTGCGTAAAGCATTGATTGGAAGTTACTTATTCCTGACTTGACTCTTGAGTTGTGAGTTCAATACCAGGCTACAGAAGTGGTGAACAAGTAACTTGCAGGGTTAGAGGGAGATAACTTATGACTTCCAATCGAAGCTTTATGCAAGGAATGAGGATGACATACCCCAGTGATTGTAATAAAGGGCTGGGTTCAAAATTTATAGCACCTGAAGAAGGCCAGGGAGATAACTCATGACTACCAAAAGAGGCACTACTACACAAAGAATGAAGATAATATATCTCACTGATTGTAAGAAAGGGTTTGGTTTGAAATTTTTAGCACCTGAAGAAGGCCAGAGCATACAACGGCCGAAACATCTTACAAATAACAACAAAGATGAGGACAATAGCCCGAATAATGTATATATTGTAAATACTACCTCATCTCAGAAATCTCAACAAATCCAAAAAATGTATTGTTTCATCATTTTCCATGGGAATAGCAATAGAGTGATGAGATGCTTGCAATTTATTTTGGGGGGGACAGCAGTTGCAGGGTGGATAATAATTCATCAACCACAAAGTGGCATAGATGTTTTTTAACTATCAATGCTGGAAAGTGGGGACTGGGTTGCTTTAGCTCAAATATGGCTGCAGGACTCCATTTTTGATTTATTGTGGCTCTTCATGACTTCCTAACCATCAATCTGAAATCAATGTGTAGTAAATGTTCTCCATTTCTTTAACTGCTATATTAGACATTTCCTTATAAGGAAACATTCAGTATTTACTGACCGAGCAGCCAAGTCTACTTCATCTATGTGCTTTTTGACTCTCTAACTATCAATAGCGAATCAATGTGTAGTAAATATTCTCCACTTTGCTCATTGAAATATCAGCTATTTTCGTACACTCTCTCCTTTAGCTGCTTTGAAATTCTTGGCTAAAATGTTTTCATTATTGTCCATAAGTTTTAATATTTTAAATCTTGTAAAATTCGGATGTATGGAGATATAACAGTAACTGTGAAAGAGACATTTGTTTGCATGGTTTAAATTCTGATGACCCAGTGCATTACATTCACTTATGTGAAAATGCCATTGGGTAAGGTATAAATCCATCTCTTCTCCCTACAGTTATATGTTAACTACTGTATATACTAATGTAGAAACCAACTTCATGTATAATCCGATCCCTGAATTTTTGGCATGAATTTCAATCTCTTCAGCAAAAAAATTATATGTTTATAGTGCAACTGCATGATTTCAATCTTTTCAAAAAAATTACCTGTGTATAATGTGACCACCTACTTTTTGCATGAGAAAAATGGAATGTAAAAAACTAGCACTATGCTTGAGTGTATACAGTTGTAGGGTAGACTGGGCTCTCTTGCTTAGAGGGAACAACCAGTCTAGTTTGAGTTTTGTTTAATGGTATATCAACCTCTGTGGGTTATTTAATACCAAAAAGGTGGGGTTTTAAAGGATTTTTTTTTATTGTTCAGTTATCATAAAAAGTTGATTTAGTCAGATTCTAATGGAAATTTTTTGTTTTATTATTTTTTATTTTAGAAAACTGAAAATGTCTTCTAGTTTTTGTATTCAAAAATGTTTTCTTGATAATTTTTTACCTTCAAAAATGTGCTATGGTAATTTTTTATTGAAAAATGTATTGTTGGTAATATTTTTCCTTCAAAAATGTATATTTTTCTATAAAAGTCTATTTTTATACTTTCATAGTGTTTTGACCCCAGTTTGGGGGTTAACTATTGGCCCATAGCAGGGACCTCCCCTAACAGGTGCTCCCACTCTGGGTCAGGGTGAACCTGGGAACAACAGCAATTAAGAGGTGGTTCCATGCTTCTCACAACCTCCCAATCAGAGGCCTTGCTACCACTCCGGGTCAGGGTGGACCTGGGAACAACAGCAATTAAGAGGTGGTTCCATGCTCCTCACAACCTCCCAATCAGAGGCCTTGCTGTTAGATGCCAAGTCGTGATCTATCACATTACAGATTCTCCGTTGGATTTTGTCAAGGATACCTAGGTGGCTAGCAGGAGCACCAGACCAGATATGGCAGCAGTATTCAATGCACGGGCGGATGGTAGATTTATATATGTGCAGGATTGTTTCAGGCAGGAAAAACTTGTCTTGTCCTAGATGCATCACAGCTGCTACACGTCTGGCATCTCTAGTGCACCTACGGCCTTAATAAGTTTTGGGACTGGGCTGTGACATGATAAATTAAATTTTAATTCTGGTGGTTGGGGAAATAAGTCTTGGGGGTAGATAGGAGAAAAAGGTCTCACTTGTTTCTCATATACAAAACAATATAAGTTCTTTTGCTTATATTTTTACATTTCTGTCACTTGCAAAAACAAAACAAAAAACTTGATATGGCTTATCTTTGGCGTGTCAAAAACTCGGTCAGTAGACAATACAATTCCTCACCATTATCTAATGCAAGACTTTCCAATGACCTCTGCATTAACAAAACAATGAAATAGACAAGCCTCACCTGTGACAAGGTGAGGATAATTTAAAAACAAATTATTTTAATACATCTACAAAGAATAATTGGTGAATTGAAGTCCTTAGTGTTACATTAAAAAAAAAAAAAAACGTTTCGCATGAGTCCAGAGCTTCCCAAATCTTTTGTCTCGGTGAAACTTTTTGTTTTTTATTAAGCCAAATGTACAAATGCTGAATTGTATAAAAAGAAATTAATCAAGAAAGATCGTTATTTAATTTCAGTAACAAATTACAGGAAGCTGTGGAGAGCCATAATTTTAATTTGTAACATATAAATGTAGGTAGAATATAGCAAATGTAGATAAGATAGTGAGGGTCGCATAGCACTGCCAGGGACCCCCAATCAGCTTTGGGCACCTCTGGTCAGGGGTTCATGAGTAGTATGCACTGGCTTTGCTATGCTTGGTGCATCACCATCCACTAAGTAATTTTGAAACAAACAACGTTGTCTGCTTAGAAGGAAAGAAAACTAGTTGGAAAAAAAACAAGAAAAAAAACAGTGTCCAAAGTAATTCCCTTCTGCCTAAACAACATATTCTCTTGCAGCCACTGTGGAAGGTTCTACTGGTCTCATATTAGACTTGCCAGCCTGTATGGACAAAACTAACCTGAGCTTCAAAGACATCTTCAATACTGAAACAACTGCCAACATCCACAATAGAAATAAGAATGTGGCTGCCAATATAACTGAATTGTCTTCACAGCAAAAATTTGAAATGATGAAGATTATAGGAAACTTAAAACTCACAATATGAATTAGCTTTCCTGTTTGACTCTCTGCCTTTACAAATGTAAGCACAATTCTAGATTGGCAGGTAGGTCTCATTATTTCACTATTGAAATTGCTAGTTGTAACCAGAAGGTTAATGTTAATAATTTCTTCTCCAAGACTTCCAGCATTCCTGCCAACTCAGTCAGTTAAGTGTGGTATGTGATACATGGTTGGATGATCATGTCTCTTTTGAGACATGACTGACTAGGCAAAAGATTTACCCATGGTAGGTTGCCAATTATTCTTGCAATAGATTGGTTGCTAACCAAGGCTATAGAATTCAATCTTTCTTACTATTCAACCCATAGTTGGAGGGAGAAAAGATTGATTCATACCTGTCCCAAGGGTATTTGCACACAAATAAAGGCAATGAATTCAACTACAATTTGAACTTAGTATGATCTTTAAAAAATTACTGTCATTATCTTTGATATTCTTGAATCTTCTTCTTTTATTTTCCTCTGTTCCTCTTACTTTCAGTAATCCATTGCATCTTAATGGCTTTATTGCCTTTATTGGAGTAAAATTCTTCTTCTATGTGCCCTGTCCCTTCAGGACGTAGGCAATCATGGTTCTCTATGTCTCCCTATCTCTTGTGGCTCTTAGTATGTTTGCTCCTGTTACACCTCGCAACCCCCGTTTCGTCATCCACTTGATCAGGCCCTGCAAATATGTTATCCGCTGCCTTTCTCTGTCTTTTACCTTCTATCTGGCCTGTCAGTATCAGGTTCTCCAAGCTCTCCTTCCTCATTGCGTGTCCCAGGAACTTCAGTTGTCTCTTCCTGATGCACAGTACTAATTTCCTTTTTGTTACCATTCTTTCCAACACCTCATCGTTGCTTGCATGCTCAGTCCACGATAGCTGCAGCATCCTTCTGTAGAACCACATTTCCACTGCTTCAAGTTTTGTCCTCATTTTCAGTGATATTGTCTAGCATTCACTGCTGTATTGAAAAACTGATATCACATAGCAATCCAGCACTCTTTTCTTTGTTTCTAGTGAAATTTTCCTGTGTGTTAGTACTTTACTCATCTTCTGGAACGCGTCCTTTGCCATGCCAATTCACCTTCAGAACTCCGTGTCGCACTTTCCATCTCCCATTAGAACACTTCTTAGGTATTTAAATTTTTGTACTTGTTTGATTCTGGTGTCCCCCACTTGTATTTGGCATTTTGGGTTGCACCTTTTGCTGATGACCATGCATTCAGTTTTCTTAAAGTTTATTTGTAGAAAAAAACAAAAACAAAAAAAAAAACAATATAAATATACTTCTTTATGATGAGTGAAGAGATTTTTTTTTGTTTGGGTATGGAGAGGGATGAAGAACACAGCCTCACTGGAATCAGTCAGTGACAAGCAGGGCATGGATGAGATTTCCACATTGGAACATCATGCATACAGAATAAATGCAGCTGAGACATCAGAAACACATACAAGGGGCAAATGAATTTTAAAATTATGTTGGGTAACACAAACAGAAATCCTTGGTAATGCACAGCAATATCATTAAGTGGTCAACATGGCGCACTGCTTCTTACCAGAAAATGTGCCGGATTTAATGGAGTCTAAAACTTTAATGGTTGGCTAGCAAAGGAATCATTTGTATAGCTAACACTGCTTAGCTCACTGTACCAAGTATCTCATGAGGAAACGGTTTCCATAATTTTTAGGAATGTTAAAGTTGAGTTTTAAACAATGCATTCTGAGCTGAGTTTGAATTCCAGTTGATTTCATTGTAATACCTTTACATGCGAATACCCTTAAGAAAGGTATTAATCCATCTTATCTCCCTCCAGCTATGGGTTACATGGCAGGATAGATTGGGTTCTATAGCCTTGGTTGGCAACCACTCTACTGCAGAAAACAATGGCAACCTACTGAAGAATAATCTGCCCAGTCAGGTTTCTTTTAAGACATGATTGCCAAAGTGTGTATCATGTATGGCACTTAAATAATTGACTTAATGTAAGGATAGAAAAGGAAAATATCTGCTTTTGCTTGAGATAAGTCATGGGTCATGCGATGAATGCATATGGACGTCATGGGTCATGCGACGAATGCATATGGATGTCATGGGTCATGCGACGAATGCATATGGACGTCATGGGTCATGCGACGAATGCATATGGACGTCATGGGTCATGCGACGAATGCATATGGACGTCATGGGTCATGCGACGAATGCATATGGACGTCATGGGTCATGCGACGAATGCATATGGACGTCATGGGTCATGCGACGAATGCATATGGACGTCATGGGTCATGCGACGAATGCATATGGACGTCATGGGTCATGCGACGAATGCATATGGACGTCATGGGTCATGCGACGAATGCATATGGACGTCATGGGTCATGCGACGAATGCATATGGACGTCATGGGTCATGCGACGAATGCATATGGACGTCATGGGTCATGCGACGAATGCATATGGACGTCATGGGTCATGCGACGAATGCATATGGACGTCATGGGTCATGCGACGAATGCATATGGACGTCATGGGTCATGCGACGAATGCATATGGACGTCACCTCATACAGAAGCAAGAATGACTAGCCATTCTTGCCACTTTATGACTAGCCAGTCTGTTTGTTTACAACAGCCAAACTGAGTGATTGCTTTTTAGCCTGGGTCAAGGGACTCAGGATGAGGCTAAATCTGCCTCCTCCAGCAAATGTTAAAGTTTACTAGTCCATGGTTCTGCTTCCCTTTGGAAATATATATTTCCCAGATATAGAAACAAACTCCAGTTGCAGTCTTCAGTTTGGGAAAACCTAAAACTTGCCATTTCCCCTTTGTGGAATATGTCATCACCTGGGACGTAGTAGAAGAATCCAGCCTGTTTGAATTTGGAGACCTAAACATGGCTTCTCCAGACACAGGAGTATTTTCATATTATATATAATATCCTTTCTTTTTGTTCCTCCTTACACACTGTTTTGCTGTTTAGATAGACATGATATATTGTTTTCCATGTGGGACATATGTATGTACGTGTATACAATTTTATGTCTTAGTAACATAAAAGTCTCTCTGAGAACAAAACATGTTTGTCAACCATTTTCCTTTTAGACATTTCATTCTCTCTGTGAAATACAGAATTATTATATCACAAATATAATACAGTAAATCTTAGCTTTGATATATGATAACAATTAAAAGGCTGGAAAAAAGTGATTGTATTTTGGCAGTATGTCATGTCTTAGTCTGAAATTTTCACCGTAGTGAGAATCAAACTGGGAATGTCACAGATGCCCAAGTTTTAAAATAATGCAACCTGTTTTTCAAGATGGCAAATCACTTCGAATAAAAGTACACAATTTGTAATGGAAATATAAAATGAATAAAATACTCACCAAGCATTCGAATATAAACAGCATCTTTGTCAGATTTTTCATATGATATTCCACCACGTCTCTGTTAAAATAATTAAAACCAGATTATTAAAAAATAAAAGCACTATCATAATTTCTAGTTCAAAGAAAGAAACTGAAATGGCAAAAATACATAACTCATTTTTTTGGATCAAACAAAGCAAACAGAAATGTAACTATGCTGTGTTATAACAAATGATGGAAACGTGACCCAGAAATCTAAAGAATAGGGAAAAATACTTTCTTAAAGCTAAGCAAAGTATGAAACAACAGAAAAAAACATCATTAGAAACTAAGAAAAACATATTTAACTGACATAAATTTCCTTTATGGCAAGAAATGATGAATAATTTTAAAAGCTAAACATATCAGTGGATTGCAGGTCAGTAACACAATTATGGATCTGATTGGAGGTCATCACGGATATTCATAAAAAAGAATTTAATTTTGATTTAATTAACAGCATATCAGCTTCTTATGGGTCATTTAATACCAAAATGTAATTTTCTTGGGAAATTTTAATAAAATTCGATATACGTTATTCTGTTGTCACAATTGAATACATGGTCGTTCATATACATGTTTGTGTGAATATAATTACTAGAAATGGTGATATGTGTGATGTTTGTTTTAGTTTTACTGAAGTTATATTTTGGAATAAAGTTTGATTTAAAAAAGTTTAGGATATTATATGGATTAATGTTATGAAAGAGTGTTTTTATATTGTAGTTTTATTAAAATTATATTTTGGAATAAAGTTTGATTGAAAAAAGTTTAGGATATTATATGGATTAATGTCATGAAAGAGTTCTTTTATGTTGATTGTTTTTATGTTGACTGGTTGTTTGGTTGGTTGAATTTGTTTAGCAATGTTTAGGGGTTATTTAGTGCCAAAAACCTATATCATTAGAACAGAATTTTATGGCTTCAATTAATTACATTTTGAATGCAATTGTATGCCTCCAGTACTTTTACTATTTTACTATAATTTTTTTTTATATAAAAACGTTTTTTGATATTTCCATGATGTTTTGTTTGGGGATTCAGTATTTGCCTATCTCTGGGACCCTAACAGGTGCTACCACTTTTAGTAAGGTTAGACCTGGAAAGAACAGCAATTAAAAGGTGCCTCCATGCTTCTCCAAACCTCTGAACTCCTGACAAACAGCATTCAGCCTTGCTGCTGAATGCAATTTATCATCATACTCAGGACTTGACTAATTTTATCCATAACAATGTTGACAGAAAAAAACAATCCATTTTACGAAATGTTATGAAATGGATTAACTTCAACATATTTTTCATTTATTTGTTTAAACATTTTTAATGGATATTTATATTTGAGATTCTATTTTTTATAATTAAACAGCCTATTTTTATATATATATATATCTACTGGCCTGAATAATCAAGAAATCTTTTTAGGAAAATATGTGTTCTCCAGCAGGATTTGAACCTGCATCCCCTAGGGAAAACTGTCAATTGATCTGATATGTCTTAGACCACTTGACCACAACAAATTTTCAGTGAGACAAAGCTTGAATTAAGCCTTTAAACATACAATTTCCTGATATTTTGTAATATTCATATCTGTTCTGTTTTCGTATCCTAGTGCGACACAGAGATCTGAAGGCAAATTGGCATAGCAAAGGATTCCAGAAGCTGAGTAAAGCATTAAGAGACAGGGAACTTTCACTAGAAACAAAGAAGAGAATACTAGATTGCTATGTGATGTCAGTGTTCTTCAATACAGCAGTGAATGCTGGACAATATTATCAAAGATGAAAGAAAAACTTGAAGCAGCTGAAATGTGGTTCTACAGAAGGACGCTGCAGATATCGTGGACCAAGCATGTGAGCCATGGTGAGGTTTTAGAAAGGATGGAAACGAAAAGAAAATTAATATTGAGCATCAGGAAGAGAAAATTAAAGTTCCTGGGACATGCAATGAGGAAGGAGGGATTGGAGAACCTGATACTAACAGGCCAGATAGAGGGAAAAAGAGATGAGGAAAAAAGCGGATAACATATTTGAAGGGCTCGAGCAGGTGGATGATAGAACAGGGGTTGCATGGTGTCACAAGAGAAAGTGTGCTCAAAGCCACCAGGAATTGGGAGACGGGAAAGGCCATGATCACCTACATCTTGAAAGGACAAGGTACATAGAAGAAGAAGAGTGTAAGCAAATGTTAAAGAATTTATTTTAGTTTTTCCATTAAAAATAATGTTTAAACTAATAAATTCAAAATATGTCAGAGTTGTAACATTTCATAAATAAATTGTCTTTGTTTACATTTGTCACACATTCATTGCCATCAAGTAACAGTTCAGTAATCTTTTCTTTGTTTCTAATGAGATTTTCCTAGTTCTTAATACTTTAGGCTTTCACTGTTTCAATGCACTTTTGGATTTCAAGATCACATTTTTCATCAATTATTAAAACACTTCCCACATATTTAAAATTTGCATATTTGTTTGATTTTGGCATATTTATTTATAACTGAAAACAAACCTAGAGATATATATATTTAAGATAGAAAACACTTTATATACATATTTACAGAACTTGCATGTGATAACAGCTTGTTCAGGTTAGGAAATAGAGTCTGAGTTTTGTTTAACAGTATATCAGCTTTTGTTGGATATTTAATGTCAAAAAGATGGGGTTTTAAGGTATTTTTTTTAATGTTTGGTTATAGTGAGAAGGTTCATTTACTCAGATTTTAATGAGAATTTTTTTTTATTCTTTTTTTATTTTAGAAAACTGAAAATGTCAGTTTTATATTAAAAAATGTTTTGCTGAGAATAAATTTTTTTTTTCAAAAATGTTATGATAATATTTTTTCTTTGAAAATGTATATCTTTCTATAAAAGTGTATTTTTATGTATATATTTCTATAAAAGTGTATTTTTACAGTTTCATAGTGTTTTGACCCCAGTTTGGGGGTTAACTATTTGTCAACACCTGGGACCCTAGCAGGTAGTACCATTCCGGGTCAGGGTAGACCTGAGAACAACAGCAATTAAGAGGTGGTTCTATGCTCCTCACAACCTTCCAATCAGAGGCCTTGCTGACGGATGCAGCTTACTGTCATACCCAGGACCCAGGAATTAAGAGGTGGTTCCATGCTCTTTACAACCTTTCAATCATTTGCCTTGCTGCTGGATGCAGTTTACCATCATGCCCAGGACCAATGAAATAGATACACATTAAAAACTATCAAATAGGCCTGACATTTGAGTTGGCATGTTAATGTTTGGTATCAGTGATTTTGTCTTGGTCATACACAGTAAGAGAAGGTACATGTGCTGTTGTTCTGACAGATGAACTCTAGCTGACCAAGTGACTTGCACACTTCATGCCTGACTGTCATGAGAGGCATTATTTATCCCTTGACATGCATGCAAATTACAGCTAAGCTAAGAGCAGACAGGAATGTCTTATGATACAACATTCAGATCTATCACCTTCAGATAATAACTTATTAAACTGCATATAATATACTGTATCTGTTCAGTGTGGTATGCATACCAACTTCTGCAGCATGGAATCTTCCCTCCATGAAAAGTCCATTGACATCCTAGGGTTTTGAGAAACCAATCTTAACCCCTAAATCCTCTCCTCTGACTCGTGGCTACCTTTCACTCTTAAGGAAGGATTCCACTGTTCATATGCATGGTCTGGCGGTTCACATTTGAACACCTTCCTCTACCTAGAGTGACTTCTCTTGAATACATGTCTTTGTTTTTCACTTTTAAAATTGGTTTAACTATCTTTTCTTTCTGTACTGTTTCCTTTTCTCTCATGACTGTTCCCTGCTAGACGGTATCTTTGAAAATATACATAAGGCTATTTTCTCCTATCCATTTGCTAACATATTTGTGTTCAGCTGTTTTAATGCCCACCATGCAGAGTGGCTGAAAAACCGTCACTGATCCTGCTGGCATCTGTGCCACGAACTTTGCATTTACTCAATCTTTTACACAAGAGATGGATTTCCCCACATGCTTTCCCAGTATCCCTACAGGACATACTTCTCTGCTAGATCTCTGCTTCACCTCAGTTCCTGACTCTTGCCATACCTTGCAGCTTTACCTTCATGGAAACTTCAATCATGCTGTCATTTCCATTCTGGCTCTCAACTTCCACTCGGAACCTCCTACCAACAGAATTTTTTACTGCTAAGACTGGGATTTGTTCCATGATTTATCTGACGTCCCTTAAGAAAATGACTGTGCCTCTGAGGTTTCCTCCTGGGTGAAAGCTGGTATTGATACTTTCATCTCAATCAGGAAGTTCTGTCCTATACCATGTTTATTCCCATGGTTCTTTCCTGCCTGCTTGGCCACCATTGCCCAGAGAAATTACTTCTTCTGGCTATATCAGAGCCACATGTTTGACCATAATAGGTACTTATTTACCACTGCTTTTAATGTATGTAAAAGGATCTTAAATGATACTAAGCTGTTGTTTTTTTGAGAGAATGAAGCAGTGTATAGTGCTGAACAACAGCAAATCCTCTATGCCTCCTTTAATCAATAAATTTGGCCTCAAAGCCACAGAAGACAAGGCTGAGTGCTTTGCTTGCAGATTTTCCTCCAACTCTGCATTTGACTCATCTAGAGTATCTGCACCTAACTTTCCACCCAGAACTAAGGCTCAACTGAGAGATATTAACATAACCCCCGCTCTGGTCTCTAACATAATTTTAAAGCTTGACTCCCATAAGACAAGCAGAGGTGACAGAACCCAGGTCATTGTCTTAAAGAAATTTACTGCTGAACCCTCCTCTGTCCTCTTAAAACTTTATAATTGTTGTCTCTCTGTTTCCTGTTTTCCTCTGTGGCACCTGTATTTAAGACCTAATGAGAACCCTTGGACCCCTCTAATTATCACCCTATCAGCCTCCTACCAATTTTTAGCAAAGTGTTTGAGGATATCATCAAGGCTTAATATAGTTTAACATCTCACCACCTATAAACAATTCTCTGAAAGTATGGCTTCCACTTTTCCAGGTCTATTGCTCATATACTAACTAACCTCACCGAGTACATATAAAAGGCTCTAGATAAGAATGGTGAAGCCCAAGCTGTTGCCCTGGATATTTCCAAAGCATTAGGATAGGGCATGCTGGCCTTCTGCACTACCTACAGAGCTATGGTATCACTGGATGACTGCTTGATTTGAGTCAGTTGTTCCTATCAACAGAATAGGGAAGGTTGTCTTGAACTTGCATGCCTGCAGATCATGTCACACAAACACGGGTGTCACCCAGGGCCCTATCCTAGGTTCGACGCTCTTCCTGATCTTCATAAGCAATCTCCCTGATGTGATCAAATCCAATGTGGATATTTATGCTGATGACACCACCATTTACTGCCACTACAGTAAGAAATCTGTCAAGGTGGACAATGATAATTTTAATGCTGATCTTGAGAAGGACCTCCAATTAGTGGTGGTCTGGGGTAAGAAATAACTTGTGAACTTTAATACTTTCAAAACGAAACTGATATCCGTCATTCACCATCAATAGAACCTCCTGTCCCCATCATCATAGATCAAACTAGTCTCTTCGAAAGCAATACACTGTACCCTCTCAGCCTCACCCTATAAGTTGACCTTGAGTAGAATGACTACATTGAATCAATAGCTAAATCTACTGCTAGGAAGGTTGGGTCACTGTGTCAGGCCAGGAAGTTTTTCTTGCCTGAATCCATTTTACACATATACAAATCAACCATTTGCCCATCCACGGAATACTGTTGTCATATCTGGTTGGGCATCTTTGCTGTTCATCTCAGGATTCTCGACAGGATTCAGAAAAGAATC
The DNA here is from genome assembly GCA_037127315.1 of Ascarosepion bandense. Taxonomy (NCBI): domain Eukaryota; kingdom Metazoa; phylum Mollusca; class Cephalopoda; order Sepiida; family Sepiidae; genus Ascarosepion; species Ascarosepion bandense. The sequence goes on along the minus strand of JBBBDQ010002302.1, from coordinate 744,516 downwards.
TGCAACATAATTGATCCCAACCTGGCAACTCAACTCCAGCTACTTTCTCACTGATGGGATGTGGCTTCACTCTGTTTCTTCTACAAATATTTTCATGGCTTCTACTCTGAAGAGCTTAGCTTCCTGATACCCTCTCTACAAGAATTTACTTGAGCAACCACTTCCACTCTATCAGGTTCTTTTCTTGTACTTTCCACCTGGGAAAATCCTTTTCGTGTACTTGTTTCCCTGATGATAGTTACAATCTCCAAGAGTTTAAATGCAATGTCAATTGCCATCTTTTATCCCCCTGACTCCCATCCTTCTCTTATCCCTAACATAGTGATTTTCTAAGCGCAACTTAGATGTAGCACAAATCTGAAAGTATGGGACACTCAGTGAGGATCAAACTCACTACTCGATTGTAATGATTCTAGTGAGACAAGCTTGTTAACCATTACACCACCTTGAGGTGCTCCTCTTATCCCTAACATGCACTGTATCTTATTCTCCTTTTTCACTCTGCTCTCACACAACTCTCTTCACACCAGTATTCCCATCCTTCTCTTAACCACTCCCAGACACTCCCCTTTCTCTTCTGTTTCCTTCTATATAAACTTTCACTCTCCTCTTATGTAGTCTTTTGCATACCATTGGCAGTACTACCTTGTTTGGGGGGGAGGAAACAATTAAAAAACAAAATTCACAGAATTGAAATATGAATCATTCTTTGGTAAATTATAGCAAACGTTCTATTTTAACATAAAAAACAGGCAAAGTTTAACAAATGTATCCAAAAAGGGAAAGAAAAAAAATGAAAAAGGTTCAAAGGGATGGTTTTTCTCTTGATGTTTCTTGTATACTTCTTTGGCAATTTTTTGGTTTTAAAAAAGCTTGGATATCAGCTCGGAATGAGAAATTGGAGAGTTGAGTTCAAGTTCCAGTTGAATCCATTGCATTCACTTATGCACAAATACTCTTGGGAAAGGTATTAATCCATTTCTTCCCTCCAGTTATGGGTTAAATAGCAGGATAGATTTGGTTCTATAGCCTTGGCTGGCTACCAATCTACCACAGAATGCAATGGCAACCTACTGTGGGATAATCTTCTGCCCAGTCAGTCATGTCTCGAAAGAGACATGATCGCCCATGCGTGTTTCATATATGGCACTTAACTGACTGACTGTAACAGCACATATAAAAAAAAATATAAATTAAATGCCCAATCCAGAAATATCTTTCACGACATTATTGTAACCAACATGTAAAAAAATCCTGACTGGTCATGCAACATGTTGAGAGAATTAGTAAGGCATCCTTCACAGCTAGCTTTTCTATCAAGATACACATGCATATGCATGTTAAGAGAAAGTACAATTTTTCTTACAACCCACGTCTATTGAACAGGTGTAGAGGCTCATCCCTTGTTCCCTGTTTAGAATGTGGTTTCTGGCTTTCTCTTTTCCAACCTTTTCACTTTTCTTTTTTTTTTCAATTGGAGTAGATAGACTAAACTATCGCCCGGTTCACACTCCACCCACGTCTATTGAACAGGTGTAGAGGCTCATCCCTTGTTCCCTGTTCAGGATGTGGTTTCCAGCTTTCTCTTTTCGAATCATTTCACTTTCCTTTTTTGTTTATTTTTTTCAATTGGAGTAGATAGACTGAACTATCACCCGGTTCACACTCTACCCACGTCTATTGAACAGGTGTAGAGGCTCATCCCTTGTTCCCTGTTTAGGATGTGGTTTCCGGCTTTCTCTTTTCCAATCTATTCACTCTTACATAGCCCCCTGCACACCAGTGGCCTTACTGCTTTGCTCGGGGTGATATGATTAAAAAAAAAAAAAAATAGGTGAGCCACTAACAACCCTGCCTTATTGCCACACTTTGACAGAAGACACTTTAGAAACTCTCTTTTTATGACTGACACTGGAGCAGTAAAGATGTACAGAGCTGATTTCTAACCAACAATAATGCAGAAAAGTCATGTACCATTTGAATAAAAAAAGTCTAATTATTTTACATATATATTTTCTATTTCTTATCATTTTGATTTCATGTTTCTTTTGTTGTGGCCTGTATTAGAAGTGACTGACATATTTTATAATTATATGGTATCCGCAACAAGCTGTTTAAAAATTTTTAATAAAACTAAAAGACACAAAACTGGATTTATACGTTTTGTTTTGTCTCAAGAATTAATAACAATGTGAAACACTTGTAATTTTTGTGTCAAGAAAATTTTATCTCAAGAATTGACAACAATAATATAAAACACGTGCGATTTTATATCGGCAAGATGATAAAAATATGTAAAGCAACTCAGTTAAGTGTCATACGTGATACTCACTTTGGGGATCATGTCTCAAAAAAGACATGACTGACTGGACAGAAGGTTATCCTGCAATAGGTCGCCATTAATTTGTGTGGTAGACTGATTGCCAGCCAAGGCTAAAGAACCCAATTTGTCCTGTTATTAAACCCATAATTGGAGGGAAGAGATGAATTAATACCTTTCCCAAGAGTGTTTGTGAATAAGTGAATGCAAGGAATTCAATTGGAATGTGAACTCGGCTCTCCGATTTCTCGTTCCGAGTTGATAACCGCTGCACTACAACGCTCATCCTCACTGGTCTTATATAAACCAACTACAATGCAATATTTATTATTTACTCCTACAATTAAGAAATAATTATGAAAATCTAATTTTTTTTCCACTATTTACATTGTTCAAACTGTTTTCATCGTCTTTGTTGCCATATTCACAATGTTTCTGCTATTGTAAACTTTGAATTTCTTTAGATGATTGGAACTTTGAACTGAACTCTTTATTTTGTTCACTGGGGTAGATTGTTCTCATTCCAAGAGCCATGCTGCTTCCATATGTCTCAGTATCAGTTACCACCCTTTAACTCAACTATGTTTTTGTTTTTGTTCAGTAATGTTGTTGCCAGGTATGGAACTCAAAATTCTTTATGAGAAGTCACTTTAGGAGACATGGCTACAGCAGAGGTCAACAGAAAACATCTCTCTTTAACTCACTCTCTATAACTAATACTGAGACAACTGGAAGGTCCGAACAATGTAAATAGTGTAAATAATTACAATACCTCATCTCAGAAATATAGACTGATATTGAAGGTGAATATGGCAATGAGGATGAGGACAATGGTCTGAACAATGTAAATAGTGTAAATAATTACAATACCTCATCCTAGAAATATAGACTGATATTGAAGGTAAATATGGCAACGAGGATGAGTACAACGGTCTGAACAATGTAAATAATTACAATACCTCATCCTAGAAATATAGGCTGATATTGAAGGTGAATATGGCAATGAGGATGAGGACAACGGTCTGAACAATGTAAATAGTGTAAATAATTACAATACCTCATCCTAGAAATATAGACTGATATTGAAGGTGAATATGGCAACGATGATGAGGAGAACAGTCCCAACAATGTAAATAATGTAAATAATTACAATATCTCATCCTAGAAATATAGACTGATATTGAAGGTGAATATGGCAACGAGGATGAGGACAACGGTCTGAACAATGTAAATAATGTAAATAATTACAATACCTCATCTCAGAAATATTGACAAATATTGAAGGTGAATATGGCAACAAAGATAAGGACAACAGTCCAAACAATGTAAATAATTACAATACCTCATCTCAGAAATATAGACAAAAAATTATTTTATTCATAAATTTATAAAAATGCCTGAGCATTAGAACAAGTTAAATGATAAATAATTGTAATTATAAATTTTGAATAAATGCATTTTCTGTTATTTTGTTCACTTACTCTCATCATCATTGTTTAACATCTGTTTAACATCTTTTTCTTTTTTTTTTGTTTAACATCTGTTTCCATACTAGCATGGGTTAGACAAGGTTTTCTTGGTGGTTCTTTTCCAGGCTGCTGGCTTTTGTGTAAATCCGGACTGTAATCTCAACTTTCTTAAATCGTCATTGATGAGATGGTCCCATGCTTTACATAGTCTACCTATCCCTCTTTGCCAATAAACCTCAATAAACCTACAATTGCTGACTGGGTTTTCTATGTCCTCTCATTTATATTCTCTCAACATGTCAAAACCATCTGAGTCTTGCTTGATGCATAGCATCGGTTATATTGACAATACCCAGCCTATTTCTTGAATTCTTTGATGATTTTCTATCCCTAAGACTGATGCTACACATCCACTGTATCATTTGCCTGTCGGTTTGAGCAATTCTACTATCAACTTCCTTAAGGTTTCGCTACCATATAGCATAACACTTCTAATGCAAACTGAAGATAGCTTTTCTTTCATCCTATGCAAAAATACTCGAGATGTTAGAAGAGACAAAAGTTCCCTAAATTTTTTCCAACATGATCATACATGGGATATTGAATTTACTTCTGTACCTCAGTCTCAACACATAAATTTATTAAGACAGTTTACGAGCATCTGGATATTTCTTTTCTCTCAATAATAAGCAACAAAAACCTGAAACACTATTCATTCTTCTTCTAGGTGCCAAGTCTCCTCAGAATGTAGTCGATTATGGTTTTCCACATCTCCCTATCACTGGTATCTCTTAGCACACTTTCTCCTGTTACCCCACCCAAACCCACTCTGCCATCCACCTGCTTAGGCTCTTTAAACATGCTATCCACTGCTTTTCCCAGTCTCTTTTACCCCTCTATCAGATCTGTGAGTATCATATTCTCCAAGCTTTCTTCCTCATCCGTCCGTGCATGGAGTACTGCTGCCATTTATGGTCAGGTGCCCCTGCCGTTCTCCTCAGTGTTCTTGACAAGCTCCAAAGGAGAGTCTGTAATGTGATAGGTACTGATCTGGCGACTCGTCTGCAGCCACTTTCCCATCGTCGAAATGTGGCCTCCCTCTGTCTCTTCTATAAATACTTTCATGGCTTCTGCTCGGATGAGCTTAAGTCACTGATGCCTCCTCAACAGGTGTTTACCCGTTCAACCAGACTGGCAACTGGGTCCCACCCATTCACAGTCAGGTTAGCCAAACGCAGACGACAATTCTACTCCTGCAGCTTCCTCTCTCGCACTTCCCGCCTGTGGAACTCACTCCCGTATTCTTGCTTTCCTGACGGCTACGACCTCCAGAAATTTAAAAGCAAAGTTAATACTCACCTACTAACCACTGGCCTCTAGCTCTCTCCCCTCCCCTGTATAACCTTCCCTTTCTCTCCGCCCATGTACCTGTCATTGCACCTGCTTTCTCAGTTTTCTATTGTTCCTTTCTAACTAGCTTGTACTCCTCACTCTTTTCTAATTAATCTTTCTACATTTATGTAACCTCCTGCACATCAGTGGCGTTTCTGCCTTGCTCGGGGTGAAATGATTTAAAAAAAAAAAAAAAAAAAAAAAAAATTACATGTTCCCAGAACTTCAGCTGTCTCTTCCTTATGCTCAGTATTAATTTCCTTTTCGTTTTCATCCTTTCCAAAACCTCATTATTGCTCACATGCTCGATCCATGATATTCACAACATCCTTCTGTAGAACCACATTTCAGTTGCATCAAGTTTTTCCTTCATCTTTGATTATATTGTCCAGCATTCACTGCCATATTGAAGGACAGACATCACATAGCAATCTAGTATTGTTTATTTACACGAATAGTGTTTACAATTTTTGTCTGCAATTCTCAAGAAAAACTTTAAAAATATCGCTGGGCAACCATCCGGTAATAGTGTTGTCAAGAGAAAACCCATCCAGACTGACATACCGTTTTGTTTTCAGGAATGGTTAACTGCCCGTTTTTTTTTAAGGATAAAATAGAAATTTAGCTGAAAGGTAAATACAAGGCTACATAAAGTTAGGAAAGTAATAGTGTGATGATTGAATAATGATGTGATGAATTTATATGACTAAAATTCCTGGGTATGATGATAAACTACATCTGGCAGCAAGGCCTCTGATTAAAAGATTGGAAATTTTGAGGAGCATGAAACTACTTCTTAAATGATGTTGCTCCAAGGCTCACCCTGACTTAAGGTAGTGTTACAAGGGTGCATTTTTATATAAAAAATATTAATAAAGTCAACAAAAAGGTTAAAATTTATATTAAGGGATTTTCCTAAGTCCTACTTGTTAATACAAAAAAGTTTTTATTCATGAAGTAGTTATAAAATAGAAAAATTAGAAATAAAACGTTTGAAATTTTCTAAATCATTTCCGTATATTCAAGAAAAATCTAGATGATTCGAGAAATATGTTAATTAGTTGCTAGCCCCTATAAAAATAGGTTTTTGGAAAAGAGTTGTCAGTTGCTAAAAGGGAATTTCTGGCATTATCAACTCCAGCTTTGATTCGCGGATTATTATATCCAGCCAAAAGAATCTCTATGAAAAGTTACCAACCATCGAAAACCCAAAAGAATATTGACCAAACTAATCTATATATATATATATATATATATATATATATATATATTTGAGGATTTTCAGTAATAGCAATTAGATTACTTTGTTAGCTCTAATGTGGTAAAGTTACTTGACACCCTCACCTTCCTTCTCCTTTGTAACACTTCACCAGTAAACTGTGTTTTCTGTTTTAAATGCCACAATTGTATATTTGTATATATTTTATTTTGTTTTTAGTAAATTAAATATTTGTTTGTGATTTAGCTCTGTGTTCTGTTAAATCATTTACTTTTTTTTTGTTACAACTTCCAACTGTTAGGGCTCCAGGTATGGGTAAGAGTGAACCTCAAACAAAACACTATGAAAGTATAAAAACACATTTTTATGGTAACAATACTAGCAATACATGTTTATATAAAAAGGACCAAAAATACATATTCATAGTAAAATCACTAACAATGCATTTTTAAAGCAAAATAACTAGCAATATGTTGTAACCCTAGAGCGAGAAGCAGAATCAGGCCAGAGATAGGACAGGAACAGTGCGGGTTCGTCAAAGACACTGGAACAAGGAACGCCATATTCATGATTAGGATGCTCTCTGAAAGGGCATTACAAATGAAGAAAGACTTGTACCTATGCTTCATTGACTACACGAAAGCATTCGACAAAATACGACACAAAGAATTGATGGAAATGATAGGAAACCTCGACATTTTCGGCAAAGATATAAGAATAATCAAGAATCTCTACTGGCAGCAAACGGCCTGCATACGGACAGGTAACGACCTCAGTAGATACACAAAGATAGAAAAAGGCGTAAGACAAGGCTGTGTCTTTTCACCGGATTTGTTCAACCTATACAGCGAGAATATTTTGAGGACCCTAGATGACACACCAGGATTTATTATTGGAGGCCACAACCTGAACAACATAAGATACGCGGACGATACAGTACGGATTGCGGACACGGAAAGGAAACTGCAAGATCTCATACAGAAAGTAGCAGTGGAGAGTGACAAGATGGGACTACAAATAAACTTTAAGAAAACTGAGTGCATGGTCATCAGCAAAAGATACAACCCAAAATGCCAAATACAGGTGGGGGATAACAGAATCAAACAAGTCCAAGAATTTAAGTACCTAGGAAGTGTTCTAACAGGAGATGGAAAGTGCGACACGGAGATCCGAAGGCGAATTGGCATGGCAAAGGACGCGTTCCAGAAGATGAGCAAAATACTAACACACAGGAAGATCTCAATAGAAACGAAGAAAAGAGTGCTAGACTGCTACGTGATGTCAGTTCTTCAGTACGGCTGTGAATGCTGGACAATATCATTGAAAATGAGGACAAAACTGGAAGCGGCCGAAATGTGGTTCTACAGAAGGATGCTACGGATATCGTGGACTGATCATACAAGCAACGACGAAGTGTTAGAAAGAAAGGCAACAAAAAGGAAATTGATGCTGAGCATCAGGAAGAGACAACTGAAGTTCCTGGGACATGCAATGAGGAAGGAAAGCCTGGAGAACCTGATACTGACTGGTCAGATAGAAGGAAGGAGAGACAGAGGAAGGCAGCGGATAACATATTTGCAGGGCCTGATCAGGTGGATGACGGAACGGAGGTTGCCAGGAGCAACAGGAGCAAACATACTAAGAGCCACAAGGGATAGGGAGACGTGGAGATCCATGATCGCCTACGTCCTGAAGGGACAGGGCACATAGAAGAAGAAGAAGAATCACCAAAATAGAGGTTTGGAATAATAGTATATCAACAAATACAAGACTCTCATGCTATGTGAAGTAAATACACTGCTAGTCAGTATAATCACATTTCCTACTACTCTACCATTTACTCCAGTAGTGTTCACATATTTAAGAGGATAGGAACATCCCATTCCTGTATACAGTGTAATCAGTCCTTTACTGTATGTAAATAGACTTTACAATCAAGTGGTGTTTATATTGGGGAAAACTCCCCCATAATTTTGGGTAGTCCCTCTTTTAGCTGCCCCCACTTTTATAAGCTTCAAAAATATTTGAAACTGATCGGCCTCTGATTTTGATAAAATTTGATCTTTTGTATTTTCCCTCTGCTTTTTGTTTTCACTTTTAATGGCACCTACAGAATTTGAAAGAAAAACAAACAAAATAAAACAACCAGATCAATAGAAACAGAAATGTTGTCAGAGAGGGAAAAAAACTTAATAGTCATATTTTCATATTTGAAGAAAGATGTTAATTAGAAATAATGTCCCTAACTTCATATGTAGAGATACATAGGCAGTTAGCTGAGTGAAAGAATCGGTCAGTAATTTTTTCAATCTGCTGAAGACAATTGACACCAAATTTCTATCTCTCAGAAGTATGAAGATAGTGGCAAAGAGAGCAAGCATAGATTTAGAACTCCACTACTATGAATGAAAATTCATTCCATTTAATTTATTGAATATACATAGACTCAGACTCATTCTTATGTTGTGTATACGATAGTGGTGCAGTATGAAAATGAAGATGCTGCTTGAGTTGCACCCCCTTCTCTTCACAAAAATCGTGGCCCCCACCCACTTTCAGATTTCCACAATGGCTACTGTTTACAATAATTTTAACTAGTTGGTGAGTGGTTAATATAACAGACTGGGGTGTTCCATTCTGCTACTTAGGCAAGCCTATTCTCTGGGTTCTGATTGCTGACTTTGGCAAAGGTGAGTATTATGTTTTTGATTCTACAACAGGTAAATGCAACACAATATATTTCATCAGTAGTTGAATACAATATATTTTATAAAATGTTTTATAATCATATTGCTCCAAGCAAGGTATACAACACAATATATTTCATCAGTAGTTGAAAGTATACAACTGTGTTCAAAATATACTTAGTAGAAGCCATAAAATTGGGTTCAGATTTATGTTTGTTTGTTCCTTTTTAACGGCCTATCAACATCTAAAGTGTCATTGAAGGCCGGAAACGTATTTTTGTTTTAAATCAATTTTGCATTCAAAAAAAGTTTTGTTGGCAACATTTTGCATTCAAAAAAAGTTTTGTTGGCAACATTTTGCATTCAAAAAAAGTTTTGTTGGCAACATTTTGCATTCAAAAAAAGTTTTGTTGGCAACATTTTTCATTCAAAAAAAGTTTTGTTGGCAACATTTTTCATTCAAAAAAGTTGGTAACCTTTTTCATTCAAAAAAAGTTTTGTTGGTAACATATTTTATTCAAAAAAGTTTTGTTGGTAAATACTTTCACAGCATTTTAACCCTGGTTTTGGGGTCAACTATTTACCCATAGCTGGGACCCTAACAGGTACTACCACTCCGGGTCAGGATGGACCTGGGAACAACAGCAATTAAGAGGTGGTTCCATGCTCCTCACAACCTCCCAATCAGAGGCCTTGCTACCAGATGCAGTTTATGGTCATACCCAGGACCATCAGATTTAGGTTTTGGCATTAAATAAGCCATAGAGGTTGACATGCTGCTATATAAAATCAACCAACCATACGATTAAAAGATGATATTAAAAAATTAAACTTATTGTGAAAATTGATAATTTCACTTTGTGTCAAGACATGGCTAAAATGCTATCATCAGTCTAATAACCGATTGTGGTTGTAGAACTGTTACACAAAACCTGCTCCCACTACATGTCTTGATTGCATGTTAATATGAGGGTGGAAAGTGATAGAATTATTCAGGTGTCATTTAACTTGGGCAGGTTGACCGGCCCTAGAGCTCATCCCTTAAATATATGAATTAAAGAAAATGTTACCTCCGGTAAAGAATCAAACTTACATCTCTCTTTGTAGGAGAAAGTAACATTTGGTCTGGTAGATATCGAACTTGCAATCCATTTCAGAGGACGTCTTTCCATTATGAATGTTTCTTGAATGGACAGGTTGTTAGGTTGTTTGTTAAGCTACTCATGTAATTATATAACCTTAATAATTTAAAAAAATCTTGACTTATTCATCATTCTTTTTAGATAATTGTTCTTTCAATATATCTTTACTCAGACTCAATGAAAATGATTACAATGAAACAATGTTGAGTAGTCTTACTGTACAAATACAAACTGGAAAAAAAAAAGCCATTTTTGTATGGAATCATTACATATGATGAGAAATAGATACTCTTTGACAAGACCAAGAGAATAGGCCAATGGTTAGATGCAAGTGAATTGCCAAAACAATACCCAAAACTTTCACTGCAGTATAAAAATGGTCCTGTTTCTTAATACTTTACTCAACTTCTTGAATGCTTCTTTGCCATGCCAATTCGCTTTCAGATCTCTGTGTTGCACTTTCCATCTTCTGTTAAAACACTTCCCAGATATTTAAATTTTTGTATCTGATTGATATTAGTATCCCCGACCTGTATTTGGCATATTGGGATGCCCTTTTTACTGATGACCATGCATTTGGTTTTCTTGCAGTTTATTTGTAGTCCTTTCTTGTCACTCTTCAGCTACCTTCTGTAGGAGGTCATGTAGTTTCCTTTCTGTGTCTGCTATCAGCACTGTATCATCTGAGTACCTTAGGTTGTTTAAATTGTGGCCGCACTGTTCCTGTCCTATCTCTGGCCTGATTCTGCTTCTTGCTCTATTCATCACGATTCGGACAATCAGTTTTGTTATATAGCTCATTAAACTGATGGTTCTGTGGAGTTTCGTTTGCTCCTGGCTCCTTAGGTAGTGCTATGAAGATCAACTTGCTGAGGTCATCTGGTATTACAGCACTATTATAAATTTCATTTATTATTTCTGTAAATTTCTCTATACCAAATTCTTTCAGGGCTATCAGCAACTCTATGACTATGCTGTCTGGTCCAGCTGCTTTGTTTCTATTCAGTTTGGCTACTGCAGATTCCACTTCAGACTTTAATATTTCCGGTCCGTCCTCATCTTTGCGTATTATTGGTTCCTCTCTCTTGTCGTGGAAAAGAGCTTTTATATATTCTTTCCATCGTTGGAGTATTTCCTCTTTCTCCAATATGATTGTTCTATCCTTGGATTTTATACATCCTGTTGAAGAGCAGATTTTTTGTCCTGTCAGTTCTTTTATTTCCTTATGCATTTCTGCTTTATTATTCCTGTTTAATCTCTCTACTTCTGCACATTTGTCATTGAGCCATTTCTCTTTAGCGTGTCTGCATTTTCTCCTTATTTCCTTGTGTAGTTCCGTGTACTCCATTCCCTGTCTTGATATCATTTTCTTCCTCCTTTGCATCATGTCCAGAATCTCTTTAGTTATCAACTCGTTTTTTACTTCTGCACCTAATTTCCTTTAGAGCAATGTTGTTTGTTGATGTCATGATTGCTTCCTTTAGCGACTCCCATTTTGAGTGTCCTTTTTCAATTTGTTTTTCGTATTTGATTTTCATGCTGTTTGTGTATTCTTTCTGCAGGTTGACGTCATTCATGAGAGTGTTGTATTTCAGTTTTCGTGCTGCAACAGGCTTCTTCAATCTCCGGAGTTTCATCTTTAGTTTGCAGATGACTGGGATGTGGTCACTTCAACAGTTGATGCCTAGATAGGCTTTGCTTTGAACCACTGCATTTCTGAGTCTCCGGTTTATTGTTATGTAGTCTATCTGGTTTTTTTTTGTGTCACCTCCTGGGCTTCTCCATGTCCATAGATGTCGTGGGTGTTCTTGAAACTAGGTGTTAGTTATTACCTGGTCATTTGCTGTGCACCATTGGACCCAGTTTTCTCCTCGTTTGTTGCGGATTTCTAAACCAAAGTTGCCAGTTGTCATACCTTCCCTCTAATTGCCTACTTTGGCATTCAAATCTCCCATGATGATTCTGATTTCTTGGCTATTACATTGAGCCTTGGCAGAGTGGAGTGAAAAGATTCTATTTCTTCCTTAGTGCTTTGCATTGTTGGTGCATAGATGACTACAATTGCTATGTTGAACGATTTCCTTTTCAGTTTGATCAGAAGAACTCTTTCAGAGAACTGGTAGTATCCCAAAACACATTTCTGCATTTCTTTGTTCAGTATTAAGCCAACTCCATTTTTGTTATTTTTGCCTCCTGCGTATATTATCCTGTAGTTTTCGCTGCTGAAGTCTCCATTATTTGGCCATCAGGTTTCGCATATTCACAGAATATTGATGTTCAGTCTGTTCATCTCTTGCTTGACATCCTCTAGTTGTCCGCAGTTGTTTAGTGTCCTGATGTTCCATGTCCCTAAAGTAATCCTTTCTTTGTTGCGCACATTCACAGTGTAACAGTCCAGAGACACCTATTGCTCACATTGTTCCTTCCCGGGTGAGGGAAAGATTCAAGGAAAAAGTGTCTCCTTTATGCTGTTGTTGCTAACAGTCGCCTGATGACAGTCAGGTGACACCTGTTGCCCTTGTCGGGCCATACCGGGCGAGGAATTGCTCTCTTTGGAAGCAACCCCCTTCACACAGGTTTGATATATTTATATTGTACAGCCATGATTATGCGCAGGATAGATAGATAGTGGAGTGGTATCCTGTTGCCTTCTCCACAGTGATTTATTGAGACACTATTTCTAGTTAGCTGGCCATTGGTTCATCAAGAGTTCCTCTGCCCTTTGTAGGTTTAATATATTTTTTAAACTACCGAGTTGCTAACATCCTGTTAAAAAATAAGGGTGGGTGGGTAGGAGAAAGAAGAATATAAATATTAAGTATATATATAGTATAAGTTCAAACAAGTAGTCACGTCAAGGAAAATATGCCAATTCCTCTAGTTACTCCTAACTAGCAAAAGAGAAAGCATTTCATTTCCAGGTGACATAGGCATCTCATTTCCAGTAAACAGAAGATTGATATTTTCTTTGATCCTGCCATATTCAATTGATATCTCTCCTACTGATTAACACTTAAGCATTTTGATCTTTTCATATGCAATAAAACATTCTCCATTAAGAAAGAGTTAATCAAATCATTTGAATTGTTTTTCACATTAAAGAACAAGAATTGATTTTGTAAAGATGAGATTAAGAATTTAGAGGCAGATTAGAGAACAGTCATTCATCAACATAGTGCCTATTTTAACTAAAAAATTAGTCATTTAACAATTCAACGTATTTTATTAATTTCCTACAAAGTTATTTTTTCATGTGTCACAACCTAATTTATCTCATTCAAAAGTTTTTAGGTGAATGAAATAATATAAAGCAAACATATAAATTTAGCAAAGTTAACTAATGAAACAAAACAACCCATTTGAAAGTTTGAAAGATTTAAAGAAAAAACAAATGATAGCCAGAACTTGTTATTTAACAATGTTTGAGGGAATTCTTACTGCTGAAATACACACATGCATATATATATATATATATATAATCCATAAAAGTAGGCGTTAGAGTCAACAGCTAGTGGAGACAGACTGTTTCACGCTTAAATGCAATCAATAGCATTAAAGCATAGAACAGACTGTCACTACTGAGTGTTGATTTCAATGTCCACTTTTATGTTAATATTTACATATGGTCTATTCCTGATATTGAACACTTTAGCTCATAAATATAGCATACATTAAAACTATATTTGTACCATATATATATATATATATATATATATAAACTTATTTATAAATGGAACTTTGTCTGTGTGTGTGTACGTGTTTGTGTGTCCGTTACCTATAGACTTCGAAATGGCTGAACCGATTTTCTTGAAAATTTACACAGTTGTACTATAATCATCTGTGAGTGTTCTTAACTAGGTTTTGTGTTGAGGTACCCCCAATAAATATCGAAAACCGATAATTGAAAAAATCGGGTTATAGAAGGAGTGGTCCGATTTTAATCAAATTTGATACACTCATAGACAAAGACATAAGAAACGATATTCAGAAGATTCAAGGTTGCAGTTCTTACAATAGTGCAGAAAATCGATAATATATATATAAAAGGTAAGATGTTTGTGTGTGTGTCTGTTTATCTGTCTGCATGTCCTTTATACAAATCCACAATTTTTATTCGATTCTTACCAAACTTCACACAAATATTCTTTAGGATGAGTCTGAGCTCCAGGATCATGGATTAGTTTTAAAGCTTTCATTACACCCAAGCTAGTATATATATATATATATATATATATATATATATATATATATAGTTAATTAACTAGTTTTTGGTCATAATAAAATTAGACCAGTACACATTTCTATTAAAAAGTTTTCAATATAGTTATATTGTAGAACTTTTGAATATTCTTCATTTGTAAACGATTTATTACGTGACCTAGGTTTCTACCATGCGGTGTCTTCAGGCGATTTGCAATAACTGATTTTACCGTTTATCTTTTTTTTTAAAAAATGCTCACGTAACTTGATGTGGTCATAAGCCAATAGCAATAGAAAATGTTGATGAATTATTAATTTGAAACATGTATAGTTGTTTGTTTTAATTCATAACTAATTATTACATAAATAAAATGAAGCATAATTCAAATAACAATAAGCTCAATAGAATGACAGGGCATTTTAATTCAATAAATAAAATTTTGAGAATCAAAACTTCCCACAAACTTGGAGAGGAATCTCCCCACTACCCTCTGTGATTGAGAACTATAAAGAGATATCACTGTATAAGATCTCACTTTACTCTATAAAGAGATATCACTGTATAAGATCTCACTTTACTCTATAAAGAGATATCACTGTATAAGATCTCACTTTACTCTATAAAGAGATATCACCTTATAAGATCTCACTTTACTCTATAAAGAGATATCACTGTATAAGATCTCACTTTACTCTATAAAGAGATATCACTGTATAAGATCTCACTTTACTCTATAAAGAGATATCACTGTATAAGATCTCACTTTACTCTATAAAAGATATCACTGTATAAGATCTCACTTTACTCTATAAAGAGATATCACTGTATAAGATCTCACTTTACTCGATAAAGAGATATCACTGTATAAGATCTCACTTTACTCGATAAAGAGATATCACTGTATAAGATCTCTTTACTCGATAAGAGATATACTGTATAAGATCTCACTTTACTCTATAAAGAGATCTCACTGTATAAGATGTCACTTTACTCTATAAAGAGATCTCACTGTATAAGATGTCACTTTACTCTATAAAGAGATCTCACTGTATAAGATGTCACTTTACTCTATAAAGAGAGATCTCACTGTATAAAAGATGTCACTTTACTCTATAAAGAGATCTCACTGTATAAGATGTCACTTTACTCTATAAAGAGATCTCACTGTATAAGATGTCACCTTTACTCTATAAGAGATCTCACTGTATAAGATGTCACTTTACTCTATAAAGAGATCTCACTGTATAAGATGTCACTTTACTCGATAAAGAGATCTCACTGTATAAGATGTCACTTTTACTCGATAAAGAGATCTCACTGTATAAGATGTCCACTTTACTCTATAAGTCACTGTATAGTGTCACTTTACTCTATAAAGAGATCTCACTGTATAAGATGTCACTTTACTCCTATAAAGAGATCTCACTGTATAAGATGTCACTTTACTCTATAAAGAGATCTCACTGTATAAGATGTCACTTTTACTCTATAAAGAGATCTCACTGTATAAGATGTCACTTTACTCTATAAAAGAGAGATCTCACTGTATAAGATGTCACTTTACTCTATAAAGAGATATCACTGTATAAGATGTCACTTTACTCTATAAAGAGATATCACTGTATAAAAGGTCACTTTACTCTATAAAGAGATCTCACTGTATAAGATCTCACTTTACTCTATAAAGAGATCTCACTGTATAAGATCTCACTTTACTCTATAAAGAGATCTCACTGTATAAGATCTCACTTTACTCTATAAAGAGATCTCACTGTATAAGATCTCACTTTACTCTATGAAGAGATCTCACTGTATAAGATCTCACTTTACTCTATAAAGAGATCTCACTGTATAAGATCTCACTTTACTCTATAAAAGAGATCTCACTGTATGACTTGATAGTATTTGATGAGATTAAGTTAAAAAAGATTATCCTGCAGTAGGTTGCCATTACTTTCTGCTGGAGATTTCTTATAGAACCCAATCTGTCCTGTTATTTAACCCATAACTGGAGGGAAGTGACCCAAGGGTATTTTTGTGTAAATGAATGTAAGGAATTCATCTGGAATTTGAACTCAGACCCCACCCCCCGATTTCGATATCCACTGCATCACAATGTACATGTATTGGGAAAGATATTAATCCAACTCTTCCTTCTGATTATGGGTCAAATAACAGGACAGAATAGGTTCTGTACTCTTGGCTGGCAACCAGTCTACTGCAGAAAGTAATGGCAACCTACTGCAGGATAATCTTCTTCCCAATCAGTCATGTCTCTTTCGAGACATGATTGCCCATGTGTGTATCATGTATGGCAACTGACTAAAGTTAAAAAAAAGAAAAGTTGTTATTTATGGAAGATAAGGTATGAAATTTGTTGATTCTTCATCTCAAACTATAGGTGTTCTACCATTTTATTATGTTTTTGGTCATTTAAAAAGTTATATTGTATATTGTACATTACATCATAAAAAGGCATTGATAAAAAAAGAAAAGAAAATCAGACAACACAAACTTCCATTACATTATGTTAAATGTAGCTCCTTCCTTAATCTGAAGAATGACGGCAATGTGACATGCTATAATGTCTGCAAAATGTGAAAGTCAGTAGATTGCTCCTGGAACAACTTTTATACCACCTGCTCATAAAGCAGAATTTGCATTAACTTGGTGGAACAAACCATCACAACAAAGAATCAGGTGGAAACAAATGCAAATGGTTGGCAAAACTTTTTATGCATGTCACACCTGTCAATATAGATTTCAGTTTGACACATGGTCTTTGATAATTGCCACCAAGTACAGCACCTACCATTACAGACACACCATCAGGTACATTTAGAGACACCATCAAGTACATCTTGAAGCTTATGTGTGTTCTTTCTTTTATGATTTCATTCCAAGTAAGGCAATAAAGCCACTAAGATGCAAAAGAGGAATTGTGAAGACACATGATCTTTGATAATTCCCGCCAAGTACAGCACCTACCATTACAGAGACACCATCAAGATGCAAAAGAGGAATTGTGAAGACAGAAAATAAAGATTGACACTGCATTTACATTTTTGAGGAGCAAAGTTGACTTTTTTTTTTAATCACATCACCCCAAGCAAGGCGGTAAGGCCACTGGTGTGCAGGGGGCTACGTAAAAGTGAATAGATTGGAAAAGAGAAAACCGGAAACCACGTCCTAAGCAGGGAACAAAGGATGAGCCTCTACACCTGTTCAATAGACGTGGGTGGGGTGTGAACCGGGCGAGGAAGTAAAAAGCTGGAAGAGTATTCCACAAGTGAGAAGTGCCATGGAAGAAACTGTTAACAGAAGTCATAGTTACATCTTGCAATTTCAGCTGTAAAATGATGAAACCTTGTACCAATATAGTCAGTCAGTTAAGTGTCATATGCAATAAATGCTTGGATGAATTGCCATTACTTTCTGCAGTAGACTAGTTGCCAACCAAGACTATAGAACCCAATCTGTCCTGTTATTTATAACATAGCTGGAGGAAGAGACGGATTAGTACCTTTCCCGAGAGTATTTGTGCGTAAGTGAATGCAACGAATTCAGCTGGATTTCGAACTCGACTCCCCGATTTCTCGTTCCGAGCCGATATCCACTGCACCAGAATGCATATCCCAATCTAATACTGTGCTTAAATTCATAAGGTCTAGTTACGATGAAGAAAAGTTCATCAAAACAATTAACGTGAAAGTTTATTTATAGAAAAGGCAGAGGGAATCTACTTTACAGTGATGGGAAATTGACTAAAGCCGAGATGTCAGGTCAAGACCAATAACACTGCTGAGTTTTTATATTTTATTAAGAATCTCTAAATACTACTGTTGAAAGTGATAAACCACTTTGGTTTATGAATTTGATATCGTTTCTCTTATTTGGTAGTTTTAAAAATGGTTCCTAGATTTTATGAATTTAAATTCATTACTACATTGACAATCAGGTCTCATTTTACAATCGAATTGAGAAGATGTAACTAATTATAAGTTTTTAGCAAACAGTTTATTTTCTCGCCTATGAAACTCTCTTCCGGCTCCATACTCTCCAGCCAATTTTGATCTTCAAAAATTTAAATGCAAAATCAATTCTTATCTGCTGTCTTATTACTGCTTTTCTTTTTGTTTTACATTCAATAACCTCTTGTGTCTCAGTAGCATTATTATCATGTTTGGATTAAAATGATTTATATATATATATATATATATATATATATATATATATATAATTATTTAGTTTTTGGTCATAATTAAATTAGACTAGTGCACAGTTGTATTAAAACGTGCTCAATACAATTATTTTGTAATTGTAGAAGTTTCTAATATTTGTCATTTGTAAACAAGTCATATTACGCTATCCAGGTTTCTAGCTTTGTGGTGTATTTAGGCAATTTTTTCGATATCCACTCGAAACGACAAATTGGTGAGCCGAGATCGAATTACAGTTGAATTTCTTGCATTCACATACGCGCAAATACTCTTGAGAAAGGTATTAATCCGTCACTTTTCCCCAATTATGGGTTAAATAACAGGATAGATTGAGTTCTATAGCGTTGACTGGCAATCAGTCTACCACAGAAAGCAATGGCAATCTACTGCGGGATAATCTTTTGCCCAGTCAGTCATGTCTCGAAAGAGACATGATTGTCTATTTGTGTCTGTGTGTATATATATATATATATATATATATATATATATATGCACATACGTTTTTATCTTTTTCACATACGTCTTTTTCATACGAACATATCCTTATCTCCTCATTTTTTACAAAAATATACGCACTCATACACACATTTGTGTGTGTTTGCATATATATTTGTTTTTGTTTTTTTTTTAAATTTTCACTCAAGTAGAAACATTATTTAGAAGCTCACAAGGAAATTTTGTGTTCCCAATTTCGTACTTTTAGGTGCCTAATATATGGGAACGCTCTTAATAATTTGGTGGGGGGGGGTGTTCGGAATTATTTTTCAATATGCAATAAACTGGGGTATTAATAAAATGTAAGAGGGTCGGAAAATAATTTTACAGGTCAAAATTCGAAATGAGTAACAGGAGTGGTTTTATGAGGCTCTGGAAAATGGGAAAATTTCCTCAAACAAAATAAATGAACACACCCCATGTTTAGGAAACTCTCAAAGTTTTCACACTTCACAGAGAAAAAAGAATCAGATAATTTTAATAATCTTCACTGAGCTTTAGACATTCACCATTTATACGTTTTTGACAACAATAAAATAAACTGCCACACACACACACACACAAACACACACGAAATAACGGGAATCTTTATACTAATCATTAATGGAAAGCGAATAAAAGACATGAGGCCTTAAAGGTTACCTGGTACAGAGACGGAATCAGAAGTCCATTTAAGACAAGATCTTCCGAAGACATTAAGTAGTTTTTACCAGCTGTTCGACGTCGCCACATTTTAAAAGGTGCGTAAGAAAATAAAAATAAAATAATGAAAACGGAACTTTATAAAGTCTGCAAACAAAACTGAAATTCAACTTGTTTATTTTTTCTTTCTTTTAATTCAAAAATACGAGAGAAAACATTCACAGTGGTAACTGAAATTTCAAATCGCGTTTGCCAAATGACGTCACAGAAATGGCGTCAACATTTTCGAAGTTAAATAAGATTAAATCTTCTAAATAAATAAACGGCAAAATTCTGTCTGTCCGCTTGTGGGTCTGAAACCAATCAAACGCGCGTTACACTTGCTCTAGATATATACCTTTTTGAAATCAGCATGATGCTTGGATTGAAAATATATCCTTCATTTGGTGCTTGAACATGAAGCATTGAGATTTGTGTCCGGATGAAAAGGGAACCATTACAAATTCAAATTTAAAAATAACTAAAAAATATATGATTTTAAGTTTTAAATTTATATTTTGTTTAAAGTAACCTCACTATTTTAAATATTTTTTGTTTTTGTTTTAAATTCAGCCTGAAATCTCTTCAAACTTTGTGAATTGAGGAATTAATTTTATTTCTTTAAAATGTCAAGGAATCAGAGTTAAAGTGAGAGGTTTCTTGGCGTGAGGCTTTAAAGTTTCGCAGAGTTTGTGATTTGAAGAACTCAATATTCGATCAAAATTGCGACTTCAGCCCAAATCGGTCTTTTAGCCGGAATTGAAGTTCGAATCAGTTAAAGTGAGGTTTTGAACTTCCATGGAATGAACTGAGAAATTCGAAGTTATTTCTTCAAAATTAGAATTGCTGTTTTCTATGCTGGAGCAGAAGTCCCTTTAGTTTTTGCCCGGGGGCCCAATTAGTTCTCCACAGAAGCTAGCTTAAAAGTGCGACTTTTAAGATAGTAATAAATAAAGTAAAATTAAATAAATCATTCCAGTGCTTATCACTACTTGACATTTTGGTTGGGAAGAAAGCAAAGTATCTGTTCTCTTCTTGTTTTAAATTGGAGAAGGCACCCGGTTCAAGAGATTCCAACTCTTGCAGCAGAACCTTCCTAAAAATAAACGTAAGTAAAATAAATTTTCCGGAAAAATATCTGAATATCAAATTTTAGATGTTTATTCTATACAAGTAAATAAAATAAATCGGCAAGAAAAAAAAGAGACTGGAGTTCTAGCTAACATAGAAAAAAATAACCGGAGAAATTGGTATTGATGATGATTTGCAGCAGTTTTTGTGGAGCTTCTTCCAAATCAGATTATCTATAGAATTAAAAATCAAATTTTCGCATGTAAAATTTGAAAATAATATATAAAAATTATTTCGGAAGGACATTTTAGTTAAATCTTCTAAGTGCGCATAACTGAAGTTGATAGAGCTTACCTAAAGTTCTCCAGAATTAGAAAAAATTATCGAAAAATAGGAGGGCTTGGAGAATCTGATACTCATAGGGCGTATAGAGGGAAAGAGAAATAGGGGGAAAACAGTGCGTGATATATTTGTTGAGCTTAAGTAAACAGATGGCAGACACAGGTTTAGGGAGAAATAGAAAAAATATATTAAAAGCTACAAGAGATAGAAAGATGTGGACGGCTATGATCACCTACATTCTTAAGGGAGATAAAAGACGATTCTTTTTAACCACAATTTTTTTGTTATTAGTTTATTCAAGAAATTCGTAATCAATTTTACATTAAAAATAGAAATAACAAAACAAATAAAATCTAGAGGAATTCTTTTAAAGCAATTTAACAGACCTCAAGTGGAATGACTTTATAAAATCCATAGCTAAATCCGCTGCTAAGAAAGTCGGTTCTCTGTGTAGGGCCAGGAAGATTTTTTTCCACCTGAAACAATCCTGCACATATCCTACCATCCGCCCGTGCATTGAAAACTGCTGCCATATCTGGTCGGGTGCTCCTGCTATCCACCTCGGTATCCTTGACAAAATCCAACGGAGAATCTATAATGTGATCGATCCCCACTTGGCAGCTCAGATACAGTCACTATTTCACCGGCCCAATGTGGCTTCCCTGTGTATCTTCTACAAATACTTTTACGGCTTCTGCTCCGATGAATTTAGCTCACGGGTGCCCCCTATATATAAATTTACTCGAGCCACAAGATTAACAACTAGGTCCCACCCTTTTATTGTGAAACCAATAAATTGTAAACGCAAATTCTACTCCAGCAGCTTCTTTTCTCTCACTTCCCGCCTGTGGAATTCCCTTCCATTTATTGCTTTCCCGACAGCTACCAGCTCCAAGAATTTAAATGTAAAGTCAATAGTCGTCTCCTATCTCACTAACCTGCATCCCTTCTCTCTCATGCTCCTTTCTCCGATCATTCCACTCTAATCAGTATTCTCATCCTTCTCTTACCCAGGCTTACGGCCTATCACGTTGAATACACCGGTTCTCGCTCGATCACCGAAGTTAAGCAACGTTGAGCCTGGTCAGTACTTAGATGGGTGACCGCTTGGGAATACCAGGTACTGTAAACGTATAGTGACGGATGTGCGTTGTGGTGCAGTGGATATCGGCTCGGAAAGAGAAATCGGTGAACCGAGTTCGAAATCCAGTTGAATACCCTGCATTCACTTAAGCACTGGTACCCTTGGGAAAGGTATTAATCCGTCCATTCCCTCCAGTTATGGGTTAAATAACAAGGGTAGGACTTGGGAACCCTGCTCTTAAAAACAAATCCCAATGAATCGTGAAAAAGAAAAATGTTGTAAAAAACAAAAAACAAAAAAAAAAAAACACCTTACCCAAAAATTATTCGTTATGATCTTAAATGATCCCATAAGGATTGATAGGTCGTTAAGCCTCAAAAACAAAACAAACTTCTCTTACCCACTTCCTGACACGCCCTATGACCTGTCACTCTTTCTCATAACTTTCCTCCTATGTAATCCTCTCACAACATGATGATTTGGTGAACCTAGTGAAAAGCAAACTCAGTATTCAGCCCTGAATGATCAAGCGAGACAAGTTTGTTAACCATCACACCATGTAGAAGTACACAAATACTTAACACTCATGAAAATTGAAAACAATTTTTGTGATTTTGTGTATTAAATGTTCTTTTGACTAAACATATCACACCATCTAATTCAATGGGTAATTAATAAGAGACTTAGCCAATATGCTCATGACATCAGTTTAAACTGACGCCGCTTTTGTTCCCCTGTTTATTCTGATCATTTTGCTCAATATTCGTTTTTCTTGATTTTAAAACATTTCATCATTTTTTTTTTATCATTTCACCCGAAGCAAGGCAGAATTACCATTAAGGCGCAGGTGGTTACAGAGGAGATGAGTGATGAAAACGAGGAACAAGTTACAGGGGAGTCAGAGAATGAGTAAGAAAGGGATGAGAATACAGGTGTGAAAAGATCTGCATGAGAATGGAGTAGAAAGGAAGAAGAACGTGACACAAGAGTTTGTCATGGAAAGGACGTTAGTCAAGAAGATAAAAGCTAGCAATTGACTTTGCATTCAAATTCTTGGACATTGTAGTTTTTAGGGAAGCAAATATACGGAAAAGAAATTCCACAGGCGGGAAGTGCGAGCAAAGAAGCTTTAGAGTAGAAATTGCGGTTACATGATTGGTTTCATTGTAAAAGGGTGCGACCTAGTTGCTCGTCTAGTAGTTCCAGTAAATTCATGCTTATATACATACTTCAGTGAACATTATTTACACTGTTCAGACTCATCTTTATTGCCATGTTTTCGACGTTTCGGTCGTTGTACGCTCCAGCCTTCTTCAGGTGCTAGAAACTTTGAACCAAACGCTTTATTTCGATCACTGGGATATATCATTCTCATTCCATGTGTGATACCACTTCCGGATGCCATGTAGCTATCTTCCTTTAACTCAACCCCCAAAGTTATTTGTTCACCACTGCTGAAGCCAGGTATTGAACTCAGAACTCTTTGGATCAAATAACTGGAACTAAACAATGCCTATATCTACTGGGCCATGTGTTCTTGAGGACACAGGGTTCAATGGATAGAGGCGTAAACATGGCAATAAATATGAGGACAACAGTCCGAGCAGTTTAAATAATGTAAATACTGCCCCATCTCAGAAGTATAGAAAAATACTTTACTGAAGTTTTACAAGTTTCTTTTTTTAATCATTTCACCCCGAACAAGGCAGAAATGCCACTGATGAGCGGAGGGCTACATAACTGTAAAAAGATTAATTAGAAAAGACTGAGGAGTACAAACTAGTTAGAAAGGAGCAATAGAAAGCTGAGAATGCAGGTGCGATGACAGATACATAGGTGGAGAGAAAGGGAAGAATATACGGGGTTGGGGAGAGAGCTAGAGTCCAGTGGTTAATAGATGAGTATTGACATTGCATTTAAATTTCTGGAGGTTGTAGCCGTCAGGAAAGCAAGAATATGGGAGCGAGTTCCACAGGCGGGAAGTGCGAGAGAAGAGGCTGCAGGAGTAGAATTGTCGTCTGCATTTGGCTAACCTGACTGTGAATGGGTGGGACCTAGTTGCCAGTCTGGTTGCACGAGTAAACACCCTGTTTGAGGAGGCACCAGTGACTTAAGTTCGTCCGAGCAGAAGCCATGAAATTATTTATAGAACAGACAAAGGGAGGCCACATTACGACGGTGGGGAAGTGGCTGCAGTCGAGTCGCCAGATCAGTACCTATCACATTACAGACTCTCCTTTGGAGCCTGTTGAGAACACTGAGGAGAACGGCAGAGGCGACTGACCATAAATGGCAGCAGTACTCCATGCACGGATGGATGGTTGACTTGTATATATGCAGGATGGATTCAGGCGGGAAAAAACATCCTGGATCGACATAGTGACCCAACCTTCTTAGCAGTAGATTTAGCTATGGATTCAATATAGTGGTTCCATTTGAGGTCTGAGGAGAGGGTAAGGCCGAGGAGGCATAGTGTGTTGCTCTCAGAGAGAATCGCTTGGTTCAGGATTATGGGAGGCAGGTGAGGTTGCCTGTGATGGTTGACAGACAACAGCTTGGTATTAGACGCATTGAAGTTGACAAGCCACTTCTTTCCCCCAATTCACCACAGAGTGTAGATCCCGTTCAAGGTCAGCAGCGAGATTATGTCTGTCCGCAACGACAGGTTTCTTACTGGTGTGGGAGTATATTGTGGTGTCATCTGCGTAGATGCCTACTTGGGAACTGATCTCATCTGGGAGGTCGTTGATACATAATTTTTTAATTATAGTTTTGTAGTTTTGAACGGACATGCCTCCCAATACTGCCATACGAACGCGGGTGTCCCTCAAGACTCTATTCTGGATCCTACGCTTTTCCTTATCTACATTAACGATCTCCCCGATGTAATAAGATCCCAAGTAGGCATATACGCTGACGACACCACCGTCTATTCTCGCCTCGATAAAAAAATCTACTGATGTTGACAAAGCTAACCTCGCTGCCGAGAAGGACCTCTAATCTGTGGTGGACTAGGGTAAGAAATGGCTCGTAAATTTTAATGCTTCCAAAACGAAGCTGCTATCTATTAACCATCAGAGAGAATCGCTCCTACCCCCACCCGTTAGCATGGGTCAGGCTAGCCTCCCTGAGAGCAAAACACTACGCCTCCTTGGCCAAACACTCTCAGTGGATCTCAGGTGGAATGACTATATCGAATCCATAGCTAAATCCGCTTCTAAGAAGGTTGGTTCACTGTGCAAGTCCAGGAAGTTTTTCCCGTCTGAATCCATCCTGCACATCTACCATCCGCTCGTAAATTGAATACTGCTGCCGTATCTGGTCGGTGCCCCTGCTATTCACCTTGGGGTTCTTGACAAAATCCAATGGAGAATCTGTAATGTGATCAATATCGACTTATCAGCTCGGCTGCAGTCGCTCTCTCACCGGCGTGACGTGGCTTCCCTGTGACTCTTCCACAAATACTTTCACGGCTTCTGCTCACTGGTGCCTCCTAGATATGAATTTATACGAGCTACTAGATTAGCTACTAGGTCCCACCCTTTTGCAGTGAAGCCGATAAAATGTAACCGCTATTTCTACTCTAATAGCTTCTTTGCTCGCACCGTGGAATTCCCTTCCATATACTTGCTTCCCCGACAGGTACAATTTTCAGGAATTTAAATGTAAGGTCAATAGACATCTCCTATCTCACTAACTCGCATCCTTTCTCTCAAGCTCTTTTCTCCATCCACTCCACCCCCATTACACCGGTACTCTCATCCGTCTATTACCCTCCTCTTGACATTTCCTATAACTAACCCCTCTTTCTCATCACTTTCCTCTATGTAACCCTCTGTGCAACAGTGGCAGTAAAACTGCATTGCTTGGGGTGAAATGATTATCAAAAAAAAAAAAACATATATAAAGAAAAATGTGCCAGCAACACATATCCGCCCTTTAAACTAACATCTTTTTTTTCTATATTATGTTTCAAAGTTTTGATAAGGTTCGTATTTTCTTGATTTCTGAGGAAAAAAACTATAATTAATACTGGGTAATTATTTTAATTTAACAACAGTTATTAGCGAGTCTTCCAATCTTTAAATAAGAATGAAAACCTGGAAAATTTCTGACATATTAGAGTGGAATATTCACTTGCCGAATGATAGTTTTCGCAATCACGGCAATCATGTCCTCTTCTAGTCTCGTGTAAAGTCTTATCTTTCCTGCATAGTCCCATGGACTTCAATTTTTTTTTTAATCGTATCACCCCGAGAAAGGCGGTAACGCCACTGGTGTGCAGGGGGCTACGTAATAGTGAAAAGATTGGAAAAGAGAAAGCCGGAAACCACATCCTAAACAGGGAACAAGGGATGAGCCTCTACACCTGTTCAATAGACGTGGGTGGAGTGTGAACCGGGCGATAGCTAGATCTATCTACTCCAATTAAAAAAAAAAAAAAGAAACCAAAGTGAGAAGATTAGAAAGGAGAAAGCCGGAAACCACATCCTAAACAGGGAACAAGGGATGATCCTCTTAACCTGTTCAATAGACGTGGGTGGAGTGTGAACCGGGCGATAGATAGATTTATCTACTTCAAAAATTCTCGCCTTTGCTTACGCGCAGACAATACTACACAGCAACCATATGCTTGCCTGTCACATTTTGTGTCGGGTAGGGACCAAAAATCATCTCTTAGTTGCATCTCTGTCCTCGAAGACAGAGTGCGGCTCAGTTGTAGCTCCGTCCGCGAGGGCAGAGGTGCATTTGAGAAAAATTACACTAAGTAGATGCCCGATCCTGGGGAACAGTGTCCCGCGGCCGCACCATCCCACTGCACCAGAGGGGTAGACCAGGTACTCGTCACCGGCTCAACCGACGGTGGAGGGGACTGGGCTATAGAACCCAATCTGTCCTGTTATTTAACCCATAACTGGAGGGAAGAAACGGATAAAATACTTTTCCCAAGGGCATTTGTGTGTAAGTGAAGGCAGCGAATTCAACTGGAATTCGAACTCAGCTCCCCGATATCCACTGCCCCACAACGCACATCCAATAAAAAATGCCAACTACGTGCGGGTGATACTAGAAACAAGCAGGTACAAACATTTAAATAGTTGGAAGTGTTTTAACAGAAGACGGAAAGTGCGACATTCCAGAAGATAATTAGAGTATTGAGAGACAGGAAAATTTCGCTAGAAACAAATTTTAAATTCTAAGTTTAACAAAGCATTACAGCCCAGCGTTGCCCGTGCAATGTTTACAATACTCACACAAACATCGAATCACGTGATGCAATAATGTTTATAATATTAAATGGATAAAAAATTGTTGTTGAAAAATTGTTAGAAAATTCCATTAAAAAATCTATTTTCTTTTGTTTTCCGTAAACGTGATTTGATATTTTGTGTGACATTGTAAACAACATTGCGTTTCTTATTGTTTCAAAATTACGAGGGAAAATATTTACATTTTTTGTTGACTAAATGAATTTAACATAAAAATAAAAATTATTTTGTTTTACTGAAATTAGAAATATAAAAACCATTACGCTCTCAGTTCAAAAATTTTTGAAGAATATTTAAAAATGTAGACATTTATTTTTAGAGGAAAAAGTTACATTAATGCTACACGAAGAACAGTTTATTTTATGCATGAAATATTAAGCGAAAAAAAAAAAACGACTTAAATAATTAAATTAACCATTAGCACTTTTTTATAAATATATTTTGTTTTATTTTTGTTTGAAAAAACACTTTTTTAAAAAATATTTCTTTTGTTTCAAAATTACGGGGAAAATTATTCATTTTTCTTTTGTTGACCAAATGAATTTTGAAAACGTCGGAATAAAAATTAAATATAAAGGCTCATTTTTTTTTAGTCGTGTTTGACACGTGTGATTTGATTTCTGGGATGTAATCTAGCAACCGTCTTAGATGTTTTACGGAGCAAATGTAAACAATCTGCACCATTGGCAAAAAAGTGAAGTGCGAAAGGGAAAATTTGCTGAACTTAAACTCAAAAGTATGTGTCGACCTGGCTTCTCTGTAGATATGTGTCTCTAGAAATTTTGAATGGAATAGCATACAAAATGTAGACCTGCATAGGGAACAGTCACACACAGACTCACAGATTGCCTTATATATATCAAGTCGCCGACTGACGCCATTTCGGTCGGGTTTCAATCCTGGGTACAAAAGCAATCGGAGTCTAACCGTACTGATGAGCTGTGATACGGCGAAACAGATCTGTCTGCGGATGACAATATGACTATATATATATATATATATATATATATATTAAGCTACATTCAAACTGTCAGAAAAATACATTTTTAAACTTTTTAGTAGTTTTTCCTATATATATATATATATATATAGTGTAGAGTCAGAGAAAAATAAGTGTCTGACGCATTATTGTTCGAAGGCATAATTATATTATTTCTGAAATTTTACTGAAGTAACAGACTAAAGACTGAGTTTCGTTGAATCTAATAAGGTGACAAAAGAAGCTGACGACGAATTTGTTAACCATAGCGAGGTTACAAAAGTGGCGACGAGGCATCGTTTCAACTTACAAAGATTCGAAACATATGCCTTTACAGAAGTAACATTCAGTCAGTCAGTTAAGTGCCATACGTGAAACACGCTTGGGCGATTATGTCTCGAAAGAGACATGAATGACTGGGCAGAAGATTATACCGCAGTAGGTTGCCATTGCTTTCTGCGGTAGATTGGGTTCTATAGCCTTGGCTGGCAACCAATGTGTCCTGTTATTTAACCCATAACTGGACGGAAGAGACGGATAAATAAATACCTTTCCCAAGGGTATTTGCGCGTAAGTGGATGCAATGAATTCAACTGGAATTTGAACTCGGCTCCCCGATTTCTCGTTCCGAGCCGATATCCACTGCACCACAACGCACATTACAAACAAACAAACAAAAAAGAAATTACAATCAACTACAAGTTTGCTTTGTGCTTTTGAAAAACATTAATACATTATTAGAAATCAAATTAATTAATGTCTGTCGATTAAAACAAAGGAACATTTATACATATATCAACAGTCATTTTAGTAATTAGTTCAACCCACGATTAATATAGCAAATGAACACGCACATAATTGTGGTAGACTTTAAAACAATATTTTATTTTTATTTTATATAGAAGTTTTGTATATAAAGATTTGTTATTGTATTGGATTTTTTTTTGTTTATTAAACCGACAGATTTTATCAACTGATTTTTTTTTTAGCGGATACTCATATATGAGTAGACGCCCCATTTACCTATCAAACAATATGTTTATATTCGTCTACCAGCCTAAATGTTCGAGAAATGGTTCATGTTTTCCTTTAATAAGATTTCTCGTATATTCAAGGCCGGTAGCCGAAAATAAATACATGTATTCATTAATAGGATGTGCGTTGTGGTGCAGTGGATATCGGCTCGGAACGAGAAATCGGGGAGCTGAGTTCGAATTCCAGCCGAATTCATTGCATTCACTTACGCGCAAATAACATTGGGAAAGGTATTAATCCGTCTATTCCTTCCAGTTATGGGTTAAATAACAGGACAGATTGGGTTCTATAGCCTTGGTCGGCAACCAGTCTACCGTAAAAAGCAATGGCAACCAACAGCGGGATAATCTTCTGCCCAGTCAGTCATGTCTCGAAAGAGACATGATCGCCCAAAGCGTGTATCACGTATGGCACTTAACTGACTGACTGACTCATTAATAAATAAACAGGGCGTCTAATCAAATATGAGTATCCGCTAAAAGAATAATACACAATGTTAAATGAAAAAATATGAATTTGTGTAAGTTCATTTTTGTGAACGCATTTGATTTAAAATATTCGTACAAATTGACGTATTCTGATTATTTAGCCCGTGTGTTGCACCTGCCATTGCCCCACATAAATAATGGACCATTCTGCGGATTCGTTTTCTATAGCTTATTAACTATTTGCGAGTCATTTAATGGCTGAAAATATTTTTGAATTGTAAGAATTTTTTTTAGATAATGATTAATGGTATAAGTCGTGCTAATTAACCCATGGAGAGGAGAACCGGAGCCATACAATTCCAAAGGGTGAATACAACAAAACCATCGGAATAGGAACACGGTGTAGTAAAGTAAAACAGACTCAGAACTGATATAAAAAGCACTGAGTTTTATTTAGCTACAAAATTCAGCTACAAAATAAGGAGTAGTAAGTCGTTGTTTATATAGCCTGCATAGACGAGTCTGTGGTGATACCGACCGAGCAAAAGCGGTGGACCGGATGTTCGCTCTCTCACGACAAAAAGGCAAATGACCAAAAGTCGTCCGTGCGCCGCCGGCTTCGCGCAGATGTTCCGGTTGAAAAATAAAAATTAATCAAAAATTAAATTTCCATTTCGCGAGCCTACGCGAATTTTATTTATCAGCCAATGGGAAGCCCAGAATCAAATACAAGTGTGAAATCCCAAATGATCACCTGCGATCCAAAAAGCCGAGACAGAAAGCACCTAACAGACAGACCGACGGTGACAGGCGAGAGCAATTAATATCTCCCTTGACCAAGTCAAGTGGCTACTATGCTCTTCCTTTCACCTCTCTTTCCTTCTCCCTTGTCTCAAAACTACTTACTGACCTAAGGAGCGACTACATCAAAGGCATTCCTCATTTACACGCTCCCAACATTCCTAAGCCTTGAGTCTCTTTCAGCTTATTATTTGCCATGAACATTTCAACCTCCGTTGGACCTATACTTCATGTATTATTTCAATTGTAAAAACATTAATTGATATGTGTATGTATAAAATGTTATTTTCAACTCAATTTGCTTTTTTTCGATTTTATAATCATTTTATGACTTATAGTGGGCTATCTACCACAAGGCCAAATTCCGTTAACCTGCAACAGTATACAATTACCCTTCACTAGAACGGACTCCCACTACATCAGAAAAATAATAGATAAGATATCCACTATAAGTCGTAAAAAGGTGAGCGTAGGATACTACATTCTTCTCTCCTTGAAAAAATGTGTTACCATCCATAACGATCCGGTGGGGTCTTGTCGTTCGTCCAGATCTCCTTATTGAGGGGCTTCATCGACATCAGGTGCAATGTCCTCCTCCGGTATAGGAATAATGAGATTACCCTTATCTTGTTCCGCAGTCTGAGACTCGGAGCTTAACTCCGTTTCCGGGCAGGGTGCCAAATCTCGAACAAACACTGTAGATTCTCGTCCATCTGGATATTTTATGTCGGCATATGCTAGATTACTGTCTAGTAGTTTGACTTGGTCCACACAAGGATCGGTTTTACTGTTTCTTACAAAACTTTTTAATAGTACAGAACCTGGTGACATCAACCAGGATGGCAAAGAATTCGTCGTTGTCCTGCGGCCTTAGTCGAGACAGAACTCACTACACCCTTCCAGTATTCCCTGTGCATTTGAAACCCTGGCGCAGTTTATAGCGAAATTCATAATCTTGTCAAATAGCTGAATACTTGATACTTCGCCAGGGCTACCAAGGGTGTTTTTATTGTGGCACCAACACTAGATGGGTTACCTTCAGGCCCCATCCTGTTATTTAACCCATAACTGGGGGGAAGTGACTGATTAATACTTTTCCTAAGGGTACCAGTGCTTAAGCGAATGCAGGGTACTCAACTGGAATTCGAACTCGGCTCACCGATTTCACTTTCCAAGCCGACATCCACTGCACCACAACGCACACCCGTTACTGATGGATGTGTGTTGATGGATGAGCGGCGCAGGAATGAAAAAAAAAGTTCATGAGGGGTGGCATTTGTTGCAGTACATAGCAACGATCTCACGGAGTGTAAAACTTAGGGAAGTACCAATTCACAATATTTTCAGGTAAGTTAGGCTTTCATATAGTGTCGTTAATCGGTATGGAGTGGTTTTGCTTGTTGCGACTCTTTTTTGCGAGAGATACTTTTTCAGTTCTTTATCCAAGAAAGATGCGCCCCTGTCTGAGTGTATATAGCTGGGCATTCCGGCCAAGCTGAACAATAGACCGAGGGATTTAATTACTGGCGTTGTATGCATGTTTCCGTTCAGCATCTACTTCAATGAAATGAAAAACCCTGCACATTTGAATCTTTTCATTGGTACCCTTATAGTGGCTTCTTATTTATTCTTTTTCTAGTTGTAGTAGGATTCCGTTCTAACGAAGGGTAATTGCATATCGTTGCAGGTTAACGGAATTTGGCCTTGTGGTAGATAGCCCACTATAAGTCATAAAATGATTATAAAATCAAGAAAAGTCATAAAATGATTATAAAATCAAGAAAAGTCATAAAATGATTATAAAATCAAGAAAAGTCATAAAATGATTATAAAATCAAGAAAAGTCATAAAATGATTATAAAATCAAGAAAAGTCATAAAATGATTATAAAATCAAGAAAAGTCATAAAATGATTATAATATTATCAAGAAAAGCAATT
This sequence comes from Ascarosepion bandense, assembly GCA_037127315.1. Lineage (NCBI taxonomy): Eukaryota > Metazoa > Mollusca > Cephalopoda > Sepiida > Sepiidae > Ascarosepion > Ascarosepion bandense. Next base: position 711,741 of record JBBBDQ010002302.1, on the reverse strand, counting down.
TGAGTTGAAAATAACATTTATATATATATATATATATATACATATTAATTAATGTTTTACAATTAAAGCAATACTTGAATATAAAGGTCCAACGGAGGTTAGAATGTTCATAGCAAATAATGAGTTGAAAGAGATAAAAGACTTAGGAATGTGGAGAGCGGAGGTATGTGAGGAATGTCTTTGAAGTAGTCGCTCTTGAGGTCAATAAATACTTTTGAGACAGTGAAGAAGTGATGCGAGGTGAAGGGAGGCGAATGTAGTAACCGCTCGACTTAAGTCAAGGGGATATTAATTACATTCTTCTCCTTGGTCTCTGTCCGTCTGTCTGTTGGGTGCTTTATGTCTCAGCTTTTTATATCTGCTTTTTGGACCAAAACAGCTCGTTTTAAATTTCATACTTGTATTTGATTCTGGGCTTCCCATTGGCTGGTAAATAAAATTCGCGTAGGCTCGCGAAATGGAAATTTGATTAATTTTTTATTTTTCAACCGGAACATCTGCGCGAATACACCTGCGCAGAGACGACTTTTGTTTATTTGCTTTTTGGTCGGTATAGAGCAAACATTCGGTCCCTCGCTTTTGCTCGGTATCATCACACCCTCTTACTTAAATGATCACTAGTGCTTTTAGTTCACTGGTCGACAACACCCGGCCCACGAAGGAGTGTTGTCCGACTGCCAACATAAGCATAAGAAGGAATTTACATTTTTTTTATTGTATTAGTTGTATGCTGTTATTATTGCAATGAAATAAGACTCATTGTTTTATTCATCATCCGTTACACCCAATGGTGTGTTGGGCAGCAACAAAGCTTCTGCACTTTTTTTTTTAATCATTTCACCCCAAGCAAGGCGGTAACATCACTGATGCGCAGGGGGCTACGTAAGAGTAAAAAAGATTGGAAAAGAGAAAGCCGGAAACCACATCCTAAACAGGGAACAAGGGATGAGCCTCTTCACCTGTTCAATAGACGTGGGTGGAATGTGAACCGGGCGATAGTTTAGTCTATCTACTCCAATTAACCTCTGCCTATCTTAGGCCAGACTAGTCAATGAACCCCAAGAGTACTGCATGGCTTTCATTTCATTCTCCACCGTACTTTTCCATGTCGTTCTTGGTCTTCCTCTCTTTCTTTTGTCCAGTGCAGTGCTGTTCTTGTGATTGACTGTGGATCTTACCGGAGCACATGCCCAATCCATCTTCACTGCTTTCTTGTAATGATGGTGCCCATGTTCTCTTTCTTGCATCTCTTCATCAGGTCTTCAGTGGAGATCTTCTCTGACCAAAATATTCTCAGTATTCGTCGGAAAATAATAACATTAACATTAACTTCATTGTTATTTACACTATTTACTTTGTTCGTACTGTTGTCCTCTAGATGTGCCAGTTATCTCCCTTTAACTGAACTCTAAATGGTTTGTTCACGTCACTAGCCGGGTATTGAACTTACAACTCTTTGGATCAAGTCACTGTAGTTTGAACAAGTTTCTATTGTTAGGATGCCACTTGTACAAGTCAAGATACCGTTGGTTCAATTCACCATTCTTGCTTTCTGAACACGTCACAACGTATCTTCGAATTTCTTCCTCTAACAGTCCGTCTCCTTCGTGAATTTTTCCAACCTAAATATTTTATAAGAAATGGCTAGTACTAGTACACGTACGAAAAGGAAGGCAATAACTGACTTTTTTAAAGTCTACTTAATAAATATTTTTTGTGAATAAATATTTTCGTCTCTTGTTAACCGTTGTAAATACGTTTTTAAAATTTTAAAATGAATTATGCTGAATAAATTTCTGTAAAGTTAGGTCATTTTCTTATGTTCTCATTTATTTATTACCAGATTACATGATAAAATTCTAATATGTACATTGTGGTGAGTGGAATATACGTTCCTGGTGTAAATAGGTCATGACTATGAGCCTTTAGTGAGCGACCACCTGCCGTATACGACCAGTTTTTTAATGGCAGTAGGGGTGGTCGCATACGATAGGTTCCTCTGTACTTTAGTTTTCTTTCTTTCACCATACAGTCCGTTTTAGACCCACTAGAGTGACGGGGTGCAATTGATTTCTATTTTTTCTCAGATTTTTCTCATGTGCAGTAATATGAAGCTATTTTTGAGGTGTATGATGAAATTCTTTGGCCTTAAAAATATTGCCTCATCCGTGATTGCATCAGATTTTTTTCAACTGTCAGTCGTATCATCAAGAAGAAACAAAAGGATCTATCGGTCCAAAACGTAAAGGAAAAACTGGTTGGAAAAGAAAACACCAAGAGACGACGTATAAGTTATCAGGGAAAGTGTGAAAGATCCTAGGAAGACATTATTCGCTTTAATTTGCCCAAGGGTGAACATTTTCTATCATGGCCCTCCTCGGAGACATTGCATAGTTTTCTGGTCTGCTCTCTCCAAAATGTTGCCGATCCCTGTTCTAGTTTAAAATATTCGTTGAGATAGACGTGTGACTGATATAAAGTTTCATTCGTTTTAGTAAAAGTCACGACTCACGGTTTACAAAGAATAAAAAGTAAAAGTTGTGACCAGGTAATTGTGTTACTATTTTGCTGTATTTTTGTTAAAAGTTCAACTATTAAAGCAAATGTTATCAGAATTTTCTTACAAAAAAGAAATATCGTTAACATATTTTTTTAAAAATCAAGATTCGAATTTGTATAACTTACCAAAATTAATGCCTGGATTTGTCATCGGAGGCCACAATTTAAACAACCTAAGGTACGCAGATGATACAGTTCTGATAGCAGACACAGAAAGGAAACAAGAAGACCTCCTACAGAAGGTAACTGAAGAAAGTAACAAGAAAGGACTAGAAATAGACTACACGAAAACTGAATGCATGGTCATCAGTAAAAAGGGCAGCCCAATATGCCAAATACAGGTCGGGGATACTAGAATCAAGCAGGTACAAAAATTTAAATACCTGGGAAGTGTTATAACAGAAGACGGAAAGTGCGACACAGAGATCCGAAGGCGAATTGGCATGGCGAAGGAAGCATTCCACAAGATAAGTAAGGTATTAAGAAACAGGGCAATTTCGCTAGAAACAAGGAAGAAAGTACTAGATTGTTATGTGCTGTCTGTTCTTCAATATGGCAGTGAATGCTGGACAATATCATCAAAGATGAAGGAACTGAAATGTGGTTCTACAGAAGGATGCTGCGAATATCATGGATCGAGCATGTGAGCAATGAAGAGGTCTTAGAAATGATGGAAACAAAAAGCAAATTAATACTGAGCATCAGGAAGAGACAGCTGAAGACCTTGGGACATGCAATGAGGAAGGAGGACTTGGAGAACCTGATTAAAAAAAAAAGGGAAAAGAGACAGGGGAAAGCAACGGATAACATTTGAATGACCTAATCAGGTGGATGACGGAACGAGGGTTGCATGTTGTAACAGGAGAAGGCGCGCTCAGAGCCACCAGGGATAGGGAAACGTGGAAAGCCATGATCGCCTACAACCTGGAGGGACAGAGCACATAGAAGAAGACCCAAATTAAATTTAATAAGAAACACGAAAAAATGAATTCCTACTGACTAAGATCCACAGGAGTCTACATTTTTGCAAAACAGGTCGGCGCGTTTGGTATTTAAAGAGTCGTCGTAATCAAGAAAAATAACAAATATATGTAAAAATAAACGCTATTCTATTTTGACTGTAGAAAAAAAGAAAAGAAAAAAAAGTCGTGTTATTCGAGACGTCACCTTTCGCTGGGTTTTTAATTATGTTTTTATGCATTCACACACTGAAGTAAGTTCAACATTTCACCGAAAACTTTATATAAAGAAAATAAGTATTCATCATGTGCATTTATAAGTGTAAATAATGACTGTGCGCTCAAAATTTTTCATTCTTCCTATTCCTATCAAGGAATTTAAAATGTCTTGTCATGTCTTCTAAAATATCTAATATAATCCTCTCTATATTACAATAAAGACCGCTATATATATATATATATATATATATATAGTCATCCGCAGACAAATCTGTTTCCTGTTTCGCTGTATCACAGCTCATCAGTACGGTTAGACTGATTGCATTTAACCCAGGATTGAAACTCGACCGAATTGGCGTCAGTCGGCGATTCTACTTCTGAGCTATGGGCGCTCGGTAGAAGAAGATATACATATATATATATATATATATATATATATACCTTCTGTCACACTCATGGAGAGAGAGTGAGAGACAATAGTGAGGCAGCGTCTCTGAACTAACAGTTTTGAAAACTTTTACTGCGTGTTTGACGTTTAACTGGTCTTATTGTTTTATTATTCTTGCAATAATTATGTCGTTGTGTAGGGAAGTATATATTGTTCTCTTGTCACGCTCGGGTGGGGGGATATTTGGAATTTTTTGCATAGCCAAAGACTCGTTTCAGAAGCTAACCAGAGTACTGAAAACAGGAAAAGACAAGACTATCTGTCCTTCTGTATAGAAGTGAATGGTGGACGATCTCCTTAAAAATGAAGGACAGGCTTGAGGCAGCAGAAAAGTAGTTTTACAGAAGGATGCTGAGGATGGCATAGACAGAGCACGTGTGCAAAGATGAGGTGTTGGAAAGGATGCAAACGTAAAGAAAACTGATAATATCAGGAAGAGACAAATGAGGTTCTTGGGAGACACATTGAGGAAAGAAGGCTTGGAGAACTTGATACTCGCCGGTCGGATAAATGGAAGAAGAGACAGGGGAAAGCAGCGCGAGACGTACTTAGGTCTGAGCAAATTGGTGACGGAGCAGAACTTAGAAGAGATACCAAGAGAAAAATTATTGAGAGCGACACGAGACAAAGCCAAGTAGAAGACCATGATCACCTACGTCCTAAAGGGACACGGCACATGAAGAAGAAGAATGTAAGATACTCAGTAGAAGGTTCATCAATATACAGTAGCGGCCATAATATAAGGAACGGAAACAACAAAGACATCAATATGTGTATTACTTAAAAGTAATGCATGATTAGCAATAACATTTTTACCGAATGAAGATTAGGGTGTAATGCATAAATATTATACAAAGTTACAAAAATTTACATAATAGTTTTTTTTAAAATAAAGATTAAATGGAACAAAGGAAATAAGCTACTGGACATAAGTTAAGAACTATGTTGTTAACACTTGATTGTGAACAAAATATTAACAAAATTTGATATTTGGTAAACATCCCCTTATTTTCAATGACTTCTCTGCATCGTCGACCACATGATCTTGTTAATTACTTGCAAAAATCAGCAGTAATTCCCTCCCATTCGTCTTTCAATAACTCCCATAGGTGATCCTGGTTTTTCGGGTTTCTTTTGTGAGTCCTTTCTCCAGTTATCTTCCAAACATTTTTTATTGGATTCAGGTCGGGGCTCTGGGCTGGCCACTTCATTAGGGCGATTCCTTCTTTTTCAAATAAAGCCCTAACCTTCTGACCCTTTTGGTAAGGTACATTGTCCTGCATGAAAATAGGAGATCCATAAAGATTATGGCGTAATCTTGGTACCACATGCTGCTGAAGAAGCCTTTTGTAAATCTCAGCAGTGATATTGTCATATACGCGGAGGATAGGGCCAAATCATTCTCCACACCATCACACTGCCGCCACCAAACTTAACGGTTTTCTTGACACATTGAGAAGACAGCCTTTTACCTGTTCTACGGCGTACGTAAGTTTTGCCCTCAGAACCAAATATAGTAAACTTGGACTCGTTACTGAAATGAACTGTATCCCATTGTGCGTCAGTTCAAACAACATGTTCTCTCGCATACTCCAGACGTGCCCTTTGGTTTCGCTTTGAAATGAGAGGCTTTGAAGCTGGAATACGGGCATGCAATCCTGCATTTTTTAACCTGCAAGCAACCGTTTTTTTGAGATCTTATGATCTGTGTCTTCATTAAATTTACGGGCAATTGAGGAAGCAGTTTCAAAATGTTTCTGTAGATATTCTAACAACTTTTTTATCTATTCTTTACGATGTTTTTGGAGATCTACCGGTTTTTGGGTTTACATCTAACGTTTTATCGGTTTTATACCTGCTAATTACAGGATAAACGACACTTTTATACCTATGAACAATATCAGAAATTTCTGAAACTGACTTTTTCTTGATAGCGATAATAAGTTGTTTTTTTCTTCAAAGGAGAGCGTTTTTTCGTGTAAAATTTGCCATATTGCTTAAAATAAAGTCCTAATGATAAATGAACTTTTATTTATTGTTGAAAAGCACCATCGAGTTTTTTAACAATTTAAATTAAAAGTTTATGCAAATTATAAACATCGTTCCTTAACTTTTGTCCAGTAGCTTATTTTCTTTGTTCCATTTAATCTTTATTTAAAAGAAATATTATGTAAATTTTTGTAACTTTATATAATATTTATGCATTACCCCCTAATCTTTATTCGGTAAAAATTTAATTGCTAATCATGCATTACTTTTTAAGTAATACACATATTTATGTCTTTGTTGTTTCCGTTCCTTATATTATGGCCGCTAGTATATATATATATATATATATATATATATATATATGTTGCTGTCATTTTTGACGGCACGAGTCCACTCGTAACTACATAAGCATTTACACCCCCCCCACCAACAAAACATTTAGAAACCAATAGCAGGCAATGAAGTGCTTACATCTTAAAACGCACAAATTAAACCGTACAGTACGAACCATGGAAAACAAATAAAAATGGTTGTTTTATTAGTCATTATAATTTATATAGATACCGCCAAAGTATCGCGTGGACGTAGTAGTAGTCATACAACGTGGTATTTTTAGAGTCAATTAGTAATAAATAAAATAATTATGAAGCCTATTTCTGCGGAAAAAAGGTACAAATATAGCGAAGACCGGCACCAAGACAGACACTCACAAATGTCACGAAGGTCCCCGTCACTCTAGCTGCTGATATTCAAGACCCCATTCACTTCCACGCGCAAAAGCAACGTCCAGCACTGACCAAACTACAAAGAGACCGCCTCAGACTAAATTCTACCTATCTCTTTTATCAATGCTACTACAAAGCACGCATACACATACTGAGTCTTTCACGCAAACACACGCAACCACATTTCACTGTTTTCACGTACATTTGTTTATAATCATATTGCCCTAAGCAAGGCATTTTACCGCCACTGTCTTGCAGGGGGTTACATAGGAGGCAAGTTATGAGAAAGAGTGACAGGTTATAAAGGGTGTCAAGAAGTGGGTAAGAGAAAGTTGAGGATACTGATGAGAGTGAAGTGGATGGAGAAAGGAGCATGAGAGTGGAGTGGATGCAGGTTAGTGAGATAGGAAATGATTTGACTTTACATTTAAATTCTTGGAGATTGTAACTGTCGAGGAAGCAAGTAAATAGAAAGGAACTCCACAGGCTGGAAGTGAGAGAAAAGAAGATAATGGAGTAGAAGTTGCGTTTACATTTTATTGGTTTCACAGTAAAAGGGTGAGACCTAGTTGCTAATCTTTTGACTCGAGTAAATTCATATATAGGGGGCACCAGTGAGCTAAGTTCATCGGAGCAGAAGCCGTGAAAGTATTTGTAGAAGAGACACAAGGACGCCACATTGCACCGGAGAGAAAGTGACTGTATCTGAGCTGCCAAGTCGGGATCGATCACATTACAGATTTTCCGTTGAACTTTGTCAAGAACCCCTAGGCGGGTAGAAGGGGCACCCTTCAGGTAGCAGAGTATTTTTAGTGTATTTTTTTTACATAAAATGTGGCACAACGTTGTGAAATGGGGTAAGATCATCATCACTGTCCTTAATTTAGCTTAACTAGTCGCATTCACTGACCAAATCAAATTTATAATAATCCTTTCACCTTAATAAGACCTATATGCTACTATCACCAAAACAACATATTCTCTCCTTGAATGCTTAAACTAATACCCCATTTTTTACAAACATGTGAGAGGGGAAGGAACAACATGATTTCTATTTACATTTAAAAATAACCTCTTGATTTGCACCGTAATTGTGTCCTCATGAAACTTCGAAGTTGGCATGAACCTGCTCAGTTAAATTGACAAACTCTACATTAAACTTATCAACGCTCCATCTTCACCCCGATATCGAGCACTTTACGATAAAAAATCTCATTGCCAAAATACCTTTTATCAGAAAAACTACCGAAAAACTAAAACCTTGGCTCTAAACATTATCACAACTGAACGCTATATATGTAATGTGTGTGCGTGTGTGTGTGTGTGGGGGGGGGGGGTATACAAGTAAACCAAACTGATAATATGATATCCTTCCCCACATTAAAACATGACAGAAAAGTTAACTGGCCGAACAAATACAGTGGGTACGTGTAGACATGATGTGCGTTGTGGTGCAATGGATATCGACTCGGAACGGCAAATCCGGGAGCCGAGTTCGAATTCCAGTTGAATTCATCGCATCCACTTACGCACAATTAACCTTGGGAAAGGTATTAATCCGTCTCTTCCCTCAAGTTATGGATTAAATAACAGGACAGATTGGATTTTATAGCATTGGCTGGCAACCAGTCTACCGTAAAAAGCAATGGCAACCAACAGCGGGATAATCTTCTGCTCAGTCAGTCATGTCTCTTTCGAGACGTGATCGCCCAAATTTCAAAGCGTGTATCACGTGTGACACCTAACTGACTGACTGAACATAGTAGTTGGAAACAATTAAAGCTGCTACTGTGCATAAAGTGGGGGATCGGTTTTCTATTGTTATAAAGTAATAAATTGATCCCCCACTAATTATACTTAATATAACAATGTAATCTAATCTATCTCTTCTTCTTCCACCTGTGAGCTAAATGGAAGAGCAGATTGGGTTCTAAAGTCTTGACTGGCAACCAGTCTACCGTAAAAAGCAATGGCAACCTATTGCGGGATAATCTTCTGCCCAGTCAGTCATGTCTCTTTCGAGATGATCGCTCAAAGCATGTATAACATTTGGGGGATAACTATTGCCCATAGATGGGACCCTAACAGATGCTACTACTCCGGGTGAGGGTAAACCTGGGAACAACAGCAAATAAGAGGTGTTTCGATGCTACTCACAACCTCCCAATGAGAGGCCTTGCTGTCGGATGTAGTTTTTATACTAAGGACATTTCATGTTTAGAATATTGCTTGTACATATAGTCCATTGCAATTTACCTTGAATTCAGTATTTACATTATTTAGACTATTGTCCTCATCTTTGTTGCCAATTTGTACGACGTTTCGGCAATTGTACGCTGGCCTTCTTCAAGTGCTAGGAATTTCAAACTGAACCCTTTATTACATTCACTGGGGTACATGAACTCAATTCCTTGCGTAGTAGTGCCTCTTTAGGAAGTCATGTGTTATCTCCCTCTAACCCTGTAAGTTACTTGTTCACCACTGCTGTAGCCTGGTATTGAACTCACAACTCTTTGGGTCGAGTTACAGGAACTATCCAATGTCTATATCCACTGGGCCATGTGTCCTTAATAAAGGATTCGGTTCACAATTCCTAGCACCTGAAGAAGGTCGGAGCGTACAACGGCCGAAACAAATGGCAACAAAGAGGAGGACAATAATCAGAATACTGTAAATACTACCTCATCTCAGAAATATAGACAAATACCTTGAACTTCTTGATAAAATCCAAAGAAGAATCAGCAATATTATTCGTCATAAACTGACAACTCGGCTTCTGTCACTTTCTCACTACCATAAAGTTCCCTCTATGTGCTTTTCTATAAATATTTTCATGATAATTGTTCGGATTAGCTCTTCGTAATGGTACCTAGATTTTTTTAAAATTTAAGCAGACTGCGTCAAGATCTCATATTTACAGTTGAGCTGTCTTGATGCGGCCAGAAGTTCTATCATTGAAACCGCGCTCTTGCGGAGCCCCCTTTCGGACAATGCTTTCAAGCCAACTTTAACCTGAAAAAATTTAAATGTCAATATCAATCGATGTCTACTGTCCTTCTGCTTACTAATTTCTCTTCTCGCTCATTATTAATGTTTCTGTTTATAATTCTTCCACATCCACTGACCGATTAGGTTTTAGTCGCTTTACCGTTTTGCATGGGGTGATACGGATTAAAAGAAAAGATAAACCAGATATTAAATTTTAGCGATTATTAATGCTCTAGTTTTCATTTGTTCTCATTATCATATCTTTTAAACAAATCTATTATCTATTTTCTTTGTTTTGTTTTTAAAACATTTTCCCTGTTATTTGTACTTATATAAGGAAAATTTTATAGGTCACATTCCAAAAAATAAGCTCATATAGATTTCGACAGAAATAACCAAAACATAATAGCGAGACATTAGTAGCAATGGTGTGTTCATCTAGTCAATGTCTTATGTAGGAGATATTTCTGTATAAACGTCTTATATGTTAATGTTTCGGCGTTGAAAAGGAAAAAGAATTCTTTTGGAACTAAATAGTAATGACTTTAAACAAATGACACAGTCAATCCAATCACATTTCGATGAAGACTAAAAAGCCAAATTAAGTCCTTTTTTTTCAGTTTCAGTAAAAAAAGTGCGTGGGAGAGGACTGTGAAAAATTATTATTAATTTCGGTTATTTGATTTTCACTTAGTAACAATGATTATTATATCACTACTTATATTATTAAAGATATGCGTTGTGGTGCAGTGGACAAGAAATCGGAGAGCCGAGTTTGAATTGCTGTTGAATTCATTGCATTCACTTACGCGCAATTATTAATCCGTCTCTTCTCTCTCCAGCTATGAGTTAAATAGCAGAACAGATTGGGTTCTATAGCAATGGTTGGCAACCGGTCTACTGCAGAATGTAATAGCAATGTGGGAATAGTTTCTGGCCAGTGACTTATGTTTCTTTTGAGACATGATCGTCCAAGCGTGTATCACGTATTTTTTTAAATTATTTCACCCCAAGCAAGGCATTCCATTGCCACTATTGAAAGTTAGTTTGTTAGAAGGTGTCTATTGATCTTACATTTAAACTCCTGGAAATTGTAGCCGTCGGGGAAGCAGTCATGTGGAAGAGAATTCCATAGTCGGGAAGTGCGAGAAAAGAAACTGTTAGAGTAGAAATTGCGGTTGCATTTTATCGGTTTCACTGTAAAAGGGTGGGATCTAGTTGCTAATCTAGTATCTCGTGCAAATTCGAACCTAATGGGCACCAGTGATCTAAGTTCATCGGAGCAGAAGCCGTGAAAGTATTTATAGAAGTATGGCACTAAACTAGCATATATTATTAAATTAAAACAGACCGACACACAAAATAGTTTTAAAAGCTGTATTGGCTGAGAAATCGTACTGAATCCCAATAAAAAATAATACATAAAAATAATATATAAACATTGGTTTAAAAACTTAAAAAAAAAGATTATCCCAGGATCTTTTTCGTCCTTCCTTACTTTCAAATATCTTTTCACTCTTGCAAACTATCTCGTACAAACAATTATTGTTATAAAATGTAACAATTTTGGTACAAGACAAAAGGAGAAGTGGGGTAATATATACGTAAAACATATATGCACATATACACACACATATACATACATCAATGTATATATACACATATACATACACACACTATATATATATATATATATATATATATATATATATATATAGGGTCAATATCAATTATCCTAGATCTAGCTAATCAGATTCACCACCCGTTCATCCATTAGTTTGCTCATACACCGCAAGAACATATCCATCACCATTTAATCCTACATATACCAGAATACTACCAATTCAAAAAGAACCTACAAAAAATCCATGACCAAAAATGATTTCTGTTAAAAAGTCTGAGTGTTTTTTTTATTATTAAAATATATGATCAGGAAATGAGGAGGGAAAGGATGACCCCGCCGCAAAAAAAACGAAACTAAAATATAACAAAACATTTAAACTAAAAATCACAGCTGTTGGGGCTCGAACACCCCACAAAAAAAGTCGCCGCTGTATTTTTCTAATAAGGCAGAATCAAGAAACTCACTCACTAGCAGAGAGGAAAGGAGGAATAAATGGTGGAGTGGGAAAATCAAAAACCGACCTTGTCGAAATGAAAAACAAAGGTCACAAAAAACTGGGGAGGCTGGATTTCTCATCATACATCAAAAGAGAATGTCGGGAACAAAGATTACTTGCATTAACTCGGTAAACAAAGAATCTATCTTAACCGTGGTAGGATTTGACAGAAAACCGCCCCATTGCGTTAAAGGGGATTTTCAAAAAGAAAATGAGGGTTAGCCTCATTCACTCGAACCAAGCTTGCCACTTTTAAACACCTTTTACTGAAATATATCGATAACAAACGCTTTCTATCAGTTCTGATATTCATCCTGAGCTGATGCCCGAAGAATTCGATCAAATTCTGATAAGATTAGCATTGCTAGCGCAATATTCCATCCATTCGAGACGCCATCATTCTATTCTTGCCACAACCAGCAACGTAAAGAAAAAACATTCGTCTCATCCCAAAATACTGGGGTGACACATTATCACACTTGTATGTGAGATCAATTGAAGCGAGATGTTCGGGATCGACACGAGCCGTATCAACTCGCCGACATAGTCTCAGAATGGGCGCACCTGAGAACAATGGTAGAAGGTCTGCAAAGCCGTTTCCTCTAGACCAAGGTCGCACCGATGACAGTTATCAAATCAGCCCAGCCCCCTCTAAAGTCCATGTCATTGAGAGATATCGCATTCCGAATGAATCGCCAGGTAAGCCTGAGAAAACTCAGGGTTGCTGAGGTAATTCACTACTAGCGCCCAAAACCAAAAAGAGCGCAATCCTTCGTCCCGATCCTCCGCTAATTCCCGATACAAGTAAATCCTAGATGAAATGTTACTGGATCGAGGAATGACCCTAAAAGTCGCTCTGTACTCTCTTATGACGGCGCTCGGCTCTAGTAACGGGATGAGTGATGGTGAGGACAGAAAAGGCGCCTATAACACTCTCCCCAAGATAGTCTTTTGTCAACGCACGGCATAGGAAAGCACGAACGTTGGACACAGACCCTTCTTACAAATCTGATGCTTGCCACCATCCTACAAGCGGGAGGAGGGCAAACACCTTACAGAGCGGAAGTACAGATACTGAATGAGAGAAAAGGCGTATGTAAATGTTAGGTATGTGCATTGTTACGAGGATGCATTTATATATAAAAATGATATTAATAATGCATAAAAAAGTTATAGTAATGGATTATATTGAGTCTTAAGTTATTCCAAGAAAGCTCTAATTCATGAAGTAGCCGTAAAAAATAAGGAAATTAGAAATAGAACGTTTGGAAAATTGTGGAATGTTCCAGTAAAATCTAGAGAGTTCTAAAAGTTCTAGAAATATGCAAATTAGGTGTTAGCTCCTATAAAAATAGGTTTTGGGCACGGAGCAGTTAGTTGATAGCAGGATGAGTTGACCTCTACAGCTCCGGTTAAGATTCAGTATGCATATCCGGCCGAAAAAATCTCTCTAAGTCGACGACAAAGAAACTAAAACTTGAAACAGTTGATAAAAGGATGTGCTGACCTCATCAGAACCGGTTTCGATTCAAGGAACTATATCCAGCCGAAAGAATCTCTTTAAGTCGACGACAAACTAAAATTTGAAAGAGTTGTTGAAAGGATTTACTGTCTACTGTGAATCTTAACCTGTCAACTCAGGTTAAGATTCAGGGATCTATATCCAGCCGAAAGAATCTCACAGACAAAGTCCGAACAACTAAAACCTGAAAGAGAACTTCATGGAACTATCTGGGTAAATACATATTTTTTGCCTCTTTCATTGACCAAGCCCATAATTAGTCTTCATATACACATTTAAGGGTTTCCAAAAAGTATAGCTCCTTCCCTCCCTTTCTTTTCCTCGTAACACTTTGCCTAACACTAAATCGTTTTCTATTTGAATACAAAACTGTATATTTGTCAATATTTTTATCTAATATTTTGTGTATTAAATATTTGTATTTTAACTCTGAGTTTTGCTGAATCATTTCTATTTTCCTTTTGTTACACTAGCACGTAACATAAATGGGGGCTCGTTCGAAGCTAAAACGAAACAGCATACCTAACATTCACAGCTGTCTTCGTGGCCACGCCCGGACCGCTGCTTCGACCTTTTCCTGTACCTTTGACTTCAGCTGAAGCCTGAGCCCGAACAGGTCCGTCCGTCTAAATGAAAGGCCTGGGAAGAGCGACGCATTTTCAGGTACTTATCCGCAAACCAGAAGACTTATTGCAGTTAATATTGTCTTCCATAAATTAGTACCGTTCAACGCCTTTTGTACCCTCTCAATTTCGCTGCAGCACGACACGAAAATCGATACGTCAGCGTAAAGTCGGCGGTGGCAAAGCACATTTCCAGAAAAGTACTCCTGACACTTCTACTGAATGCTAGCATAGTGCGGTACGTCTGTTTAGCAGGCCTCTTCGAAACCTATACTGAAGTTGACGGCACCGGAGAACTTTGTGGCTGAGGAGACTTCGCCATAATGATAGGTTTGCCTCCTCAGCTCCCGTCACAAACAATTAAAATACGGTATTTTAAACAATGACTACCTAACAGGGACAAAGAATGCAACAATGCTGAACAAAAAACATCAACATAACTTCGTCCTGTATTTTTTCCACACAACGTCAAAATAGACTATCCTCCTTCCCACCAAAAAAAAAAAAAAAAAAAAAAAAAGGCTGGATGAGAAAAACTTTTTTTTCGTATAAAACGAACAAAATCACCGACTCCTATTTTTCGGTCGAGCTTTATAGCTATTCATCCTTCTCATAACTCATCTCTTTCTCCAGTTTGCCGTAATAGATTTTCATAAATGAAATTTCCTGTCGCCGCAGCTTCTCCCCGACCACGAGGAAACAACATTCTATTTCCTTTCTTTTTTTATTCAAACTTCTCTTTCTATCTCTCTATCCTTCTCTTACTATCTATCTCTCTCTATCCTTCTCTTACTATCTATCTCTCTCTATCCTTTTCTCTATGCTTCTCTTTCTATCCTTCTCTCTATGCTTCCCTCTCTATCCTTCTCTCTATCTTTACCTTTCTATCCTTCTACCTATTTATCCTTGATTTTCTATCTCTCTATTCTTCCTTATTTATCCTTCTCTATCTCTTTCTATCTTTCTCTTTCTCTTTCCTTCTCCTTCTATATCTCTCTCAACCAACGAGAAGGTAATAAAGAAAAAATAATAAAGAGGTAAAAAAAAAAAAAATTAAATTAAATTGGCCACAAAACGGCAAAAATTATGTCGGACCATAGTTGATTAATTTGTGAATGTAAACTACAAAAAATCAGTGCGGCACCACGCATAACACCAGCTCCATAAAAAGAAGAAAGAAACGTCAGAATATAAAATAATTATTGGCCAATCAAAACAATGAACACAAAGAGACTTTAGATATTAGCCAAAACCAAGTTTCGCGCCAGAGTCTGGGAAACTAATCAAAAGGATACAAGTTCACAGCTCTGAGCAAGATGATGAAAAGAGACGGCAAGGGAAATCATAAAATGAAAGACGCGACCGCCAGAAAAAAAACAGTCGTGCGTGAAGTAATTAAGTCATCAGCTAATGATATATTCTACCCTTTTGAGGACCGAGAAAAAACAGTAGATTGACGCTAACCTATTTCTAAGATGAGTACTATCAAGTGCTGATTGTCACATGCAAAAACTATCCACTTACGAGCCGAAACGGACTTTCTCCGAACTGCTATAAACGAACATTTTGTTAATTCGAATATCAAAAGGACCCAATTTAATCTAAATCAAATAAATAAATATATATTATACATTAAGCCTTTCAAAACAGTTCGTTTTATTCCAAAGATAAAAAAACCCCCATAAAACTTCAATGTAGTTTCAGTTATTGGCGAGGCTTGGTTTCTCGTAGCTTCGGAATTATCTTTCGAGAAAGGTAGACATTAGGTAGACATCTGTAGAGACGAGCTGTCGCTTAAAAAGTTGGCCGACGGCGACCTGTTGCAAAAATTTCATTTGTTTTTAGGCAACACATTTTCACTGTTTTTGTTTCAATTTGCTTTAAGAAACAAAAACGGTTGACGAAATTTGTTTTTATCCTTTATAATCTTTTCTTTGCTCAAATTTCGAAGTTTTCTGACAGATTTTTTCTTGAACATTTTCATTTATAACGAGCTGGTTCCTGAAAGATTTTTACAATAAACCTATTCTCATGTAGATTGCTAAAAAGCAAATAAAGCCTGTAGTTCTTAGTGAGAATCATACTTCTTCAAACCAGGCGATACAGAAAGACAGGCAAAAAAAAAAAAAAAAAAAAAAAAAAAGGAAAAAAAGGACAACTACCAAATAACAGAAGGCCTATCATTTAAAAACTTTCAGCAAAATTGAAATGACTCACACACACGTAACTATAAAAGAAAATGTGTATATACACCCAGGCACACACACTGTGTATATATATATATATATATATATATAAACACATATATACATAAACATATGCACATACACACACATATGTACAGATGCATTCTCACATGTATATATTCATCAATGTATATATACATATACACACACACACATATATATATATACACACACATATATGCACACACACATATACACACACATATATATATACACACACAGACACTGTGTATATATATATATATGTGTATATATATATATAAACACATATATACATAAACATATGCACATACACACACATATGTACAGATGCATACTCACATGTATATATTCATCAATGTATATATACATATATACACACACACATATACACACACACATATATACACACACACACACACACACACACATATATATATATATATATACACACACACACACAGATATATATTCCATAGAAATAGCGAAAGTAACGCTGCACGTATTTTCATTAATTTTATTTTTATAAAATCATTTCAATCTTATCCAAGTTTGATTGTTAAAACGTAATTAATGTTATAAATTAGCAGTTATGACAGTCTTGTTCTTTAACTGTTTCAAATTCATACCTGCTATACCAGGAAATTTATTCGTAGCTACGAACGCATTAAATTAAAAATAGATAAATATATATATTTCATTTTTGAATATTATTACATGCCAAAACATTTCCTTACAAGCCAGAGAATTATTACAGTGGAATACAATGAAGTAAAATTATGTAAGACATTTTCCTTTTGAATATAGTTTTTTTAAAAATTATTTTGTTTAAATTCAATAAACTTAAAATTCATTACTAACTTTTGATCTTTCTTTCACTCTTTCACTCATCTCATCATTAATGTGCCGTGTTCCTTCAGGATGTAATCGATCATGGCCCTCCACTTCTGCCTATCACTTGTTGCTCTTAATATCCCTTCTGCTATTTCACTCAGTCCCCGCTTCACCATCCATCTATTCAATTCCAGCAGATATGACGTGTGTTGCTTTTCCTTGCCTCTCTTCCCCTTTGTTCATCCTGTGAGCATCAGGTTCTCCAAACCCTCCTTCCTCATTCAGTCAGTTAAATGCCATACGTGATGTACGCTTTGGGCGATCATGTCTCGAAAGAGATATGACTGACTGGGCAGAAGTTTATCCCTCAGTAGGTTGCCAATGCCTTCTGCGGTAGACTGATTGCTATAGAATCCAATCATATTATTTAACCCATAACTGGAGGGAAGAGACGGATTAATATCTTTCCCAAGGGTATTTGTGCGTAAGTGAATGCAAGGAATTCAACTGGACATGCCACAAAAACTTCAGCTGTCTTTTCCTGATGTTGCGTGTCAGTTTTCTTTTTGTGTCGATCATCTCGTCATTACTAGGGTGTGTCTTTTTTGTGTTCGGCTATTTTTTCTTTAAGTGTCTTTCATTTTTTTAATAGTTACTTTTATTACGAACCCGAACAAGCTTATTCCGTGTCTGTTGTTTGTTAGTTGGTGATCACAGAATTATGTTATTCCTCAACCTCGGTTTTGGTTTTCCTTTACCAATTTTTTTTAAGCACCATAACCTCAAAACATAATTTAACAATCCCTGCACTGCACCGTTTTTACGCACCCAATTAGTTTCAAGAATGTATTATAGATGGTGCGGGTTACCACCTTGCTTCAAGAAACGCCTTGATACAAGAGTTGGTTTGATTATTTTTTTCAGACGAACACAATTCACCAAGCAATTAGAACAAACCAACATGATTACCTACTTTAAATATGGGCACACACACAGGCTAACAACGATGAATGGCAGTCATGAATTACGTTGTGATGTCTTTGAATTGACTGCATTTAAATATGAAAAGCTTATTGTTGACAGCTATGAGGGCATCATCTAAATCATTACCAACATATATACCGACAAATGACAGAAATTGTTCAAAACTGTCGCATTCCAGCTTTCACCATTGCAATTATCGCTTAATAACACAAAATAAAAAAAAGCTATCAGTGTAGTAGAAATAAGAGCAAGAGGTTTGAAAACAGTGGTTGCAATCATCATAATTAGGATGCACAATACCTTGCACCCAAGAGACGGCATTGACAAATTCTATATGAAAAGGAAATAAAAGAGAAGAGGATTTGTCAGCTTCGGGGATTGACTTTGCTAGAGAACGACACGAAACAAAACAATAAAAGGTTAATTATATCAGCCGAAAATTAAAGCCAAACTTGAGTACAAAAGCAGGAATAAAAATTTCCAAAGAAGCTTTAAGGGAAAAAGCATCAACTGCATGGACAGTCATGAAGAGGACATTTAAACAGGAACTGAATCCATATTAATGGCAGTTATGAACAATTCTTTAAGATCGTTTTTTTTTATGGTTTATCAACCCTTTAAGGGTTATTAAAAGCCAAAGCATAATTTTGGATTGGGAGAATAATTATGTTTTGCAAATGAATTTAGAAGTTTATGAGAGTAAATGATTTTTTCAGATACGTCCTGCTATTTGTTGTGGGGTAGTTTTCGCACTGAAAGTTAGTCGGTTGCTAATAGACGTAACGCACCCAAAATGTTAGGAATTTGGTAATCTTCCACTAAAAGCTGACTCCTTAGTAATCGGAAAATCGCCGACTAATATCAACTGCCTAGTAGTTCTACAGAACTCCAAAGAACTCTCTAGAACATTTAAGAACTCATATGAACTTCCAAAGAACTTCTCGAGTTAATTTCCTGTTAACTGTTATTATCTGAGGTGTGTTTCACCATAGCGCTATTTAAACCGTAGCTGGGGGAGATTGATTCTTACCTTTCCTATTTTCCCAGAGGTATTTGCGCGTAAGTGAACTTTCTTACCTTGACTTTCTAGAGGTAATAGTGAGCGAGAGTATGATTCATCATTCGCCATTTAATTTCGATTGAAACCGAAGAATTTCATAGCTGAGAAGCTGAATATTGAATTCAAAAATAAAAAATAAACACAATCTTTTCCTTCTCTTTTCTTAAATCACACTCTTCTATATTTTATTTCTTTATATTTTTTTTCCTAACTCTTTGTATCCTTTGTTGTATGTGATGGTGTGGTGATACCGACGTGGACCAGATGTTCGCACTCTCACGACCAGAAAGCAAATCACCAAAAATCGCCGGTACGCATCCGGCCTCGCGCAGATGTTCCGGTTGAAAACTTAGAATTAATTAAATATTAAATTCCAGTTTGCGAGCCTACGCGAATTTTATTTATCGGTCAATGGGAAGCCCCAAATCAAATACGGATGTGAATTCCCAAATGATCTGGTGCGATCCAAAAAGAAGATATAAAAAGCCGATACAGAAAGCATCGTCAGACAGACCGACGCAGACACACCCAGACGGACTCGAGAGAGACGACAGTAATTAGTAACTCCCCTTGACCTAAGTCAAGTGGCTTACTATGCTCGCTAGCCTTCACCTCTCTTTTCTTTCTTCCCTGTCTCAAAACTACTTACTGACCAAAGAAGCGGAGACATCAAAGACATTCCTTACTTACAACGCTCCCACATACCTAAGTATTAATTCTCTTTTCAGCATATTATTACCATGAACGTTTTAATGTCCGTTGGACCCATACTTAAAGGATTACTTGAATTGTAAAAACCTTAATTGATATGTGGATATATAAAATGTTATTTTTCAACTCAATTTGCCTTTCTTGATTGATAATCATTTTATGACTTATAGTGGGCTATCTACAGTCAGTTAAAGTGCCATACGTGATACACGCTTGGGCGATCATGTCTCGAAAGAGACATGACTGACTGGGCAGAAGATTATCCCGCAGTAGGTTGCCATTGCTTTCTGCGGTAGACTGGTTGCCGACCAAGGCTATAGAACCCAATCTGTCCTGCTATTTAACCCATAACTGGAAGGAAGAGACGGATTAATACCTTTCCCAAGGGTATTTGCGCGTAAGTGAATACAATGGATTCAACTGGAATTCGAACTCGGCTCCCCGGATTCTCGTTCCGAGCCGATATCCCCTGTACCACAACGCACATCCAAATTCCGTTAGTCTGCAACAATATACAACTACCCTTCAAAAGAACTCATCCCCACTATAAATTGGAAAAGAATGGATAACCCACTATAGTGGAAATATCGTATGTAATTTTTTTTTTTAATAAAACATCTTGCTAACAAACCACTTCTAAATAAAATACGAGTCTAAACAATATTATCTTTTTCTTTTTTTTTAAACTTAAGTAACTTCTTACCTTGGAAAAAATGTCGAGAATACTTTGGGCCAAACACGTGAGCAACAACAGTTTTAGAGAAAATGGAAACGAATACGCCATTTATACTTAACATTAGAAAGAGAGAGTTGAAATTCCTAAGGCACTTAAAGGAGGAAAAAAAAGCTTGGGAAATCTGATACTTGCAGGACGGATTGAAGGCAAGTGGGACATAGTAAAACAGCATAAAACTTATCTAGAGAGCTTGATGAATGAACAGAAGGAGCGACAAAGGAAAGAAAGTGGTGGAGAGACATGATCGCACACATTCTGAAAGGACACGTCATATAGAAGATAAATAGGTAATGACTTGACACTGAACTTACATGCTGCCTTCAGATTCTCTTAAGCTAATAACAACAGTAATAATAGACAAAATGAGTGATGAGTTGTTAACTGGGGCAAGAAATGGCTTGCAAATTTAATGCCTCCAAAAACAAAAACTACTCCTTTAACCACTACAGAGAAACTTTCCAGCCCACCATCAGCATGAGAGGAACTAGTCTCCTTGGCCTCACTTTTTCAACTGACTTGAAGTGGAATGACTACATCGAATGCATAGCTGCTAGGAAGGTTGGGTCACCAAGTCGGGCCAGTATGTTTCTCTCGTCATCTACCATTTGTTCATGCATTGAATACAGTTGTCATATTTGGTCTGATGCTTCTAACTATTTATCTCGAGATTCTTAACAGGAACTCCCTTCCATTTACTTGCTTCCCTAATAGCTACCATCTCCAAAAATGTAAGTGCAATGTCAGTCGCCATCTATCTTCTTGTATCCCGTTCATCTTTTATCCTGTGCTTAATACCCCCTTTACTCAGTTTTTCTCTCACTGTAACCCCCTGAGCACTAGTGGCAGTCCTGCCTTGCTTGAGGTGAAATGATAAAAAATAAATTTTGCAACACTTAGAAATGAGTGTGATTAAAAAAAAAAAAAAAGATAATGTTTAAAAACATTTTGACAGTATGCTTGTCTTCAAGTTTTTTTTTGTTTTTTTTTTAATAAGCATTTCCCCCCGAGCAAGGCATGTCACTGCCACTACTGCGCAGGGGGCTACATAGAATGGAGAAAGGATGATTAAATATAGGAAATGTCAGAGGGTGGGTGATAGGCGGGTAAGGATACCGAGAATGAGGGTTGGGTAGATGAGAGTGTTCTGAGAATAATTGGGAGTTAGTGTGATAGGAGGTGTCTACTGACCCTACATTTAAACACCTGGAGATTGTAACTGTCGGGAAAGCAGACTTGTGGAAGGGAGTTCCACAGGCGGGAAGCACGAGAAAAGCTGATGGAGTAGAATTTACGGTTACATCTTATTTGTTTAACTGTAAAAGGGTGGGACCCAGTTGCTAATCTAGTATCTCGTGTAAATTTGTGCTTAGGCGGCACCAGCGACCCAAGCTCATCGGAACAGAAGCCATGAAAGTACTTGTAGAAGAGGCACAGGGAAGCCACATCACGCCGGTGTGAGAGTGGCTGCAGCCGGTCCGTTAAGTCAGTATCAACCATGTTACAGATCCTCCTTTGTATTTTGTCAAGAAGCCCAAGCAGAGCAGCAGGAGCACCTGACCAGATATGGCAGCAATATTCAATACACAGGCGGATGGAAGTTATACTTAAAAGTTGCAGACAAGTATAAAAATATAAAAATTACAAGACCATGGCTGCTATTCTTCTGGGGGTTCTTGACAAAATACAACAGAGAATCTGTAATGTGGTCGAAACTGACTTGGCAAACCAGCTGCATTCACTTTCATCGGCGTGATGTGGCTTTCCTGTGCCTCTTCTATAAATAATTTCACGGCTTCTGCTCTGATGAACTTAGATCACTGGTGCCCCCTAGGTACGAATTTGCACAAGATACTAGATTAGCAACTAGGTTCAACCATTTTACTGTGAAACTGATAAAATGTAACCGCAATTTCTACTCCAACAGCTTCTTTTCTCGCACTTCCTGCCTGTGGAATTCCCTTACACATACTTGCTTCCCCGACAGCTACAATCTCCAGGAGTTTAAATGTAACACTCTTTCCATCTACCCAGCCCTCATCCTCAGTATCCTTACCCATCTATGTAACCTCCTGTGCAATAGTGGCAGTGAAATGCCTTGCTTAGGGTGAAATGATTAAAAAAAAAAAAAAAAAAAGGACATTAGTTGTCTTGAGAAAAACGGTTGTACTGGTAATTAATGTGAAAGAGCAAATGAAATGCAGCCAGCATGAATAGAATGCAATTTAACCGCATGTAACATGATGGGGACTGTGTTCATCTTGAAATGTTCCATTAGTTGATTAGTAAGCGAGAGCAATTATTCAGACAATTTTACTTTCCCTTAGGGGTGGGGGACATTAGTAGTTGCATATGTGAGCAAAGTCTGATACAAAAACTATTGGGACTGTTACTATGGTCGACTTCTTCTATGTGCCTTGTCTTTTCAGGACAGGCAATCATGGCCTTCTACATCTCCCTATCCCTGGTGGCTCTTAGCACACTTTCTCCTGTTACACCATGCAACCCCGGTCTGTTATCCACCTGCTCAGGCACTTAAAATATGTTATCCGTTGTTTCCTCTGACTCTTTTGCCCTCTATCTGGCCTGTTAGTATCAGATTCTCCAAGCATTCTTTCCTCATTGCATGTCCCAGGAACTTTAGCTGTCTCTTCCTGATGCTCAGTATTAATTTTCTTTTCATTTCCATTGTTTCCAAAACCTCATCATTGCTCACATGCTTGATCTATGATATTTGCAGCATCCTTCTGTAGAACCACATTTCAGCTGCTTCAAGTTTTTCCTTCATCTTTGATGATATTGTCGAGCATTCACAGCCATATTGAAGAACAGATATCACACAGCAATCCAGTACTCTTTTCTAATAGAGCTAAAGTGCTTAGAAGGAAGCCACTAGGCATCGACTGATCTTGGAAAGAAAGTGTGTAGAGTGTGGTTGTCTCACTACAGCACAGAGATTACATCAGTGACCTTGGATTGTACAGCTGTTTTGTCTAAGCACATTTGCCAGATCTGACAATCCCCATATTGCCTAGATCTCACTCCCTTGCAACTTTTTTCTCTTCAAAAATCTAATTCCACTTGAAAGGAACAAGATTTAAAGATGCCGAGGAAATCCAGATGAATGTGACATGGCAGCTGCTGTCTCAAAAGAGGTCATTCAGGAATGTCTTTGTCAGTGGAAGCAACACTGGATAAAGAGTGTGGATTCAAAAGGGGAACTACTGCAAAGAAGATTAAATGTCAAATTGATATGTGTTGTAGTTTTTTTCCTATAGCACCAGTCTCAATAATACTTTTTTGATTAGATATACATTTTAATGGTTGAAAG
Organism: Ascarosepion bandense; assembly: GCA_037127315.1. Classification (NCBI taxonomy): domain Eukaryota; kingdom Metazoa; phylum Mollusca; class Cephalopoda; order Sepiida; family Sepiidae; genus Ascarosepion; species Ascarosepion bandense. Next base: position 687,711 of record JBBBDQ010002302.1, on the reverse strand, counting down.
ATCTGTAGATTCTGGATATTTTTTTTAAATTGGTTGCAATAAGACATACATCTAAATTAGCTGCTCATGACGATAATTATAATAATAATAATATCAATAATAAATTTTTCTGACATTATTCATTGAAAGCTGTGTAAAAAGTATAGGTTTGAATGAAGTGACAAATAATATGAAGATATCACAAAAGAGAAAAGGTCTTGGAGAATAACAAATTTAAAATTCTGTAGGATATTCCAAGAAGGTGACATGGTTAGAGCACAAATTGGACTTAGTCCTACTGGACAAAAAGAAGACTTGCTTCCTGACAGAAATGTCTTGTCCATTTAACATGAGAAACAAAAGCAAATTAAAAATAATTATTTAAAGTATGAAATTTTGAAAAGTTGGAAATTGACTACAAAAAAAAAAAGGATTACAGTACCAGTGATCATTGGAGCACTGAGTGTTGTACAAAAAAAAAAGAAGGTTGCAGATTGATTGTAATTTGAAAATAAAGCCATTACATAAAGGCATGCTTACTTGGAAAAAAGCAAAGATACTTTGGAAAGTGTTGGATACAGACTAGCAGTGAAAAGAAAAATATTATAGGTTTATTTTCTTAAGACAATAGTGATGATCTGAAAAAGCTTTTGCCATGAACCAACATTATATGCAGTGACTTAGTAGGGTATAAAGAGAGATAAAAAATTCACTAGAAACAAAGAAGAGAGTAGTGGACCATTATGTGATGTCTGTTCTTCTATATAGCAGTGAATGCTGAACAATCTTATCTAAGATGAAGGAAAGACTTGAAGCCACCAAAATGTGGTTCTACAGAAAGATGCTGAGAATATTCTGGATGGAACATGGGATTATTGACAAGATTTTGAAGAGGATAGACACACGAAGGAAATTGATACTTAACATAAGAAAGAGACATTTGAAGCTTTTGGGCATTGTAGTGTGGATGTGGATTGTGGTGCAGTAGATATCAGCTCGGAATGACAAATCGGGGAGCCAAGTTCCAATTCCAGTTGAATTCATGGGATTCACTTATACACAAATACCCTTGGGAAAGGTATTAATCTATCTCTTCCCTCCAGTTATGGATTAAATAACAGGACAGATTGGGTTCTATGGCCTTAGCTGGCAACCAGTCTACCACAGAAAGTAATGACAACATACTAAAGGATAATCTTCTGCCCAGTCGGTCATGTCTCTTTCGAGACATGATTGCCCAAGCGTGTATCACGTATGGCACTTGAATGACTGACTGACTGATAGATAAAAAAATGTGGTATAAAAATCTAAAGAGGCTTAGGAAGTGCTCCTCAGAAATCAAGCAAAGTACTAAGACATTGCAAAATAAAAATATCAGGAAAACCAAAAAAAAAGTGTTGAATTGCTGGGTCACATCATCTCTCGAAACAGTGGTGTCAATTGACCACAATGATCATGCAACTTAAGATTCTTTTTTGAGGTCATATCAAAATTAAGTTCTATGCCAACAACAGTTCAACAGCTGAAGAATGAAATAATAAGGCATACTGAGGAAATCGAGGAGCAACTATACAGAGTTGGCATCAAAACTTTTGATCATTGAGTGGAGGTGTGATGCCAAAGCCTTGGCAGATATTTGGGCGATATTTTTCCTGGCAGACCTGAAGCAGACTACCACCACCTTTAAATTTGTTGTTTTTCATTTTGTTTTACTTTTTTCAGTGCAGTCTTATCGAGTATTACATAAAGTTTCTGATTATCAGAAAAAAAAAAAAAAAAAAAAAAAAAATGGAAAAATTTCAATATTTAAACAATTTTAGGTGGGGCTCAGTTTCTCATACAATGTTATAGTAAATTGATCCTCCATTTTGGAACCACTCGCGTTGAGGTTGCTTTGTTTTTTTGTTTTTTTTGTGATGAGTTGTTGCTCTTGTTTTTTGTCTTTTTCAAGTTTTCTTTAGTTCTTATGATGGCATCTTCCTTGGAAATTCTAAGAATGGCTTTATTCAAAAATTTCGCAAAAAATTCAGTTGTTGAATATGTGCAAACAAAAAAGTTAATTGCACAGGATCAATTTACTATAAAGGCTGTATGAAAAACTGAGCCCCCAGCTAAAATTGTTTAAATATTGAAACTTTTACAAATTTTTTTTGTCAATCAGAAAATTTAGGGTTTAATCAATAAGATTGCACTGAAAAAAGCAAAAAAAGACTGATGATCAACAAATTTACAGGTGGTGGTAATGTCGGACTGGTGAGTGGTTCCAAAATGGAGGATCAATTTACTATAACATGGAATGAAAAACTGAGCCTCTCCTAAAATCGTTTAAATATTGAAATTTTTACAAATGTTTTTATCAGTTGGAGAGTTTAGGGTGAAATCGATAAGATTGCACTGAAAAAAGTAAAAGAAAATGAAAAACAACAAATTTAAAGATGATGGTAGCCTCCTTCAGGTCTGCCTTTTCCCCCACATAATTGCCATGACTCAAATTATATGATCCAATAGAGAAATCAATAAAATTTTACTAATAACACTGTTTTCTTTACTGCTAACTTCGACCTGTCATAATGGAACACCCTAACCCTAACCTCATTCAAAGTAGTACACACTGAAAAATTTCCTCAGAGATAATGAATAGATTTGAAATGACAGAGATTCTGGTTTACTGATGAATGCTATGCATGTCATTGACAAACCAGGTGAAAAAGGATAAAGTTTATTGTGGGAACCTACCTCCAAATGGACTCCTCTACACCTTTATAATATGGCTACCAACTTTGAGTGAGGAGTCACTGAGAGAAGTAACTGAGTAGTAGACACAGAGTGAATAAATGAGTGAGTCAGAATGCCTGTAAGAGAAAGTACTCTCCAGTCAACATATATTTGTACTACGTTTCCGAGATATACTCTTCAACCTTATATCCGAGTCCATGTTATCTTTCTATGGATCTTCAGTCAAAAAGTTTTAAGGAAATTAGGAACATCCCAAGCTGATAATCACATCTGAAATTCTTGAGAGACATAATGAGGAAAGAAGCCATAGAGAATCTAACACTCACAGGCCATAGAAGGCAACAAAAATAGAGGATAACTACAAATAACTTGACGAGCTAATGTGTATGGCTGACAAAAAAATAACGATGATGTTAAATAGTGAAGATTACTTAAAGCAACAAAAGACAAGAGGTTGTGGAGGGCCATAATCATCTGCATATTGAAGAGACACAGCACAAAAGTAGAACAATAAATAGCAGAATTCACAAGAGTGCAAGAGGTACATGACCAGCTAAAATGCATAAATTTTGCATACTGATTATCGAAGCAGAAAAACATTTTACATGTGGAAAGTTTTCCTACTTTTGTTTTTCTTTTCAACTGGGCTTGGTTTAAGCTAAGTAGAATAAATATCAATAACAAAGGGAATATTTAACATCATACTTGTAAAATACAATTTCCTCATTTGATTTGCAAATCTATTGCGTGTCATGCATGACACCAAACCCATTCAGAAATATTTAAACTGTTAGTTACAAAGTTTTTCAGGGTGTTGTGGAGTTATTTTCACAGTGGAAGCTAGTATTTGTGCTAAAGTCAGTCTTAATAGGTTCGACATACAAAATGTTAGGAACTTGATACAATATGTATTACACAGTATAATCTTGCCAGGTCACTGCCTACTTTCGTATTCGACTAACTGTTGACTACTATCATCCAACATCGACTGACCCTCATTCCTCTTACTACTCCTACTTAAATTAGGTGGGATAGTCTATTCACTATAGAATAGGTGTGTTTTGTCATGACACAGGGAACAGCCAGTCAGTCAGTTAAGTGCCATACATGATACATGCTTGGATGATCATGTCTATTTTGATCCATGTCTGATTAGGCAGAATATTTTCTCACAGTCGGTTGCCATTTCTTTCTGCAGTTAACTAGTTTCCAAGCAAAACTATAGAACCCAGTCTGTCCTATTTAGCCCATAGCTGGAGGGAGAATCAATGAATTAATACCTTTCCCAGAGATATTTGCGCAAACAGATTCAACTGGAACTTAGCTCAAATGATTAAAAATGGGTTCCAGTGAATGAACCCTGTCAGTCTTAGTGAGGACTGTCCTCCTTTGAATCACATGAGCTGCCACTACAAAATCACAAAAAAAGAATTGTACCAAATAACAGGTTCATGTTCTTGTTACTTTGAAACACCAGTTTCTGCATGTTCAGCAAAGTTAAGCAATGTTGAGTCTGGTCAGTATTTTGATGGGTGATCGTTTGGAGGAGTGTAACAGGAAATGAATAAAACCAAGTAATGCACAGCCAAAATTCACTTATAAAAAAATAAGAATATCTGACTGATAAAAATGGTGGAATGAGACAAAAGAGATTTTTTAGACAAAAGTTTGCTTCTGGCTGTAAAAAAAAAAAAAATTCTGCTAAACACAGTTCATTTAATCTAGCGAAAATTAATTACCCAAAAGCAAGTGAAATAATTAGAATATGCTTTTTATTTTAACTGCAACAATTAGTAGTTTTTTTTCATTTTTTTAATTTACAAATGGGATTGTTTTGATTTTTGTAAGTTAAAATATCGATTTTGACTAACTCACAGTTCATTGTTTAGTCTAGACAAAATAATTAAGAAACTGTCTACCATAAGAACAAACTTGTTAGGAAGATTATATCACATCAATTCTTCAAGTGAGGAAGCTTTTATGCCTTGAAGACCTTCTGCATACAGAATCCCTTCAGGATGTGAGTGATCATAGCTATTCACAATTTCTAGTCCTTTGTAGCTTTTTATAAATTTTGTCTTTTTGTTGACTCTCCTAAATCTTGTTCTGCCATCAATTTACTCAAGCTCTCTAGGTAGGTTATGCATTGTTTCCCTTTGTCATTCTTGCCTTCAATATCCTCTAACCTTGTTCCACCATCCAAGCTCACTTGGTAGATTATGCATGGTTTTCCTCAGCCTTGCTTGCTTTTAATCTCCTAAACCTTGTTCAGCCATCCATTTACTCAAACTCAGTAGGTAGGTTAGGCATTTTTTCCTCTCTCCCTCTTGCTTTTAATCTCCTAAACCTTGTTCCGCCATCCATTTATTCAAACTTACTAGATAGGTTATGTGTTGCTTTCCTCTGGACCTCATATCTAAATCTATCCTGTGAGTTTCAAATTTTCCAAGCCTTCTTTCCTCTTGATGAGCCCTAGAATCTTCAACTGTCTCTTTTTCCTGTTTTATTCTATTTTCTCTGAAACTTTGTTATTGCTCAAATGTTCAGTCTATGGTTTTCTCAGCATCCTTCTGTAGAACCACATTTATGTTTGAAGTTTCTTCTTCATCTGTAAAGAGATTGTCCAGTAAATTTTGTCTTTTTGCCACGCCTCTTCTGCCAACCATTTATACAATGTTGTTCTATGTACTGTGTTCCTTCAGGACATTTAGCAATTATGTCTCTCCACAATCTCCTATCCTTAGCAGTTTTACTTTTATTTTTTCTACCTACCCTAAACCCTGTTCTTCCAAATACTCATTAGAACAATCTCTTCACAGATGAAAAAGAACCTTGAGGTTTCACATTAGGAAGACACATTTGAAATTTCTAGGGCACATGAGGAAAAGGGGCTTAGAAAATCTGACACTAACAGGACAAGAAAAACTGAGGAAAACTGTACATCACTCACCTAGCAAACTTGTGTAAATGGATGACTGAACAGGGTTTAGGGGAAATAGCAAAAAGACAAAATTTATTGACAGCTACAAAGGACAGAAAATTATGGAGAGTCATGATAGCCCATGTCCTGGCATGATCATGTCACTTAGGAGATTATGACTTCTCACTTACTACTACTATGTGTCGTGTCTATTCAGAATGTAGGTGATAATGGCCTTCCATATCTCCCACTTGTTTTGTGATATTAATGCTTAGAATGTTATCAAAAAGGCAATAAAAATGCAGAAGGATGTGTATCTGTGTTCCATTGACTATGCAAAGGCATTCGAAAAATACAGCACAAAATCATGATACAGACTAGAAATTAGTATTGTTAATTTTTTTTATGGTATTTTCTACTCAATAAAGACTAGAGCTAATCAAGCCATAGTGTTACTAAGAAGAATGCATTTTTGGTATAATCATGTCTATTGAACAGGTTAAGAGGCTCATCCCTTGTTCCCTGTTTAGGATGTAGTTTCCAGCTTTCTCTTTTCCAATCTTCTCACTTTTTTTTTTTTTTCAATTGGAGTAAATAGATCTATCTATCACCTGGTTCATACTCCACCCACATCTATTGAACAGGTTAAGAGGCTCATCCCTTGTTCCCTGTTTAGGATGTGGTTTCCAGCTTTCTCTTTTCCAATCCTTTCACTTTGTTTTTTTTCAATTGGAGTAGATAGATCTATCTATCGTCCAGTTCATACTCCACCCATGCCACCCATGTCTATTGAACAGGTTAAGAGGCTCATCCCTTGTTCCCTGTTTAGGATGTGGTTTCTGGCTTTCTCTTTTCCAATCTTTTCACTATTACGTAGCCCTCTGCACATCAGTGGCGTTACCGCCTTGCTCGAGGTGATACGATTAAAAAAAAAAACTATAGCAGCTTTTTAGGGTATTTCTGTTGACTATTTGTGCAGTTTACTTGATTTGAGGAAGTGTCTGCTGGAAAGTTAGAGGAATATTTTCTTCAATTTCTTTTTATTACAAATACCTATTAGAATTTAATGGTCTCCCTATTTGAATTTTCTGATGAATCTTAATGATTGGATAGGCTCATGGTGAGTTCTATGAAAAAATATCTGTCAAAATTCAATTTATCTCATTGTTTGAACTTAACATTTTCCATTTCTCTGAAATGGAATAGTCAATTATTTATGAGGTATTGACAAGGGCATTTTTTTCTTTCATTTTTCTCACTGAAACCATGTAGTGTGTCTGATATATCTTATTTTGCTTTTCCATGGGATCAAAATGGAATAGTCAATTATTTATAAGTTGTTGACAAGGGCATAACAGCTGTGCTAGCTAAAGGAGAGACTAGCAGAATTATAAAATATTTTTATTATATTATTGAGTTGGGAAAGGTTTTTATCAGAGGATGGAAAGTGCAATACTAAAAACTGAAGGTGCAATCTAAAAGCTAAGCAAAGTTTTAAAAAAACTGAAAAATGTTGTTAGAAACAAAGAAAAGAGCACTGGATTGTTATGTAATATCAATCATTCATTATGACAGTGAATGCTAGACAATTTTCTCACATATAAAGAAGAGACATGAAGCAATAGAAATGTAGTTCAACAGAAGGATGCTGAGAATGGCATAGATAAAACATGTGAGCAACATCAAAGTTTTAGAGACAACAGGAGCAGAAATGATATATATATATACTTTATATTTTACTAAGCACAGTTTAGATGTGGCACAAAATCAAATGTATAAAGCACCCAGTGAGGATTGAACTCACTACTCAATTGTAATGATTCTAGTAAGACAAGCTTGTTAAACATTACACCATGCCAAAGTACCTGAGTTTGGATATGCATTGTGGTGCAATGGATACCAGCTTGGATTGAGAAATTGAATTCATATTGAATTTGTTGCATTCACATATACACAAATACCCTCAGGAATAGTGTTAATCTATCACTTCTCCCTCTATGGCCTTGGTTGGCAATCAGTCTACTGCAGAAAGTAATGACAATCTACTGTGGGAAAATCTTCTGCTCAATTAGTCTTGGATTGAAAAAGACATGATTGCCCAAACATGTGTCACCTATTACACTTAACTGACATGTAGGAAGGGACAGCTAAAATTTCTGGGTCTGGTAATGATGAGATTGAGTGAAAAAATAGGAAGTTGTGGAGAGCCATTACCACCAATGTACTGATAGGGTCAGTTAGTCACTTAAGTGTCATGTGTGATACATGCCTGGGGAATCATATCACAACAAACTGATTGGGCAGAAGATTTTCCCGTAGTAGGTTGCCATTACTTTCTGGGGTAGACTGGTTGCCAACCAAGGCTATAGAACCTAAACTGTCCTTCTATTCAACCTGTATCTAAAGGGAAAAGCAATGGATTAATACCTTTTCCAGATGTATTTGTGCATAAGTGAATGCAACGAATTTCAAAATTTGACTCCCCAATATCCACTGCACCACAATACACATCCAAGGGACACAACGCATAAAAGAAAAAGAATATTTGAAAGATAGGATATACTTTTTTCTGTTTTATTACATACTAGCAGTATAGCCCAGTGTTGCTTGGGTGTAATGAAAGCTTTAAAACTAATCCATGGTCCTGGAGCTCAGACTTTTTGGACGTTGACACGAAAGACTAAAAAGTAATAGTTGTTTCCAGTTAAAGCGAAACCGTAGACTGAAAGAAAAATGAATGGATGTAAGTAAAATTTTCATTTGCTGGTATCGATATCAAGTAAGTTTCTTTTTGAATTTTGAAGGTTAAATAAGCCCTCTGAGTAAATGGTATCATGACTGAGACTAAGAACTACAATTATATCTACTTAGAGCCAAACCCGAAGCAAAAACTAAAATAAAAGAGCTGAAAAAAAATACAGACATACAGGCAGATAAACAGACACACACACAAACATCTTGCCATATATATTATCGATTTTCTGCACTATTGTAAGAACTGCAACCTTGAAACTTCTGAATATCATTTCTTATGTCATTGTCTATGAGTGTATCAAATTTGATTAAAATTGGACCACTCCTTCTATAACCCGATTTTTTCAATTATTGATATTTATTGGGGGTACTGCAACACAAAACCTAGCTAAGAACACTTGCAGATGCTTGTAGTACATCTGTGTAAATTTTCAAGAAAATCGGTTCAGCCGTTTTGGAGTCTATAGGTAACAGACACACACAAAGTTGTATTTATAAATAAGTTTAGATAAATGTTAGTTTTACCAAAAAACCAAGTCCATTAGTCATCTTCGCTTAGTTGAAAAGATTTTTTTTATCCTGACTTGTCAGATAATCTGTGATTGACTGAAATTTTGATTTCTTTGAATATGTTTATGAAAAAAAGACATGAAGCAACCAAAAGGTGGTTCTACAGGAAGATGCTGAGGATATCATGGATGGAACATGAGAGCAACAATAAGTTTTGAAGAGGATAGAAATGAAAACTGATACTTAACATCAGGAAGAGACAGGTTTTCCTGAGTAGGCTGCTGTTTGTTTTTGTGACAGACTGGTTGCTAACCAAGGCTATAGAACCTAAACTGTCCTGCAATTTAACATTTAGCCCATAGCTGGAGGGTGAAGGGATGGATCAATGTCTTTCCTATGGGTGTTTGCACATAAGTGAATACAACGTATGCAAGTGGAATTTGAACTCTGCTTTCAGGTTTCTCATTCTGAGACAGCTGAAGTTTTTGAGACATGTAATGAAGAAAGAAGGCTTGGGGAATTTGATACCCACAGGGCAGATAGAGGGAACAAGGGACAGGGGAAAGAAATGCTGGACACACTTAATGGGCTTAAGCAAATGGATGGAAGAGCAGGGCTTAGGAGGGGGTAATAAGAGAAAAGTTGTTAACCCTCTAGGGCCATTCGTATCATATTTGATACAGTATGAAAACAAGCCTTGAAAGAAATATTTTCCTGGAAAATTTTTTAAGAGAAATATTTTGTAAATTCCAAATGAAAGCAGTACTGACTGCTCAGTCAATGAATACCAAATGTTTCCTTATAGGGAAATACTGTATCAAATATGATACGAATGGCCCTAGAGGGTTAAGAGAAATATTTTATAAATTTCAAATGAAAGCAGTACTGACTGCTCAGTCAATGAATACCAAATGTTTCCTTATAGGGAAATACCAAATGTTTCCTTATAGGGAAATACTGTATCAAATATGATACGAATGGCCCTAGAGGGTTAAGAGCTACAAGGGATAAGGAGATGTGGAAGGTTATGATGGCCTATGTCTTGAAGAGATATGGCACATAGAAGACGTATACAAAATTGACGGGTGTTGTGGTTTAATGAGAAATTGGAGAGCAGAGTTTGAATTCCAGTTGCTTATGTTGTATTCACTTATGTGCAAGCACACATAGGAAAGGTATTAATCCATCCCTTCACCCTCCAGCTATGAGTTAAATAGCAGGACATATTTGGTTCTATAGCTTTGATTAGCAACCAGTCTGCCTCAGAAACAAACAGCAACCTATTCGGGGAAAACCTTCTGCCTAGTCAATTATGGGTCAAAAGAGATATGATCGCCAAAGCGTGTATCATTTATGACACTTAACCATGACCTCCGCTTAGCAGAGGTCGTGACTTAACTGACTGATCTAGATAAAATAATTGTACAGCAGGACAAATTTGGTTCTATTACCTTGCTTGGTAACCAGTCTACCATAGCAAAGAAATGGCAACCTACTGCAAGAAAATCTTATTCATGGATCAAAAGAGATGTGATTGCCCAAACATGTATCTGGTATGGCACTTAAATGGTTAACTGTACATAAAATGGATATTTGTTAAGGTTTTAGTGTGGCTGGTATGTACTTTTCTGGTGAAGGATTATAAAAAATTTGATGAAATAGAATTTGAATTGCAATAAACCAAAATAGTAGCTCCCTCACAGTCTTTAGGAATGCAGGTTTGATTCTCTGCAGGAAAAAGCAAACTTTTCATGAATAAAATTTCTCAAACTTTTGAGCCAATAGATGAAAATAAATGTACTGTTTAATAAATAAATGGGGTGTCTATTCAAATATGGATATCCACTAAAATAATGTTTAAATTAATAAAAATCTGTTATTAATAAATTTCTATCTTATATATATATATATATATATAACGTGTCTGTCTTAATTTTTCTTATATTTGCTCTATATGTATTTATATGCATATATATATTTAGAGCTCTCTTAGAGAGTTATCCTACCACTGTATGTACAGGATACTCCTTTGGATTCTTCTATACACACACTGCATGCTTATATATATATATATATATATATATATATATATATATCGTTCATTCAGCAATGAATTAGAATACTCTCAGCTATTGGGCGAGTATAATGATAATATACATGCTAAAAAGCCTGCCTCCTTCCACTGAACGCCTGTAGCTCAGAGGTAGAATTGCCAACTGATACCAATTCAGTCAGATTTCAATCCTGGGTAAAAAGCAATCGACTGTCTAACCGTACTGATTGCCATGACATAGTGAAACAGATCTGTCTGTGGATTATATATATATATATATATATATATATATCAATAAATTCTGCAATTTACATTCTGTTGAATAGCTATTTCTGCAAGAAAACTTTCACTTCATCAGCAACAATCAAAAACAAAAATGTATTAATTCAAATATGGTCCCAATATTCACATACTAGAAGGAGCCCAAAAAAACATCCATACACAGGAAGTTAAAAAAAATGTAAAAGGAGGTGGGATTAAGAAAGAAAATATTTGGCTCTGTAAATAGATATACTATTTACACTGAGCCCACCACCTGGATCATTTTTAACATTGATAAAATTAATATTAATAGGATCTGGTTTTGGGGATTTTACCTATATATTTCCTCTTTTGGATTATATATATATATATATATATATATATATATATATATATATATGACAAATCTGAAAAAAATGGAAAGGACAATTCAAAAAATTTATGAAATAAATATAAAAAAATATTAAATAGATAAAATACAGAACTCAATGGATATATTGATATACAGGAAAAAAAGCTCAACACATTAAAAGGTTATAAATCCAGAATTTATTTTGGCAGACATTAAACATGCCTATTTTGTCAGACCCTCAAAAATCAAATAGTTTAATTTAATTCAGAATATTAAAAAAAATAGGTTGACACAGAGAAGAACTATTGAGGTTAAGTGAAGGGTACAGAAGTGTTTTATATGTCTGCCAAAATAAATTTTGGATTTATAACCTCTTAATTATGAGTTGAGTGTTCTTTTCTGTATATACATACAGACACACAAATGCATATATATATATCACTATACAGTTGGTTACAATAACAATTAAGCCAAAGCAATTAGTCTATAAATTTATTATTAAAACGGTTCTAATTAATGTGATAGATCCTGACTTGGCAGCTCGGATACAGTCACTTTCTCACCAGTGCAATATGGCTTCTCTGTGTCTCTTCTACAAATACTTTCAGGGCTTCTGCTCTGATGAACTTAGCTCACTGGTGCTCCCTTCTATATATAAATTTACTCAAGCCACAAGATTGACAACTTGGTCCCATCCTTTTACTGTGAAACCAATAAATTGTAAATGCAAATTCTACTCCATCAGCTTCTTTTCTTGTACTTTCCGCCTGTGGAATTCCTTTCCATTTATTTGATTTCCCAGACAGCTATAATCTCCAAGAATTTAAAATGAAAAGTCACTAGTCATCTCCTATCTCCCTAACCTGCATCCTCTCTCTTATGCTCTCTTCTCCGTCCACTCCACTCTCATCAGTATTCTCATCCTTCTCTTACCCACTTTCTGGTACCCCTGTCACTCTTTCTTATAACTTTCCTCCTTTGTAACCCACTGAAAAACAGTGGCAATAAAATGCCTTGCTTGGGGGATATGATCATAAAAAAAAAAAATTCTGGTTTATAAGAATAAAATGCTATTGTAAACAATAGTAAATTAATTACTAATACTATATGAACTGTAATATAGATATGTCTAGTTGTAAAATATGTTACAGCTGTATAGTGACATTACTACCAACCTATATATATATATATATATATATATATACACACACACACACATACATATGTATATATGCACACACACATACATATGTATACACACACACACATATATATCACACACACACATATATATACACACACACACATATATATATATACACACACACACATATATATATATACACACACACACACACATATATATATATACATACACACACACACACACATATATATATATACACACACACACACACACACATTTTATATATATATATATATATACACACACACACATTTTATATATATATATATATATATATATATATATATATATAAAAATAGTGAAAGAATTCAAACATTTGTAAATGCATTCAGCAAATAAGCATTTATTTTTATGAAGGCCTGTTAACTCAATATGAAGACAACCTGTTTCTGTACGTGGGTGCATACAGTGGTTTTTCCAAGAAAAACAAACATCATTAGCCATCAGCAAAAAATATTCTCGTTTGAATGAAAATAATGCATTTGGTTCCAGATAGATTATGAAAAGATTTCCTATAAATCTGACATCCTTTGTTATTTCAATATGATTGAATCATTCAAGAATGAACTTTATACTTGTTAGAATGGCCATGTATTGTTCTGTTCATTAAGTTTTCATTCATTACCATTTATCAAGTACAATCAGCCTTTTCTCAAACCTTCAATACTTATCTATTCATGGAACAGAAAATAAATTTGTGCTGATTTGAGGCACAGGTAGGCTCGTTGCTGATGCACACTAAGTCATAATGTTCTCACTCATTATCATTGTCTATACTTGGAAGGAACATGTATAGAATATAGTCATCTAACCATATCAGAGTTTCCATCAGTGATCATAACTTCTGCAGCTGGTTTAGGCCAAGCACAACATTCACCCATTTTTTTTTTTTAATCATTTTACCCCAAGCAAGGTGGTACTGCCACTGATGCACAGGGGGGCTACATAAGAGTAAAAGTTTAGACAGGAGAGGAGTGAAGCGAAGACGGACCAGTTACAGGGGGTGTCAGAGAAAAGACAAGAGAAGGATGGGAACACAGGTGTGAAAACAGTTGTGAAGGTAGAGAAAATGGAAAAGAACAAGATATACAGGGTGATTTAGAAAGTACTGGAGTCAAGTGGATAAGAGATGAGAATTAATATTGCATTTAAATTCCTGGAGGTTGTAGCCATCAGGAAAGCAAGTATATGGAAGGGAGTTCCACAGGCAGCAAGTGCAAAAAAAGAAGCTGCTAGAGTAGAATTGTTGGCTGCATTTGTTTGATCTAACTGTAAATGGGTGTGACCTTTTTGTCAGTCTGGTTGCACGAGTAAATTTTTGTGGTGGGGGCACCAGTGACTTGAGTTCGTCGGAGCAGAAGCCATGAAAATATTTGTAGAATAGACAGAGGGAAGCTACATCTGACCATCATGATATTTCAGTTTTGTGACTTTTTCCTATTTCCAAAAATGAAATCCCACTTGACAGAAGCAAAATTTCAAGACATCGAAGAAATTCAAGAGAATGTGATGAGACAGCTGCTAGATACCCTCATCCCCACCAAATCTACTGCTAAGAAGGTTGGGTCACTTTGCCGATCCAGGATGTTTTTTCTGCCTGAATCCATCCTGCATATATACAAGTCAACCATCCGTTCGTGCATGGAGTACTGCTGTCATTTATGGTCAGACGCCCCTGCCGTTCTCCTCAGTGTTCTCGACAGGCTCCAAAGGAGAGTCTGTAATATGATAGGTACTGATCTGGCAGCTAGACTGCAGCCACTTCCCCACCGTCGAAATGTGGCCTCTCTTTGTTCTATAAATACTTTCATGGCTTCTGCTCGGACGAACTTAAGTCACTGGTGCCTCCTCAACAGGTGTTTACTCGTGCAACCAGATTGGCAACTGGGTCCCACCCATTCACAGTCAGGTTAGCCAAATGCAGACGACAATTCTACTCCTGCAGCTTCTTCTCTCGCACTTCCCGCCTATGGAACTCTCTCCCATATTCTTGCTTTCCTGATGGCTACAACCTCCAGAAATTTAAATGCAATGTCAAAACTCATCTATTAACCACTGGACTCTAGCTCTCTCCCCAACCCCGTATATCCTTCCCTTTCTCTCCACCTATGTATCTGTCATCGCACCTGCATTCTTAGCTTTCTATTGCTCCTTTCTAACTAGTTTGTACTCCTCACTCTTTTCTAATTAATCTTTTTACAGTTATGTAGCCCCCAGCTCATAAGTGGCATTTCTGCCTTGCTAGGGGTGAAATGATTAAAAAAAAAAAAAAAGAAAGAAAAAAGGGTTTTAGGAATGGAGAATAAATGGAATATACTAACATACTTGATATTTTTTGATGAGCTCTCATTATATATCATAAGAAATTCTGTTTTTTCTACTTTCTTTGGATGCATGAGCCATCTCTCCTTGAATTTGGAACATTGCAAATTATACTAACATTGTTTTAAATTGTCAAATGCATGTGAAACCTAATTGACCAATTGAAATCAAACAATACAAAAGTAAAATAGCAGAATTTTTTTCCTTCTTTTACTCTATTTCCTTACCATTGGGAAACATATTAATCCGTCTCTTCCTTCCAGTTATGGGTTAAATAACAGGACAGATTGGGTTCTATAGCCTTGGCTGGCAACCAGTCTACCGCAGAAAGCAATGGCAACCTACTGTGGGATAATCTTCTTCCCAGTCATTCATGTCTCTTTTGAGACATGATCGCCCAAGCATGTTTCATGTATGGCACTTAACTGACTGACTTCTCTGGTGAAGCTTTAATAAAAGTGAAACATGTTAGATGGATAAACATTTTTTTTGCTCCTTATATTATGTAGTAGTAAATAAAATTAAATGTTCATTTGCCTCTACTCTCTGTTTTGTAGAAATTACAAACTAACATTATAGAACATATTTAAAACAAATATTAAAATATTTAATACATAGAAATAATATCAAACCAATTTGCATCTTTTATGGAAGAACAAATTCAATTATATTTATAGCACAAATTAATGTCTTTTAAAAAAACCGGATTAACATATTTTAAGAAAAATATGATTTCTGAAAATAAATTCAATTTTACAATCAAGTCTCTTGAAGAAGTGGATGTAATTTCTGTATAGAAACAAAATAACATTTAATTTTATTTATGATTAATGCCTAATGTCTTCATATTCAGCACTGTAATTATGAATTGCCACTGAACTTAAAAATGTTATTATCCAAAACATATCTTGGTTGACCATTTTGTTTTGCTTAACAATCTTTGTTGTTATAAAACTTTATATGATGGCACTGTGCACTCATGATAGGATTCCATTTTTTTTTTTTAAAGAAGCAGAGATAGCTGCTCCCTGAGAAGAAAATGTTTAATTACCAGTATAGTCTACAAGGCAACAATAAAGACCAAAGTGAGCCAAATATGCCTTCTACTATTATTTGTAAAGAGTTGTGAAAACAAAATTTTGTTTTAGAAGGCAGTGCACCAAGAATAGGATATTTGTTAAAAGTTGATAGATGAAAACAGAATTATTCTGGAAGTAAAACGAAAGATACCATTAAGGGCATTGGTATACAAAAAGTGTGGGTTATGTCTCGAAGAAATGTTATGCCTAATATAATCTCTTGTAGTAGGACAGGTGACTACTTCTATAAGATGTGTCCCTTCAAGATATAAGAGATCATGGCTCTCAATGACTTCCTGTCTTTTGTGTCACCAAGAAAACTTGTCTTTTTGCTATCTCTTTTAATCCCTGTTCTGCCAACCATTTACACATGCTTATCAGCTAGGTTATGTGCTGTTTTCTTCTGTTCCTCTTATCTTCTGTATGTCCTTGTGTGTGTCAAATTTTCCAAGTCCTCTTTCCTCAATATGTGTCTTAGAAATATCAATTATTTTTGTTTTCATTTTTTCTAAAAACTTATTCACATGTTCATTTCATGATATTCTCAGCATCTTTCTGTAGAACCACATTTCTGATACCTGAAGTCTGTTTCTTCATCTGTGAGGAAATGAACTACAATTCACTGTCATAGAGGAGGAACAGTATTACCCAACAGTTCAGTGCTCTTTTTTTTTTTTTTGCTTCTAATGCAATTTTCATGTTTCTTAATACTTTGCTTCGCTTTTTAAAATGCTAAGTAACAATTGTTCAATTTTACTGTGAACAATACATTTCAGTGTTCAAAACAAATTTATTTTTCTCTTCTATTGAAGATTGGAGAAAGGGCTGGTTGCACTTAATAACTAGTAATGAATGAATGGAAGCTTAATGAACAGAACAATTTATGGCCATTCCAACAAGTATAAAGGTCATTTGTGAATGACTGTCATATTGAAATAACAAATGATGTTGGAATTATGGGAAGTCTTTTCATAAGCCACTGGGAATATAGTTTCTTGTTTCAATTCAAACTAAGTTTTTTTTTTATATTTTTGTTGCTGAGATCTTTTGCAGATGGCAAATGACATTTGCTTTTATCAGAAGCCAGTGCAAGTTAGATTTATATTTAGTTATCAGAATTTGATTAAAATTAATTTGCTGTTTATGAAGACTTATTTTCTATGCATTTGTTATTATTGTGGATATCAAACCAGTTTATATTACTCCATTAATATCTATCTAAATACTAATTACATGACAGAAGTAATTATACACTTTTGTGATTGGTCTGGAAGCATACAAAAACGTGTGTGTGTGTGTATTAGTATATATATATATATATATATATATATATATATATATAAGCATACTCTTCCTTTCCTAGATATCATATTACACAAAAATAACAACAAACTCGATGTTGACATCTACAGAAAAGCTACCAACCAAAACGACCTGATAAATTTCTACTCCAGCCACTCTTCCAAAATCAAATCTGGTATTATTATAGGTTTCTTTTTAAGAGCACTAGGAATATGCAACCCCCAATATTTAACAAAAGAAGAAAAATACATAGAAAGCACATTCAGAAACTTGCATTACCCATATCACTTTATTCACAATGCAAAAAGAAAGGCACATAATATATACAACCACAACAAAAGAAACACTGTTAACAATAATAATCTAAACAATAATAAATACATCAAACTACCAACCAACTCCATTGCATCTAATATCCAAAACAATCTATCTAAACTTATTTATAAATGGAACTTTTTGTGTGTGTGTGTCCGTTACCTATAGACTCTGAAATGGCTGAGCAGATTTTATTGAAAATTTACACAGCTGTACTATAAGCATCAGTGAGTGTTCTTAGCTAGGTTTTGTGTCAAGATACCCCTGATAAATATTGAAAATTGATAATTGAAAAAATCGGGTTATAGAAGGAGTGGTCTGATTTTAATCAAATTTGATACACTCACAGACAATGACATAAGAAACGATATTCAGAAGTTTCAAGGTTGCAGTTCTTACAATAGAGCAGAAAGTCAATAATATATATATATATATAAAAGGCAAGATGTTTGTGTGCGTGTCTGTTTATCTGCCTGTATGCCCTTTATACAAATCCACAATTTTTATCCGATTCTCACACAAATATTCTTTAGGTTGAGTCTGAGCCCCAGGACCATGGATTAGTTTTAAAGCTTTCATTACACCTGAGCAATGCTGGGCTATACTGCTAGTCTTATATAAAAAACACACATAGTAACAACTACTTCGAAAGCTATAATGGACATTATCAGATCTAAAAATAACCGAAATCAAAATGACGAACAAGCAGGTGTATACCGAATAAATTGCCGGGATTGTTCCTCCATCTACATCGGAGAAACAAGTAGAAATCTAAAAAAAACGTATATATGAATACAAAAGAGATATCACTAATAATAATCTAACAAATGCATTAGTGATTCACAGAAATAACTTCAACCACAATTTAGATTTTTAAAATGCCACACATTATATGTGTGTGTATATATATATATATATATATATATTTGAAATGAACTGTTTGAACATTATTTTTGATCGCTACTCATATTTAAGTAGTTATTCTGTTAATAATCAAACAGTATTATATACTTATTTCTACCAACCTGATTATTTACAATTTCAATTATAAACAGAATATCTACTTAAATATGAGTATCGATCAAAAATAATGTTCAAACAAATCATTTCAAACTGTCGGTTGTATATAACCAGTTTTGTTAATTTTCGTTAATTTCCATAACGTGTGTGTGTGTGTATCTAATATTTTTCCTTTATCTCCCCCTTTTTTTGTTTTCCTGTTTCCCTTTCCCCTACTTCTGTTTCTGTGACATGGTTATTTTTTTATTTCCTTTCACATAGGCAATCATTAAATGCTTTTTTCAAAGATTGAGTTTGAATCCATTTTGCTATCTGTTTTTCCTCTCTCTTCCCTCCCCCCTTCTGAAACAGTGTCTAGACGTTTGTCTTCTAACTTAATTTTCCCTCTCTTTTTTTAACTCCTCCTTGCACTTTTCTTTCTTATTTCTTTCCTTTTTCCTTTTTTTTAAGTGAACTTCTGGTGTATGAAAAACTCTTTGAATTTTTCCATAATAAAAAGATCACTGACAAAGCAACTTGCAGAAATGATCATACTACATGTTATTTCCCAAGTTTTATTTGAAATAAATAAATATATATTATATATATATATATATATATATATATATATATATATACACATACATATAAATAACATTATAACTATACTCGAAAAACCTTCCACAAATCTACAAAGCAGGGAATAAACGGTTTTAAAAAAGAAAGAGCTAAGTACATGAACCTCAGTCAAAAGGGTTCGGACCGAGTCAGCATGTAGCCTAAAGAAAAAAAAAACAATACAAGAAATCAACGAACAAAAAGCGCTCAATACTTAGGTAGAGCAGAATAAGTAAAGAATACTTAGTGAGCTCCGTTTAGGTGAAACCTAGGTAGGTCTGTTTGGCTCACTAGGTATTCTTTACTTATATATATATTTTATATAGTCAACCGCTTATAGATCTGTTTCACTGTATCACAGCTCAACAGTACGGTTAGACAGGATTGAATATGAGCTTGGTAGTTTACTTGAGTTGACCTACATTTGCCTTTTGCCAGACAGTTGTTGATGGACCTACAGATGCAAGATGGTAAAATGCCAGTTTTAGCATCAGCCCTAACTAAATTATTTAAAATTATTTCTAGGTATTATTTATATTTTTTTATATATTGTACTGCATACAATGCTCCAAATGCAGGGAATTCTATGTTGGCATATATATATATATATTAGGATAAAAGAACACATACACATGCAAGCGTTGTCTTTACATAAACATTTAAAAAATGCAAAAATACTAGCAAGAACATAATTGTCAACATTGAGGCTAGAGAGCGGAACTTAGGGAACCTGCACATAAAAGAGTCCCTAATAATAACCAAACTACACCCACAGATCAACAATCAACAAGAGCTTAATCTAGACTTCATAACAGAATAGACAACGCTAACACGCACATGACACACACTCACCACAATACTAAAGCTCATACACACGGGCATGATATCACAGTTTAACGCACGCATATAAACATAACATATAAAAAAAAATAATAAATGAACAAATAATTTTACACTATGTTATCCACCCCCCCGGCAAAGTAGCGGAGGTGCCTATAACACACCACACACAGGCACATACAAAATGAAGTTGAATGAATTACAATAACTACACGCACATATTTCCCCCCTGCAGCAAAGTAGGGGAGGTACCTATAACACACCGCACACCAGAAAGCACACTCACACGCACATACAAAATAAGGTAGAATAAATTACCACACGCACATAGACACGCACACATGACATGGTCACAGCCACTCACACGTCACCAGATTAATCAGACAGATAAAACAACAGTAATGAAACTGATACTCTTCAGCCCGGTTAAAGAGTCAAGGGAACGATCAGATCACACTAAGATAAACCACACATACAAGCAGACTGATATCATCAGACCATAAAGGCCCCAACTAGAATACACGAATACACACACATACACATACACACACACACACACACGTACAGCAGCAGTGGAGAGTCCGGAACAGCCATTCTTAGAGAGGCTGTGAAGAGACCCATACAGACAAAAGCTTCTCTGCCATTCTGAAGATGAGATTTTGATCTCGAAATATTAATGTTTAATAAATAGGTAATACCCAAACACTTCTTTACCTTCCTTTATTTTACTCAATGCATTGCGACAGCCTTCAAGACATAACCCATATAACTTTTTTACACAATGCTTCAAGCAAATTACAAAACTTTAATATATATATATATATATATATATATATAGTCATTTGCAGACAGATCTGTTTCGCTGTATCACATCAGTACTGTTAGACAGCCGATTGCTTTTTACCTAGGATTGAAACCTGACTGAATTGGCGTCAGTTGGCGATTCTGCCTATGAGCTTCGGGTGCTCAGTAGAAGCAGGCAGACATTTAGTGTGTATATTATCATTATACACACCCAATAGCTGAGAGTGTTCTAATTCATTACTGAATGAACGATGCATAGATGCCAGAGTAGCTACTGTTTTTCAAAGTCTACCATTCTTCCAGAGTGCTCAATCAGGGTGTGAGAGCATAAAATAGTCATCCACAGAAAGTGAAAGATTGTGTAGATTAAAACCCACTGTTCAAGCATTTACTTTTATAAAGAGTGCTCGATACAGAGTAGAGCTTAATATTGTAATTTTGTTATTACAATAGTTTATGCAAGCATTATATCACTACACAAAAATGTTCATGTTTCAGAACAATACTGTTCTTCTTCAGGTGATATGTTAAAATGAATGGTGAAAATGATTTATTTTGAAAATATAAGACGGATTAATGGTTACTTAGAAAATTAGGAAGTGGTAGTTGGAGAAAATGCTTAAAGCGTGTCAATATTGTCCAATCAAAAATGTGAATAAGGTAACCATGGAGTTTTAAGATTTGGGTCATGAAAGGAAGCAGGATGGCCTGGTGTCTAGACTTGTCACTTTTTGATTTTGTCTGGAGAAGATATATAGTAGGACCATAGATTTTTTTAAATTGGTAAACAATTTTTAACAGCAGTTTGGATTTTTTTTTTACTACTTCATGAGTAAAGGGGCTGGAATGGTTTGGTTAAAATTAAGATTAAGTATTGTATATTAAAGTATACTGTAGTTTTTTTTAGTTTTTTTTTAATCATTTCGCCCCGAGCAAGGCGGAAACGCCATTGATGTGCAGGGGGTTACATGAATGTAAAAAGATTAATTAGAAAAGAGTGAGGAGTACAAACTAGTTAGAAAGGAAAAATAAAAAGCTGAGAAAGAAGGTGCAATGACAGATACATAGGTGGAGAGAAAGGGAAGGTGATATGGGGGTGGGGAGAGAGCTAGAATCCAGTGGTTAGTAGATGAGTATTGACTTTGCATTTAAATTTCTGGAGGTTGTAGCCGTCAGGAAAGCAAGAATACGGGAGTGAGTTCCACAGGCGGGAAGTGCGAGAGAAGAAGCTGCAGGAGTAGAATTGTCGTCTGCATTTGGCTAACCTGACTGTGAATGGGTGGGACCCAGTTGCCAGTCTGGTTGCATGAGTAAACACCAGTTGAGGAGGCATCAGTGACTTAAGTTCGTCTGAGCAGAAGCCAGGTTAAGAAAACTAATTAAGTATTGTGTGGGTAATTTATTTTAGTAAAAAATTTTTTTCATTTTTAAGTTATATTAGAGCATAAGTTATAGATGAAACATTGTAGTTTTTAAAATGTTAAAAGAATTATTTTGATGGGTAAGATAGATCGTGGGGTCATATATTATTTAAATAGGCAGGCAACAATTTTCAACAGCAGGCTGGACTTCAGTTTTTTTTTAAAATTAGATTTTGTACAACCTCATGAGTAAAGTGGGTGGAATGCATAGTTTAAGATTAGAATTTAATAATTATGATATACTAGGGTATATTATAGTTTAGAAAACCAATTAAGTATTATGTTGTTTATTTTAGTAAAATAATTTTTAATTTTTAAGTTATATTGGAGCATATGTTCTAAATAAAACATTGCAATTAATTAAATTTTAAAGATTTTTTTTGTATTACATTATGAGTAAAAGAGCTGGAATGTTTAGGTTAGAATTAAATAATTATAATTTACTAAGGTATATTGTAGTTAAGAAAACCAACTTGTATTTTGTGGGCCATTTATTTTAGTAAAATAAATTTAAATTTTAAAGTAATATTGAAGTAGAAGTATAAATGAAACATTATAGTAAATTAATTTTTTGCAAAATATATTTTCGATGATCACCTAAAATAGTCAATTCATCTCTTCAGTTCAGTAGTTCCCCACTTTTAGGGAACCTTAAAATCTGCAACTTTTTACCCAGGCACAAAGGACAGATGTCAAAGATTCTTGTTTTTTCCAGAATTGTCCATTTTATTTGGGGGGTTTTGTCTGTATCCTTTAACTCCCAAAAATATGCAGAAAGGGATGTTTGGTTTTGGTATTGGTTGCTTTTGAAGGAAGTGAATATACATACGCTATCTACAAAAACTCACCATCATGGAGTCCTCATGAAAATTTGAAGTTGACATGAACCTGCTCAGTTAAAATTACAAATTCTTTGCACTAAAACTATGTGTCTACACACACACACACACACATATATATATATATATGAATCTTTTCTTTAATTTTTCACTTTTAAGAGAACAATCTTGATTTTTATTTCTCTTTTTGGGGGTTTTTATATGTGAATTTCATTCATGTAAAATCTTCTGTACAATAAAGACGTAAGCTGATGATGATTTGACTGAAATAAACCTATATTCCGCTTAACCATGGAATAACACGTCTGTCTTAATTTTTACATATAATTGCTTTATATGTATTTATATACATATATATTTCGAGCTCTCCTAGAGAGTTATCCTACCACTTTATATACAGGATACTTCTTTGGATTCTTCTATATTTACACAGCATGTTTATATATATAGATATATATGTTTCAGTCTGTGTATGTAATTGCATATTTCCTGAGATGTAAGATCCACCCAGCCTTGGAATAGAGGTTACTGGTGCCAGGTGTACACACTCATCTACAACAGATACACTTCAGTGGGCAAACATATGTACTTATATTGTAGGAGGGGGTGGACAAAATAATGTAAACACCTAATACCATAATTTGGAAAATTTGATTAAACTGTCAAAAGCTTGTCTATTTCTATTTTTGTTGATTTAATATTAGTAGTACTTCATGTTTTGCTAAAACTGTAGTTTATTTTACAGATATCATTCAAATAAGTTTATCAAGTCAACAGTCAGGATTATCTAAGAAATTTAATGTGTCAACCTCACCCTCTGGTTCAGGAACTGTTTCCAAAGGGAAATGCCATCTTTTAGGATGATAATGCACCCATTCATACAGCCAAAGTGGTAGCTGAATTGCACGACGAACATTCTAGTGAAGTAGAACATCTTATCTGCTCCCCCAATGTCCCCAGATCTCAACATAATTAAACATTTATGGTTCATTTTAGAAAAATAAATGAGTTGATAACCACCATCATCATTGAAAAAACTGGAGACTGTTTTAGCCGAAGAATTGATAAAAGTTCTTCTGGAAAAACTCAAACTTTGCACAAGTCAACCCCATGCAGAATTTAAACTATAGTTACTGCCAAGTGTGGTCCTACCATATATTGAAATAAATTTGCTTGAAATTTTAAGGTGTTTTCATAATTTTATCCATCCCATGAAAATCCCCCTCACCAAAAAAATGTGTTTGAGTAGGAGAGAGAAAGTGATGTCATTGTTATCTAAACAGAAAACAGAATTAACAAATCAAACATTAATTCTGGACAAGTCTGTTAATATTCATTTTATTTTAATGGTCTGAGAAAAAAAATCATAAATCAGTTTTTCCATATACATTACAGATTTAAAATATCTCACTACTGGCAAACAATAATGGCAGATAGGGGAAAGAGCGAGCAAGAATTTGGTGCAAAAACTCTTCCATAATCACACCATTACTGGATCAGTTAGTCAGTCAAGCGCCATATGTAATACATACTTGAGTGATCATGTCTCTTATGATCCATGACTGACTAGGCAGATTTTTTTGCAGTAGGTTGCCAAGAAGATATATTTTGAACATGTAGATAGTTTCAATGAGGAAAAAAAAGACTATCTGGCCGGAATAAATTGACATAGAAAATGAAGTTATTATTAGAATTGTAACGAATGAGGTTACGGATATTCAAAGAAATTGAAGTCAAAATTTTCAAAGGAAATAAATTTCAACAGGCGCAGAAATTTTTATAAATATCCTTGTGTATCGACAGAATAACGTTTAATAACTTTGCTGCAGGAAAATGTGCGTGTGTGACAAACAATGTTGCCAGCTGAAATTAAGATGTCCTACTGGGATAAGAAATCTCCCCTGACAGAAAGAAGTCCTGTTTTTGTAACGGAAGACATGACTTACTTTGGAATTCGAAATGAGCGCGAACGTATCTTGCCTGCAAGATAATAACAAAGAAAGGAAGATGGCCGCTATTGAAGACACAATTTATGCGTGCCTATCTCGTCTAAAATGAGACGATATTTTCACACATGCAAATTTTGGCTGTCTTGGAATGGCATAAAAAGCAGGTGCCAGGGCTACTGGAGGAGGATTTTTTTCGAAGGAAGGATTGCGTGTGTCTAAGTTGCGGATTGACAATAAGACTGACAAAGAGGAAGTAAGAGTGGTTTAGTTGGTGTCTGTTTCAACACTGTCCAGTGTAACCGGGGCGGGGGGGAATACTGAAAGCTGAGTGGATAAAAAAATTGGTTGAATCCAGTGACTTGACCCAAAGAATTGTGAGTTGAATATCTGGCAACAGCAGTGGTTAATAAAAAAAAAACTTTGTGAGTTGAGTTAAATAGAGATAACTAAGACATCCAGAAGTGGCATGATTCACGCAATGAGAACAATCTACCTCAGTGATCAAAATAGAGTTGGTTGGTTGATTTATTTAACCAGCATATCAACCTTCATTGGGCTATTTAATGCTGAATATCATTTTGATTTGTTTTAGTTTATTTGTTTTATTGTTTTTGTTTGTTTATATTTTTTTTTTTGAGGATTGTTTTGGTAATGTTTTTCATTCAAAAAAGTTTTGTTGGTAACATTTTTCATTCAAAAAAGTTTTGTTGAATACTTTTATAGCATTTTGACCCCAATTTGGGGGGTCAACTATTTACCCATAGCTGGGACCCTAACAGGTGCTACCACTCCGAGTCAGGGTGGACCTGGGAACAACAGCAATTAAGAGGTGGTTCCATGCTCCTCACAACCTCCCAATCAGAGATCTTGCTGCCAGATGTAGTTTATTGTCATACCCAGGACCATCAAAATAGAGGATTCATTTCAAAATTGAAGAAGGTCAAAGCAGAGAATAGGTGAAATGTCATGAACATGGCAACAAAGTCTGAAAAATGTAAAGAATTACAATACCTCATCTTAGAAATATAGACAAGTTATTTGAGGTACATAATTTCATACATAAAATAAATGAAAAAAAAAAACAAACACAAAAATGATGTCAGTTTCATTGGTTCTATATTCTGCCTAAGTAATTTAGGCTTTTATAAAGGCAACAATTTTCATGCATCAGGTAAAACTTTGTTCTTTTGAATCATTAAAAGTAGGGATTTTGAAAGGAGGTTCACCTCCTTTATGTTGTCCCGAAAATGTCAATAACTAAATAATTATGTAATTTAAGTAATTCTGTACTTAATTTGGTATATTTTTTATCTATACAACTAATTATCTAAAAGTAGGTATACAGTAAATGATAACATTTATTTTGAAATTACTAATACAATTATTCAGTCAGTCAGTTAAGTGCCATACATGATACACGCTTGGGCGATCATGTCTCAAAAGAGACATGACTGACTGGGCAGAAGATTATCCCGCAGTAGGTTGCCATTGCTTTCTGCGGTAGACTGGTTGCCAGCCAAGGTTATAGAACCCAATCTGTCCTGTTATTTAACCCATAACTGGAAGGAATAGATGGACTAATACCTTTCCCAAGGGTATTTGCACGTAAGTGAATGCAGTGAATTCGGCTGGAATTCGAACTCGGCTCCACGATTTCTCATTCTGAGCCGATTACATAGACAATTAAATATATATCCAGGCTGGTCCAAAAGTAGGTGTACAGTAAATGATTCATATACAATTATATTTACGAATACAATTATCACATTGACAATTAAATATATATCCAGGGTGGTCCAAATTAGGTGTACAGTAAATGATTCATATACAATTATATTTACTAATACAATAATCACATTGACAATTAAATATATATCCAGGGTGGTCCAAAAGTAGGTGTACAGTAAATGATTCATATACAATTATATTTACGAATACAATTATCACATTGACAATTAAATATATATCCAGGGTGGTCCAAAAGTAGGTGTACAGTAAATGATTCGTATACAATTATATTTACTAATACAATTATCACATTGACAATTAAATATATATCCAGGGTGGTCCAAAAGTAGGTGTACAGTAAATGATTCATATACAATTATATTTACTAATACAATTATCACATTGACAATTAAATATATATCCAGGGTGGTCCAAAAGTAGGTGTACAGTAAATGATTCATATACAATTATATTTACTAATACAATTATCACATTGACAATTAAATATATATCCAGGGTGGTCCAAAAGTAGGTGTACAGTAAATGATTCATATACAATTATATTTACTAATACAATTATCACATTGACAATTAAATATATATCCAGGGTGGTCCAAAAGTAGGTGTACAGTAAATGATTCATATACAATTATATTTACTAATACAATTATCACATTGACAATTAAATATATATCCAGGGTGGTCCAAAAGTAGGTGTACAGTAAATGATTCATATACAATTATATTTACTAATACAATAATCACATTGACAATTAAATATATATCCAGGGTGGTCCAAAAGTAGGTGTACAGTAAATGATTCATATACAATTATATTTACTAATACAATAATCACATTGACAATTAAATATATATCCAGGGTGGTCCAAAAGTAGGTGTACAGTAAATGATTCATATACAATTATATTTACTAATACAATAATCACATTGACAATTAAATATATATCCAGGGTGGTCCAAAAGTAGGTGTACAGTAAATGATTCATATACAATTATATTTACGAATACAATTATCACATTGACAATTAAATATATATCCAGGGTGGTCCAAAAGTAGGTGTACAGTAAATGATTCATATACAATTATATTTACTAATACAATAATCACATTGACAATTAAATATATATCCAGGGTGGTCCAAAAGTAGGTGTACAGTAAATGATTCATATACAATTATATTTACTAATACAATTATCACATTGACAATTAAATATATATCCAGGGTGGTCCAAAAGTAGGTGTACAGTAAATGATTCATATACAATTATATTTACTAATACAATTATCACATTGACAATTAAATATATATCCAGGGTGGTCCAAAAGTAGGTGTACAGTAAATGATTCATATACAATTATATTTACTAATACAATTATCACATTGACAAATTAAATATATATCCAGGGTGGTCCAAAAGTAGGTGTACAGTAAATGATAACATTTATTTTAGATTACATATACAATTACATTTACTAATACAATTATTACATTGCCAATTAAATTTTATTGCTTATAATAAGGCAAAACCAGTTAAATTTTATCAATGCAGGTGCACACAAACTGTTACTTATTACAGTTTACACAGCTTTAAATTTACCCCTTACATTTTGACAAACTTTTTTTGCACAAGTCTCTTTGTCTATTAATTTCTTGATATGCATCTCTTAAGTAGTATTTCAAATCACTAGCACTTTTTGAGTTTTGACTATAAAATTTGTCCTTGAGTACTCCCTAAAAGAAAAATCCACTGAGGTCAAGTTAGATGAACGTGCTGGCCAATGAATTGGAATTTTTTGGCAAAACTATTTCTCAGGAAATAGACCATCAAGATACTTATGGACTACTCTTAAATAATGTGGAGGGGGCCATCTGGTTGGAAATGAGGGTCATATTCCACCTAATGTCCTTCTACTTTTGGACCTCCTTGTACATTAAAAATAGAAGGGTGTGTAGTGTAGAGGTTGTTGATGTAAAAATGTGGAGCTGGTTTGAAGAGTTCAAATTTCAGCCAAGGTTGTTATATTCACTTTCACGCAATAATGTATGAACCCATAACGTCTATCCCAAGCTAGGGTTTAACAGCAAAGCAGACAAGTAATTTTTGCCTTGGTTATCAAACACTCTGGGACAGAGTTTACTAACCTTTTGGAGAGTGAGCTTAACAGTGATGCAGTGATTTGGAGGAGGGCATTGATATCAAATTTAGGTTTAACAGCAAGGCAGACAAGGAAGTTTAGCCTTGATTAGCAAACACTCTGGGACAGATTTCAGAAACCTCCTGGAGAGAGTGGGCCAGACATCTAGAAATGACTTGGAGGAGGATCATGATATCAAATGTGGGTTTGACAGCAAAGAAACTATGAATTTTAGTGTTGATTAGCAAACACTCTGGGACAAAGTTCATTAACCTTTTGGAGAGTGGGCCAGTCAGCTATGCAATCACTTGGCGGAAGGCCATGATATCAAATGTAGATTTAACAGCAAAGCAGACAAGGTATTTTAGCCTTGGTTAACAAACACTCTGGGACAGAATTCAGAAACCTTTTGGAGAGAGTGTGCCAGACATGAAGGAGGGCCATAATATCAAATGTACTAAAAATAAATTGTCTCATCCACAGACTACTCTGTCCAGAAGACTGCTTTGGTCTAGAGTTTTAAAGAAATTTTAATACTGTATTATTCAAACAAGTTTCCTTATTTTACTGCTGGAATAACAGGTTAATTCTTCTTCTATGTGCCCTGTCCCTTCAGGACGTAGGTGATCATGGCTTTCCACGTTTTCCTATCCCTGGTGGCTCTGAGTACATCTTCTCCTGCTACACCATGCAATCCTCGTTCCGTCATCCACCTGATTAGGTCCTTCAAATATGTTATCCATTGCTTTCCCCTGTCTCTTTTTCCCTATATCTGGCCTGTTAGTATCAGGTTCTCCAAGCCCTCCTTCCTCACTGCATGTCCCAGGAACTTCAGCTGTCTCTTCCTGATGCTCAGTATTCATTTCCTTTTTGTTTAAGTTTTGCTAAGATTTGTGGTTGTTTTGTTAGAATTGCAGGTAAGGGAGAGGAAAAAAAATTCTTCATTTCACTGTTTTTCATGCTTTGTTTTGAATATTTAAAAATCTTTTTTTAGAATAATTTAATTATTGTTTTTTTTGTTATATTAACTTTATAAATATATTAGTGTTTAATTTAAAAAAGATTTTTGTATTGTAAGATATTGAATAGCATTATAATTCATCTGTGTCCCCACCCTCCTTAGACCACATGACATTGCAAAAAGAATATGCATTGCTGGTAATATCCAAATAAAAACAGAAGTTCTCTTTGAGGAAGGACGAAATTTCAAAGAAAATAGCTTCTGTTTACTGGATACGAAATGCTAAGTTTTGCTGAGATTTGTGGTTCCGTTTTGTTAGAATCGCAGGTAAGGGAAAGGAAAAAAGTTGTTATATTAAGTTTAAAAATATATTAATGTTTAATTTAAAAAAGATTTTTGTATTTTAAGATATCGAATAACATTATAATTCGTCTGTGTTCTCCCCCCTCCTTAGACCACATGGGTATTGCAAAAAGAAACAGGCCAATAACACACAATAAAGAACAAATGTAAATTCCTGATTACAAATGAAATACAATTCAGTCAGTTAAGTGCCATACGTGATACATGCTTGGGCGATCATGTCTCAAAAGAGACGTGACTGACTGGGCAGAAGATTATCCCGCAGTAGGTTGCCATTGTTTTCTGCGGTAGACTGGTTGCCGACCAAGGTTATAGAACCCAATCTGTCCTGCTATTTAACCCATAACTGGAAGGAAGAGACAGATTAATACCTTTTCCAAGGGTATTTGTGTGTAAGTGAATACAAAGGATTCAACTGGAAGGAGCAAATTATTTAATAAAAGACTTGTCTCTGCTTATTGCTCTATAGCTTTTTCCCATCAGATAAGATATTTGTCAATGTTCACAAGCATATGTACTTCCAATTAATGATTACATCATTTTTGTATAATTCAAATATATTCATTTATTTATAATATATCCCAAAAAGGAATATCAGTGTAAAGATCATTGGAAGAATGGTACTCAACACAGGAAGTAGATATAACGGATTTATTGTACGAAGGTACAATTAACAATAAGTTACAGATAAGCAATCAACGAGTAGGAGTGGAATAAACTTTCAACTAGAGAATGCTTTCATCTAAGACGTTTGCTCTCTCTCATACCACTTGTCACCGTCTTTTATAGTCTAGAGCATTCCATTCTCGGGGATGGCAGGATGTTCCACTATAATAATTTATATATTTTCTCTTTCCTTTGAATTTCTAAGGGAAGGTATCTTAAAATTCTCTTATTAAGGGACTTCCTGATTTTAACTAAGTTAAAAATTTAGTAAATTTCTTTTTTAAATTGAAGTAGATAGACTCTACTATCACCCAGGTTATACTCCTCCCTCTTCTTTTGAACAGGAGTAGAGGCTCATCCCTTGTTTCCTATTTTAGAAAGGGGTTCCCAGTTTCTTTCCTTTTCTCAAGTTTTAATAGTAGTGCTGTCCCAAGCTTTTTGCAATGTTTGTGGATGGTGGCAACATCTCTTCATTCTGAGGGCACTAGGTTGGCAGTTTCATTGTTGCTGCTTTAGACTAGTAGCTAGGAGCCCAAACTCTTGTGTAGCATCTTAGGAGGTTACTCCGATCAACAGTTGAATAATAGCAAGGTTTCTTGTAGTGTCATGTTGTGCATAGATGGGTGTCCTTGCAAGTACCTCCAGTGGGCAACCACGAGGCCACATTATGCTGCAGTCTACACCAGTTTCCTTCTGACACATGTTGCATTTGACAACTGACTGATACCACTATTTAGGCCTCTCTTTTAACAAAAACTTTAACCATGGTGAAATAAAATAAAAAAAAACAAAACTAAACCAGCTAAACAAAAAACATCTAAACTCATCAAAATCTTTCTCGAACGTCAGTGGTATCTGTACCAAATTTTGCAGCATTGAATACTTCCTCCAAGTAAACTCCCCTGACATTTTAGTTCTCTGACCCTTGACCCTTCTATCTCTTCCTCTGATTTCTACATCCCTGGTTACTTTTCCCTCTTTAGGAAGGACTCCAATGTCCATGGATTTTGTGTTTATGTTAGTAAACATCTCCCTTTAGCTATGGTGATCTCATTTGAATCTCCAGATCATTCTTACATGTGTCTCTGTCTTTCTCAACTAAGCTTCATTAGCTATCCTTTCTTTCTTTACTGATCCCCCTCATCTGCTGACTGTTTTGTACTTGACATCATCTTGAACAATTTTGATTAGGCCATTTCCTCTCATCCGTTCGCCCATATATTTGTGTTTGGAAACATTAATGCCCACTACGCCAAGTGGCTGGAAAACTGTCACAGATTTTGCTGGAGTTTATACTATAAACTTTTCAATCACTCAATCCCTTACCCAAGTGGTGTGTTTCTCCCATGCATTTCTCTAATAAACCTAATGGACCTGGCTCACTGCTAGATCTGTTTCACTTCCATCCCTGACTCTTGCAATGTCAAGCAGCTTGGACCATGTAGGGGTTTCCATTAATATCTCCTTTCACTCCCCCCGCCCAGGAATTTCAGACCTGCAGAATATCTTACTGCTATCAAAGAGTACACTGAGAGTTGTGCTGGGATTTCCTGTGTCATGTCTCTTGGAACAGAGTTTTTAGTCTTCCTATTGAATATTGTGTATTCGAGGTTTCCTCTTGGGTTAAAGCTGATATGAGAAAAATTCCAGTTAAATTCATTTTGTTCACTCATGCACAAATAACCTTGAGAAAAGTATCAATTCATCTCTTTCCCCTCTAGCTGTGGGTTGACTAGCAGGACAGATTGGGTTCTATAGCCTTGGTTGACAACCAGTCTACTGAAGAAAGTTATGGCATCCTTCTGTGGAAACTGGCAGCCTGTCGTGTGCGTTAGGTCTCGTCCACCTAGCCCTGGTGCACCGTCACTGGCTTCCATGGATTGCTGCTGCTGCATGTCGTCTACTGTTGCTGCTGCTGCCTCTGTCACTGAAGCAATAAACTGACAATGACTGTGACTACAATGATGTCACCACAGCAGAGTCAGAAACAATGAGGATGTGCGTTGTGGTGCAATGGATATCGACTCGAAATGACAACTTTGATAGCCAAGTTCAAATTCCAGTTGAATTCCTTGCATTCACATACACAAATACTCTTGGGAAAGGTTGTAATCTGTCTCTTCCCTACTGCAGAAAGCAAAGGCAAACTACTGCGTTATAATCTTCTGCCTAATCAGTCATGTGTCTTTTGAAACACAATCGTCCAAAGTGTGTATCACGTATGGCACTTAACAGTGGAAAAATTTTTTTAGTCATGTCTTGAAAGAGATATGATTGCCCAAGCATGTATCATGTATGGCAATTAACTGACTGACTGCATGAGGAAAAAAGGCTCAGAAAACACAACACTGACAGAAAATATTGAAACCAAGAGAAACAAATGGTAGCTGTGACTTACATTGTGTAATGTTTCTATTTCTTTTTATCAATTCACCCCAAGCAAAGCAATAATGCCACTAAACTGCAAGAGGCTACTTGGAGTGAAAGATGAAAAGACTTTCAAAGGAACAGGATACCCAGCCTAAAAAATGAAACAAGAGAAAACCACTACACCTCTTCAAAAGACCAGGGAAGAGTGGGAATTGGATGTTTGCCAAAGTTATATACTGCTATATAGTCTCGAAAGAAACATGACTGACTTGGCAGAAGATTATCCCGCAGTAGGTTGCCATCGTTTTCTGTAGTAGACTGGTTGCCAGCCAAGGCTATAGAACCCAATCGGTCCTATTATTTAACCCATAACTGGAGGGAGAAGGCAGAGTAATAACTTTCCCAAGGGTATTTGTGTGTAAGTGAATGCAAGGAATTCAACTGGAAAAAAAAAAATTAATAGTAAATGAAATATGGCAGAGATTTATCTTGCCAAAACAAGAGAAGGTAACTTGTCTCCACATGTGTTTGTAGACGTCATGGAACCGTGAGGCGAGCTCATACAAGGCAGTTAAGAAATGACACTGCGCATGCATCATCAGCAAAAGCGAGGCTGTCACATGCAAGAAATTTTGGTTTCTTGCCTGAGACCGAAAACACATAAAAAGAGCCAACTTCTGTTTCGGAGTCAGTCGGGTTTTGGTGACTCGTGAAGTCTACACTGGTGTTCGGGAGACAGTGCTTTGTTTACCGTGCACAGGGAACAGAGTCTTGAGTGAAGAAGTGTTCTGGTTTCTACGTAGAGCAATCAGCGAGAACAGTTCCAAGCAGTCATTCATTCCTCTACCAACCACACTTCATCAACCAATACTACATAAAATCTCAGAGAAGAACTAGAAAACTAAAATAGACTTTAGAAAGAACCAGAAACCCGATCCTAAACAAGAAACAAAGGATAAACCTCTACACATATTCAGGGGAAAAGTGTGAACTGGACAGTAAGTGATCCAATATGAACTGCTTGGTTGCAGAACAGAGAGTGGTTAGAGTCATAAATAGACAAACACTGCAAAGAGTAAATAGATTTTTGCAGAGTTGAGGTTGCTTAATAAATTTCAATACATCAGAAGGCATTTTTGTAGGCTGCGTTCAATTACTCCACAAACATTTTAGTTTGCATGTAACGCACAAGGTCAACATCTAAGTGATAAAAACTCTTTAATAAATAACTTTTATATCAGTTAAGAGCCATACATGATACATGCTTTGGGCGATCATGTTTCAAAAGACACATGACTGACTGGGCAGAAGATTATCCCACAGTAGGTTTCTGTGGTAGACTGGTTGCCAGCCAAGGCTATAGAACCCAATCAGTCCTATTATTTAACCCATAACTGCAGGGAGGAGACAGATTAATAACTTCCCCCTGCCTCTTTTTCCCTCTATCTGGCCTGTTAGTATCAGATTCTCTAAGCCCTCTTTCCTCATTGCGTGTCCGAGGAACTTCAGCTGTCTCTTCCTGATGCTCAGTATTAATTTCCTTTTTGATTCCATCATTTCTAGGACCTCATCATTGCTCACATGCTCGATCCCTGATATTCGCAGCATCCTTCTGTAGAACCACATTTCAGTTGCTTCAAGTTTTTTCCTTCATCTTTAATATTGTCCTGCATTCACTGCCATAAATAGTCTAACACACAAGAACCCCCCTCCCCCCGAGTTCCACTTAACAGCCATATTTTATCTCCTCAAATCTCATGGTAGCTGTGAATTTGCAGCACTTTGTCTTCATAAAATCAATATGGCTTCCAAACGAGATACTTTTGCGTGCGGATGTCAATGAGGTAATTTTTGTTTTCAAACTATGTAAAACAACACAATTGATCTTATATCTATTTTACTGCACTAAATTTAGTTCTAAAATGACAAAAAATTTATCAGTTTATCCACCTATTGATGTTAATCTTATATCTATAAAGTATTAAATCCTGTTAAATTCTATACTTGATACTAGGTCAATAAAAGGAAAATAATCTGCTCTAATTTTTTTACTGCACTAATTTAGTTCTAAAATGCTAAAAATATCAGTTTATCCACCTATTGATGTTAATCTTATATCTATAAAATATTAAATCCTGTTAAATTCTATACTTGATACTAGGTCAATAAAAGGAAAATAATCTGCTCTAATTTTTTTTACTGCACTAATTTAGTTCTAAAATGCTAAAAATTTATCAGTTCATTCATCTATTGCTTTAACTACACAACTCAAATAATATAAACTCTCATTATGGTAACATTGAGCCAACAACCATTTTCAATATTATTGCCATATAAATGAAATCGTTAAATAATTAAAAAAAAGTCAAAAACAATCTGTACAGTCAAATATATTGAACAAGCAGAAAACTATGATACAATATTATAAACTGTAATTTTACTCCCATTAAACAATGATATTAATATTACTGAATTCCTTAAAAAATCTTTAAAGAAGTTAAACATATCTAATATAAATAAATATATCGTTTTTTTTTTGTTTTGTTTTTAATCGTGTCATCCCAAGCAAGGCATTCCACTGCCACTATAGCGCAGAGGGTTACATAGAGGGATTGGGTATAGGAAATGTCAGAAGGAGGGTGATAGACGACTTAGGATGTACATAGGGAGAGAGTTGGAGAGAGTGGGTATGAGTTAATGTGTTAGGAGGTGTCTATTGAACTTACATTTAAACTCCTGGAGGTTGTAGCCGTTGGGGAAGCAAGCATGCGGTAGGGAATTCCACAGGCGGGAAGTGCGAGGAAAGAAGCTAAGTGATAAACAGAACACTTCAACAGATTAACTATTATACCCATTCCGCTGGACATGAAAATATATGCATGCACATCATATTATTCTAATCAAAAGTTACATTAATGAACAAACAAATTAAAAAAGTTATGTCTAAAAATTACATTTTTATGGAAAATATAATTTTTTGAAAATAAATCCAATTTTAAGAAAAAGCCTTCTGAAGAGTGGATGCAGTTCTGAGAAACTCATTGTACAAACAACTGAAATGAACAGATTTCATTTATATTACACACAGACACAATATATATATATATATTCAGTAATATTTATATCATTGTTTAATGGGAGTAAAATTACAGTTTATAATATTGTATCATAGTCTTCTGCTTGTTCAATATATTTGACTGTACAGATTGTTTTTTGACTTTTTTTTTATTATTTAACGATTTCATTTATATGGCAATAATATTGAAAATGGTTGTTGGCTCAATGTTACCATAATGAGAGTTTATATATATATATATATACATATATATATATACACACACACACACACACAAATAGTAAGAATAAAAACTAAATCCTAAAATATAAAATAAACTGAGAACTCAATGCCAAAGTTGACTATCTATATAGTCAAGCAAAAGCACGACACATGGCCTGAAGATTGTGTTTAAGCATGAAAGAGACTATTGCCACAAAATTTTGACCTCAATGTCTACTTTTATATTTGCATACACTATCCCTGCACACATGCGCGCGCACACACACACACGCACACCTCTCTATACAATTATATATTGTCGCCATATTATAGTTTTAATTTTGCACATGTGCATTGTTTTTATACACTGTATAGTAAAGTCAATTAGGCACTGTCTGTGAGAAAAAGAGCACATCATGACAATTTACTCTGTCAGAAACCTGGAAATGGCATGCTGGACTGCTTTGCATTCACGGAGGAAGCTCCAATATAGACATTTCAAAGTGTTTAAGTGTCAATCTGAGGACAGTGCAGAGGATTCAGAAAGAGTCAGAGGAGTCTAATATCTTAGTAATTTTAGACAGATTTTAGTCAATAACACAATAATACTCACATATATACACAGTAAAAATAATCTTCAGATATTAAAGGCTATCTACATTAAATCAAACCAACCCACACTCAATAAAATCACATTTCAATCAAGTCACAACACATTACATTGCATTTAGACGTATAGTTCTGTTGTTAACATTTTGGTCTCTCACATGGTGTGTTGCCATAGAACTACATTATTAATTTACAACCTGCATCTGCTATTCAATGACTCTTATTGTCGCATAGCAATGTTTTATGTCAACACAAGAGAATATCATATTTTATGGCGGATGTCTTTATGTTAACGTTCCTACAACCACTCTGAAGATAGCTCATGTGAGGTGAAAGTTTAGATGTTTAGAATGACTCATGATTAAACATAATAGACATTCATTGTCTGTTATATCTATATTAAAAGCTATAGTTTAGAACACGTACAAATTATAATTTACTACAAAAGCGTGCATTTTGTTTCAACATCAAAAAAACAATGTCTCATCAGGTAGTTAATAATGATGGTGATAAATGTTATTTTTGAAAAAGAAAATTCAAAAATCTCACTTCCCCTTTATTTTTAAAAAAATTTTTGTACGAGGTAAAGAGGACAGAAAAGATGGAAAAGCAAAAACGGAAATCGAAGGGGAAAATGAAAAGGAAAGAGAGATACAGATGAAATAAAGAGTGTGATACAGAAAATATATATATCTAAATCTAATCTAAACTTATTTATAAATGGAACTTTGTGTGTGTATGTGTGTGTGTGTGTGTGTTCGTTACCTATAGACTCCGAAACAGCTGAACCGATTTTCTTGAAAATTTACACAGTTGTACTATAAGCATCTGCAAGTGTTCTTAGCTAGGTTTTGTGTCCAGGTACCCCCGATAAATATCAAAAATTGATAATCGAAAAAATTGGGTTATAGAAGGAGTGGTCCAATTTTAATCAAATTTGATACACTCATAGACAAAGACATAAGAAATGATATTCAGAAGTTTCAAGGTTGCAGTCCTTACAATAGTGCAGAAAATTTGATATCGATACCAGGAAATCAAAATTTGACTTACATCCATTCATTTTTCTTTCAGTCTACGGATTTGCTTTAACTGGAAGCAACTATTGCTTTTTAGACTTTCGTGCCAACATCCAAAGAGTCTGATCTCCAGAAACCATGGATTAGTTTTAAAGCTTGCATTACATCTGAGCAACGCCGGGCTATACTGCTAGTATATACATATTTGTACCTATTTTTTTAAATGAAGTCAAATTGAGCGAGATGCAGTGTGAGTCTTTCAGTCAGTTTTGTAGAGGTATGGCCGATATAATAATTTACGAAATTATGAAGAAGATCACAGTTCTTCACAAGTCATGTTAATTCATAAATAATGTTGGGTCATTATAGTTTGGATGTCACGGATTAATAGTTTTTTTTTTATGATGAGTTTAGCCATTTTAAATTTGGTATAATAGATGATATAATTTTTAATTAAATTAATCATCCATTATATTAAATTTAAAATAGTGGTATGATGATGACATTGGCTATGAAACTGATTCAAAAACTCGTGCTGCATCTATTTCATCGGGGCTCAATTCGATCTCATTTAAACACACATGGGGACCTACCAAACCCTATCCAGGAACGGTGAATTTTGGATTTGTTCCCCAAAGGCCTTTACTCCGTCAAATCTTTCCAAAACATCCTTAATTCTGTGCAAATGTATATGCTGAACTCAAATCAATAATTGTTTATTGAAGAAACCTACCTTTTTTCATGTTATTGACCAGAGAAAAATCAGGCTATATCTCACTCCTTACCACCGTTCTCATATCTGATTCACCGCTGAATGACTTGAGGTGTAGGATACTTATTTTGGCCTATTTACTTCCTTAGAGCAATTACTCTGCGATTTGTTTGGTTTCAGAACTCAATTTCTGCGTAGTAATTGCAAATGTGAAGTAAAAAGGCTGAAAAATTGGCAAACTATGCGTGAAGTCATTCTACAGTGAATAACATTTTTGAACTGTGGTTACAGGGTGAGATAAACAGCGACAAGAAGTTTGATATTTTTCTGGTTATTAATTTGAAAAAAGGTAGGTTTTGTCAATAAACAATTATCGATTTGAGTTCAGCATTTACATTTGCATGGAAATAAGGATGTTTCGGAAAGATTTGAAGGGGTAAAGGCCTTTGGGGAAGAAATCAAAAATTTACCCCAGGAACATACTCATCAACAACACAAATATAACATCATCCACACACAAAAAAAGACTAAAAATAATAGAGGCTTTATTAAGAAAGAAAGAAAATCCCAACATTCAGTAATATCTATTACAAACATGCTAACAACATGCCTACCCTTTTTTAGTACATAACACATACATTTTACATCATACATAACACCACATACATTCTGTTACATGTAAAATAACATTCATCCTCAAAAATGGCTAAAAGTTTAGCCGAAAGTGCTCTGATAAACAAAACATTTGGACAATTTATTTATAATTTATGTCCTCAACAAGATCACGAGAAATAACATAAAAACTTAACCATCTTCATACTTCAGTATTTACATATTGTCCTCATCTTTCCCAAGTGTATTTACACTTGGGTGAATGCAACGAATTCAACTGGAATTCGAACTCGATGCTTCAGTTTTTTGTTCTGTGCCGATATCCACTGCTCAACAAAACGCATCTCCACAGACGAGCTAAAACCTCTTGCGGTGATATGCTTTGCTATGTCCTTTCTTAAGAAAGGTAAGTAGAAGTTGTTTCTGAAAGCATTGCAATTTCTTTTGTGTCCCTTTTGTGGTCATGGCTGGACATGGCAAACCGAGTGTAACACCAAACTGACCTTTATTCCAATATGATTGTATCAATAGGCAATCAGTGAGCATTTAGAAAGCTTTCCTTCAGGACTAGTTAAGGCAAAAGAAAATCTAATGTCATGACAAAGTTGAGAAATTTCTTAAGAGAAATGAACTCCTGGTCTCGTGCATTTGTCTAGATAGTCAGGATCAGGATAAAACAGAAAGAAAATACAGACAATTATCCAAACATACAACCATAAAAAAAGTAAGAAAAAACAAAATCAAATGGACAACAGTAAGGACAAATATGAAGGGCAAAAAAGACTGAAAAAGCAGAAAAATTTCAAGGGACAAACAAAGTAAAAAAAAAAATTTGAATAGAAATGGTTCAAAAGAATTAATGAGGATAAAAAAAAAAGGAAAAATAAGAAAAGATAAACAAAACTGGAGAGAATGAAAACAAAGGTTTAGAAAGAAAAAAGAATTATGCAGCGAATGAGTAACAGAAAAAGGAAATAGTTTGAAAACCTGAGAAAAAAGTTGTGGGTAGAGAATGTAGACAAAAAAGAATGAGAAAAAAAAATTAATGAACAAACAGAATAACCAAAAAACATTAAAAAGTAAGAGAGTCTGTGAAAGTAAGTGAAGGAAGAAAAGGGTCTGTGAAAGCGAGCAAAGGAAGAAAAGGGTCTGTGAAAGCGAGCAAAGGA
The DNA here is from genome assembly GCA_037127315.1 of Ascarosepion bandense. NCBI lineage: Eukaryota > Metazoa > Mollusca > Cephalopoda > Sepiida > Sepiidae > Ascarosepion > Ascarosepion bandense. The sequence goes on along the minus strand of JBBBDQ010002302.1, from coordinate 646,807 downwards.
AGAAAAGGGTCTGTGAAAGCGAGCAAAGAAAGAAAAGGGTCTGTGAAAGCGAGCAAAGAAAGAAAAGGTTCTGTGAAAGCGAGCAAAGGAAGAAAAGGGTCTGTGAAAGTGAGCGAAGGAAGAAAAGGGCCTGTGAAAGCGAGCGAAGGAAGAAAAGGGCCTGTGAAAGCGAGCGAAGGAAGAAAAGGGTCTGTGAAAGCGAGCGAAGGAAGAAAAGGGCCTGTGAAAGTAAGCGAAGGAAGAAAAGGGTCTGTGAAAGTGAGCGAAGGAAGAAAAGGGCCTGTGAAAGCGAGCGAAGGAAGAAAAGGGTCTGTGAAAGCGAGCGAAGGAAGAAAAGGGCCTGTGAAAGCGAGCGAAGGAAGAAAAGGGCCTGTGAAAGCGAGCGAAGGAAGAAAAGGGCCTGTGAAAGCGAGCGAAGGAAGAAAAGGGCCTGTGAAAGTAAGCAAAGGAAGAAAAGGGTCTGTGAAAGCGAGCAAAGGAAGAAAAGGGTCTGTGAAAGCGAGCGAAGGAAGAAAAGGGTCTGTGAAAGTGAGCAAAGGAAGAAAAGGGCCTGTGAAAGTGAGAGGAAAGTAGAGAAGAAAGTGAGGTGTAAGTAAAGGAGAGTCTGTGAAAGTGAAGGAATGAAAAAAAAACTCTGTAAAAAAGATTGAATGAAGAAAAGAAAAACCAAAGCAGACATAGAATGTGAAAGAAAAAAAACTGAAGAAAGCGTGAAATGAAAAAAAAAAAGAATTTATTTATATTTATATCTTACAGATGTATGGATACATTTTGTCTGAAGTCTTTTTCCTCCAATGATGCAAACATATTTAAACTTATGTCAATTCTGCTATGATTTGAACTTCGGACCCGAAGATATCTAAGTAAATGGTATACTGTATATGATTGTGTATAAGCTGCCTTTATATATAGGTTAGACTACTGAATATTTTAACATGAATTTTAACTTCATCATCAAAAAAAAAAAAAACCTATTTTGTGCATCCCATTACTGAAAAGGCATGATTTTTAATGACTTCAAAAATTATCTGTGTATAGTGAAACCTCTCTAATTTTTATGCTAAATTTGATCATAAAAATCCACACTACACTCGATTATATACAATATCCCCTACACTAATATTCTTCTGCTAGAATGGTATACTCAAATTAACTCTATATAATAACTGCATTTTCTGCCAATCAACAAAATTAATAAGCTCACTCACTAACAGAGAGAGAGAGAGGCATACAAATAAATACTGGGGTGGGAAAGTCAAAGGCTGACCCCAGTCACAATGAAAGAAAATGAAAGGAGAAAAAAAACAAACTAGGGAAGTTGGGAATCTTAATATAGATCCTAACAAAAGAGAATGACAGGAACAATAATTACTTGAATTAACTAGGTAAACAGAGTGTCTATCCTAACTAGGGGAGGGTTTCACAGGAAACCATTCCATTGCATCAAAGGGGAAAATCAAGAAAATCAAGGCTGGTCCTGTTCACTTGATCCGAGTTCACCACTTTCACCCACCTTTTACTAAAAGCTATCAACAATTACTTTCTATCAGCTCTGATCTGTATCTTCAGCTGATCTCCAAAAAATCTAATCAGATCCTAATGGGAATAGCATTATTTAATTCCCTTCATTCGTGATGTCCAGGCAAACATTCTTGCCATGGCTAGTAGCATGAAAAACATCATTTGTCTCACCCCAGAATTCGAGGGTAAGACCTTATTGCACACGTATACAAGATCGATGGGATTAAGATGTTTGGAATTGATAAAGGCCGTCAACTTGCTGACAGTCCCAGAATGGGTGCAACCGGGGGACAATGGTAGAAGGTGTGTGAAACCATTTCCTCTAGACCAAAGTAGCATTGATGCCTTGTCTGAAGGCTATGTGCCTGAGACATACCATATTCAGGATCAAGTGAAAAATTGCTGAGGTAATTTGACACTGGTGCCCAAGAGCAGAAAGAGCACAACTCAGTCAACATGCTGAGGTACCCACAAAATAGGTCCTTTGCATCCCCTTCCCCTAACTTCTGATACAAGAGTTTCCTAGGCCCTGAAAAGGTTGATCAACACTTTAGGAAGAATCTTGACTGAATTCAGTGTATATAATGGTGCTCAGCCCTACAAATGGAAGAAATGATAATAAGGTCAAGGAAAGCATCTGTAACACCCCTCCCACCAAGATTGTTCTCTGTCAATGAACAACATAGGAAGGCCAACTTCAAGAGGTGTCGAAGACTCACCAAGAGTGGCATTCAAGCTTTTAAATTAATCAGGATGCAATACTAATAATTACTAAACTGCTAGGTAAACTTGACATAATAGAGAATGATATTAGAATAATCCAGAACATATAATGGCAGCATAATTGCATATGGTAATTTCTAAGTGCAGCTTATAAGTGGCACAAGGCCAAAAGTATAGGGCACCCAATGACGATTGAACTCACGACGCAGACATAATTGTGCAAGTGAGGCAAACTTTCTAACCATTGCACCATGTCAAAGTCAGTAAATATTCACAACTAGAAAAGGCTGTAAGACAAGGATGCATCTTCTCACCAGACTTATTCAATCTTGATAGGTGATTCTGAGAGAATTAAAAGTCTTATCAGGAACCATTTTTGCTATCATCATCTACTAGAAGGAGATTCTGAGAGGATTAGAAGTTTTGTCAGGAACTATTATTGGCTATCATCACCTACCAGAGAGAGATTCTGAGATAATTAGATATCCTGTCAGGAACCATTATTGGCTATCATCACCTACCACCGGGAGATTCTGAGATAATTAGATGTCCTGTCAGGAACCATTATTGGCTATCATCACATACTAGAGGGAGATACTGAGAGAAGTAGATGTCCTCAGGAACCATTATTGGCTATCATCACCTACAGAGGTTTCTGAGAGAAGTAGATGTCCTATCAGGAACCATTGTGGCTGTCATCACATACTAGAGGGAGATTCTGAGAGAATTAGATGTCCCTATCAAGGTGGTATTGGCTATCATCACCTACCAGAGAAGAGTTAGAGGAATTAGATGTCCTATCAGGAACCATTATTGGCTATCATCACCTACAGAGGAGATTCAAGAGAGGATTAGAAGTTTTATCAGGAACTATTATTGGCTATCATCACCTACAAGAGAGATTCTGGGAAGGTGAATGTCCTGTCAGGAACTGACAGTATTGGCTATCCATTACCTACCAGAGGGAGGACTACTGAGAGAATTAGATGTCTGTCAGGAATATTGTCAGCTATACATCACCTACAGGGGAGATTCTGAGAAGATTAGATGTCCTGTCAGGAACAATTATTGGCTATCATCACATACTAGAGGGAGATTCAGAGGGTAGATGTCCTGTCAGGAACCATTGTTGGCTATTATCATCACCTACCAGGGAGATTCGAGAGAATTAGATGTCCTGTCAGGAACAATTGACAGCTATCATCACATACTAGAGGAGGTTACCAGGAAATTTAGATGTCCTATCAGGAACCATTATTGGCTATCTAATACCTACCAAAGAGAGATTCTGAGAGAATTAGATGTCTGTCAGACCACATTATTCATTATCATTACCTACCAGAGGGAGATGGAAGAATTAGATGTCCTGTCAGGGCATATGCTAAACTATCATCACCTACCGGGGAGATTCTGAGAGAATTAGATGTCCTGTCAGGAACAATTGACTGGCTATCATCCCTGCCCTAGAGGAGATTCTGAGAGGAATTAGATGTCCTGTCAGGAACCATTGTGCTTCTATCATTACCTACCCAGAGGAGATTCTGAGATGAGATGTCTGTCAGGAACTTGTGTGGCTATCATCTCACCTACAGAAGTTAAGAGAATTAGATGTCCTATCAGGAACCATTGTTGAAAGCTATCATCACATACTAGAGGGACATTCTGAGAGAATTAGATGTCCTGTCAGGAACCATTATTGGCTATCATCACCTGGAGATTCTGAGAGAAGTAGATGTCCTATAGGGATGGTATTGGCTATCATCACCTACCAGAGGAGATTCTGAGAGAATTAGATGTCCTATCAGGAACCATTATTGGCTATCCATCACCTACCAGAGGGAGATTCTGAAGGTGGAGTGTCCTATCAGGAACCATTATTGGCTATCATCACATATAGGAAATTCTGAAGTGGATGTCCTGTCAGGAACAATTATTGGCTATCATCACCTACCAGAGAGATTCTGAGAGAATTAGCTGTCAACATAAGGGAACCATTATTGGCTATTATCACCTACAGAGGGAGATTCTGAGATAATTTGATGTCCTGTCAGGAACCATTATTGGCTATCATCACCTACCAGAGGGAGATTCTGAGAGAAGTAGATGTCCTGTCAAGACCATTATTGGCTATCATCACCTACCAGAGGAGATTCTGAGAGGTCAGATGTCACATCAGGAACCATTATTGGCTATCATCACCTACCAGAGGGGAAGTTAAGAGAATTAGATGTCCTATCAGGAACCATTATTGGCTATCATCACATACTAGAAGGAGATTCTGAGAGGAATTAGATGTCTATAGAACAATTATTGGCTATCATCACCTACCAGAGATTCTGAGGAGAGAATTAGCTGTCCTTATCAGGAACCATTATTGGCTATTATCACCTACCAGAGGGAGATTCTGAGATAATTTGATGTCCTGTCAGGAACCATTATTGGCTATCATCACCAGAGGAGATTCTGAGAGAATTAGATGTCCTATCAGGGTCATTATTGGCTATCATCACATACAGAGGGAGATTCTGAGAGGGTCCCAAAGTTTTGTCAGGAACTATTATTGGCCTATCATCACCTACCAAGAGGAATTTGAGAGAATTAGATGTCTGTCAGACATTGTGGCTATCATCTCTGAGAGATTCTGAGAGAATTAGCTGTCATATCAGAGACAAAACCTGGCTTCAGTTTATCATCACATACTAGAGGGAGATTCTGGGGAAGATTAGATGTCCTGTCAGGAACCATTATTGACTATCATCACCTATCACCGGGAGGTTTACAGAGAGAATTAAATGTCCTGTCAGGAACAATTATTGGCTATCATCACCTACCAGAGAGATTCTGAGAGAATTAGCTGTCATATCAGGAACCATTATTGGCTATTATCACCTACCAGAGGGGGATTCTGAGATAATTTGATGTCCTGTCAGGAACTCATTAACCCAGCTATCATCACCTACACCGGGAGATTCTGAAAATTAGATGTCCTATCAGGAACCATTATTGGCTATCATCACATACCAGAGGGAGATTCTGAGAGGATTAGAAGTTTTGTGGGAACTATTGTTGGCTATGTACTTGCAAGAGATTCTGAGAGAATTAGATGTCCTATCAGGAACCATTATTGGCTATACATCACCTACCAGAGGGAGATTCTAGAAGAATTAGATGTCCTGTCAGGAATATTATTGGCTATCATCACATACTAGAGGAGATTCTGAGAGAATTAGATGTCCTATGAGAACCATTATTGGCTATCATCACCTACCAGAGGAGATTCTGAGAGAATTAGATGTCCTATCAGGAACCATTATTGGCTATCATCACCTACCAGAGGAGATTCTGAGAGAATTAGATGTCCTATCAGGAACAAGTAGCCAATGCTCATCACCTACCAGAGGGAGATTCTGAGGTCAGATGTCCTATCAGGAACCATTATTGGCTATCATCACCTACAGAGGGAGATTCTGAGAGAATTAGATGTCCTGTCAGGTGTTATTGGCTATCTGCATACTAGAGGGAGATTCTGAGAGGGTAGATGTGCTATCAGGAACCATTATTAGCTATCATCACCTACCAGAGGGAGATTCTGAGATAATTAGATGTCCTGTCAGGAACCATTATTGGCTATCATCACCTACCACCTGGAGATTCTGAGATAATTAGTGTCACTGCATGGGAACCATTATTGGCTATCATCACCTACAGAGGGAGATTCTGAGAGAATTAGATGTCCTATCAGGAACCATTAATGGCTATCATCACATGCTAGAGGAGATTCTGAGAGAAGTAGATGTCTGTCAGGAACAAATGGTATCCCTCATCACCTACCAGAGGGAGATTGAGAGAAGTAGATGTCCTATCAGGAACCATTGTGGCTATCATCACCTACCCAGAGGAGATTCTGAGAGAATTAGATGTCCTATCAGGAATAGCTAATTAGCTATCATCACATACTGAGGGAGATTCATAGAGAATTAGATCTCCTGTCAGGAACCATTATTGGCTATCATCACCTACAGGGGAGATTCTGAGAGAAGTAGATGTCCTATCAAGACATTGTAGCTATCATCACATACTGAGAGAGTTCACAGAGAGAATTAGATGTCCTATCAAGGAATTCTTCAGCTCCTCATCACCTACCAGAGGAAATTCTGAGAGAATTAGATGTCCTATGAGAGATTACTGACCAAAGCTATCATCACATACTAGGGAGATTCACGAGAGAATTAGATGTCCTGTCAGGAACCATTATTGGCTATCATCACATACCAGAAGGAAATTCTGAGAGAATTAGATGTCCTATCAGGAACAAACCTTGGCTATCATCACCTACAGAGGAGATTCACAGAGAGAATTAGATGTCCTATCAGGAACCATTGTGGCTATCATCACCTACGGGGAGATTCTGAAGAATTAGATGTCTATCAGGAACCATTATTGGCTATCATCACCTACAGAGGAGATTCTGAGAGAATTAGATGTCCTATCAGGAACCATTATTGGCTATCATCACCTACTGGGAAATTCTGAGAGAGGAAATTAGATGTCCTATCAGGAATTCATTATGGCTATCATCTACCTACCAGAGGAGATTCTGAGAAAATTAGATGTCTATCAGGAACCATTGTTAGCTATCTATCCTACCTACCAGAGAGATTCTAGAGAGAATTAGATGTCCTATCAGGAACCATTATTGGCTATCATCACCTACCAGAAGGAGATTCTGAGAGAATTAGAATGTCCTATCAGGAACCATTATTGGCTATCATCACCTACCAAGAGGGAGATTATGAGAGAATTAGATGTCCTGTCAGGAACAATTATTGGCTATCATCACATACTAGAGGGAGATTCTGAGAGAATTAGATGTCCTATCAGAACCATTATTGGCTATCATCACCTACCAGAGGAGATTCTGAGAGAATTAGATGTCCTATCAGGAACCATTGTGGCTATCATCACCTACCAGAGGAGATTCTGAGAGAATTAGATAGCCTGTCAGGAACCATTATTGGCTATCATCACATACTAGAGGAGATTCTAGAGAGAATTAGATGTCCTATCAGGAACCATTATTAGCTATCATCACCTACCAGAGGAGATTCTGAGAGAATTAGATGTCCTATCAGGAACCATTATTGGCTATCATCACCTACCAGAGGGAGATTCTGAGAGGGTGATCAGATGTCCTATCAGGAACCATTATTGGCTATCATCACCTACCAGAGGGAGATTCTGAGAGAATTAGATGTCCTATCAGGAACCATTATTAGCTGTATCACCTACCAGAGGGAGATTCTGAGAGAATTAGATGTCCTGTCAGGAACCATTATTGGCTATCATCACATATAGGAGATTCTGAGGGAATTAGATGTGCTATCAGGAACCATTATTGGCTGTCATCACCTACCAGAGGGAGATTCTGAGATAATTAGATGTCCTGTCAGGAACCATTATTGGCTATCATCACCTACCACCTGGAGATTCTGAGATAATTAGATGTCCTGTCAGGAGCAAAGTATTGGCTATCATCACCTACCAGAGGAGATTCTGAGAGAATTAGATGTCCTATCAAGAACCATTAATGGCTATCATCACATACTAGAGGAGATTCTGAGAGAAGTAGATGTCCTATCAGGAACCATTATTGTCTATCATCACCTACCAGAGGGAGATTCTGAGAGAAGTAGATGTCCTATCAGGAACCATTATTGGCTATCATCACCTACCAGAGGAGATTCTGAAGGGTAGACATCTATCAGGAACCATTGTGGCTATCATCACATACTAGGAGATTCTGAAGAATTAGATCTCCTGTCAGGAACCATTATTGGCTATCATCACCTACCAGAGGGAGATTCTGAGAGAAGTAGATGTCCTATCAGGAGCCATTATTGGCTATCATCACATACTAGAGGAGATTCTGAAATTAGATGTCCTATCAGGAACCATTATTGGCTATCATCACCTACCAGAGGGAGATTCTGAGAGAATTAGATGTCCTATCAGGAACCATTATTGGCTATCATCACATACTAGAGGGAGATTCTGAGAGAATTAGATGTCCTGTCAGGAACCATTATTGGCTATCATCACCTACCAGAGGGAGATTATGAGAGAATTAGATGTCCTGTCAGGAACAATTATTGGCTATCATCACATACTAGAGGGAGATTCTGAGAGAATTAGATGTCCCATCAGGAACCATTATTGGCTATCATCACCTACCAGAGGAGATTCTGAGAGAATTAGATGTCCTATCAGGAACCATTATTGGCTATCATCACCTACCAGAGGAGATTCTGAGAATTAGATGTCCTGTCAGGAACCATTATTGGCTATCATCACATACTAGAGGGAGATTCTGAGAGAATTAGATGTCCTATCAGGAACCATTGGTGGCTATCATCACCTACCAGAGGGAGATTCTGAGAGAATTAGATGTCCTATCAGGAACCATTATTGGCTATCATCACCTACCAGAGGGAGATTCTGAGAGAATTAGATGTCCTATCAGGAACCATTATTGGCTATCATCACCTACCAGAGGGAGATTCTGAGAGAATTAGATGTCCTATCAGGAACCATTATTGGCTATCATCACCTACCAGGGAGATTCTGAAGGTAGATGTCTCAATAGAGGAACCATTATTGGCTATCATCACATACTAGAGGGAGATTCTAGAAGAATTAGATGTGCTATCAGGAACCATTATTGGCTATCATCACCTACCAGAGGGAGATTCTGAGATAATTAGATGTCCTGTCAGGAACCATTATTGGCTATCATCACCTACCAGAGGGAGATTCTGAGAGAATTAGATGTCCTGTCAGGAACCATTATTGGCTATCATCACATACTAGAGGGAGATTCTGAGAGAATTAGATGTCCTATCAGGAACCATTATTGGCTATCATCACCTACCAGAGGGAGATTCTGAGAGAATTAGATGTCCTATCAGGAACCATTATTGGCTATCATCACCTACCAGAGGGAGATTCTGAGAGAATTAGATGTCCTATCAGGAACCATTATTGGCTATCATCACCTACCAGAGGGAGATTCTGAGAGAATTAGATGTCCTATCAGGAACCATTATTGGCTATCATCACCTACCAGAGGGAGATTCTGAGAGAATTAGATGTCCTGTCAGGAACCATTATTGGCTATCATCACATACTAGAGGGAGATTCTGAGAGAATTAGATGTGCTATCAGGAACCATTATTGGCTATCATCACCTACCAGAGGAGATTCTGGAGATAATTAGATGTTCTGTCAGGAACCATTATTGGCTATCATCACCTACCACCTGGAATTCTGAGATAATTAGATGTCTACTGTCAAGACCATTATTAGCTATCATCACCTACCAGAGGAAGTTAAGGAGAATTAGATGTCCTATCAGGAACCATTATTAGCTATCATCACATACTAGAGGGAGATTCTGAGAGAGAAGTAGATGTCCTATCAGGAACCATTATTGTCTATCATCACCTACCAGAGGAGATTCTGAGAGGAAGTAGATGTCCTATCAGGAACCATTGTTAGCTTTCTATCATCACCTACCAGAGGAGATTCTGAAGAGAGAATTAGATGTCCTAGGGCCAACTGTGGCTATCATCACATGCCTGGGGGAAGATTCTGAGAGAATTAGATCTCCTGTCAGGAACCATTATTGGCTATCATCACCTACCAAGAGGAGATTCTGAGAGAAGTAGATGTCCTATCAGGAACCGTATTGGCTATCATCACATACTAGAGGGAGATTCTGAGGAAGATTAGATGTCCTATCCAGAGATGTTATTGGCTATCATCACCTACCAGAGGAGATTCTGGAGGAAGGAATTAGATGTCCTATCTGGGAACCATTATTGGCTATCATCACATACTAGAGGGAGATTCTGAGAGAATTAGATGTCCTGTCAGGAACCATTATTGGCTATCATCACATACAGAGGAGATTCTGAGAGAATTAGATGTCCTATCAGGAACCATTATTGGCTATCATCACTGCCTACCAGAGGAGATTCTGAGAGAATTAGATGTCCTATCAGGAACCATTATTGGCTATCATCACTACCAGAGATTCTGAGAGAATTAGATGTCCTATCAGGAACCATTATTGGCTATCATCACCTACCAGAGGAGGATTCTGAGAGAATTAGATGTCCTATCAGGAATAGTATTGGCTATCATCACCTACCAATTCTGAAATTAGATGTCCTCAAAAGACCATTGTGGCTATCATCACCTACCAGAGGGAGATTCTGAGAGAATTAGATGTCCTATCAGGAACCATTATTGGCTATCATCACCTACCAGAGGATTCTGAGAGAATTAGATGTCCTATCCAGACCATTATTGGCTATCACCTACAGAGGGAGATTCTGAGAGAATTAGATGTCCTATCAGGAACTCATTCTAGCTATCATCACCTACCAGAGGGAATTATGAGAGAATTAGATGTCCTGTCAGGAACAATTATTGGCTATCATCACATACTAGAGGGAGATTCTGAGAGAATTAGATGTCCTATCAGGAACCATTATTGGCTATCATCACCTACAGAGGAGATTCTGAGAGAATTAGATGTCCTATCAAGACCATTGTGGCTTCACTCATCACCTACCAGAGGAGATTCTGAGAGAGGAATTAGATGTCCTGTCAGGAACCATTATTGGCTATCATCACATACTAGAGGAGATTCTGAGAGAATTAGATGTCCCACTATCAGGAACCATTATTGGCTATCATCACCTACCAGAGGAGATTCTGAGAGAATTAGATGTCCTATCCAAGACCATTGTGGCTATCATCACTACAGAGAGATTAAGAAGGTAGATGTCTATCCAAGGGAACCATTATTGGCTATCATCACCTACCAGAGGGAGATTCTGAGAGAATTAGATGTCCTATCAGGAACCATTATTGGCTATCATCACCTACCAGAGGGAGATTCTGAGAGAATTAGATGTCCTGTCAGGAACCATTATTGGCTATCATCACATACTAGAGGGAGATTCTGGGGAAGGGAATTAGATGTGCTATCAGGAACTATTATTGGCTATCATCACCTACCAGAGAGATCTGAGATAATTAGATGTCCTGTCAGGAAACTATTATTGGCTATCATCACCTACCACCTGGAGATTCTGAGATAATTAGATGTCCTGGTTTAGGAAACCATTATTGGCTATCATCACCTACCAGAGGGAGATTCTGAGAGAATTAGAGGCATCTATCAGGAACCATTACTGGCTATCATCACATACTAGAGGGAGATTTCTGAGAGAAGCAGAGTCCTATCAGGAACCATTATTGTCTATCATCACCTACCAGAGGGGAGATTCTGAGATAGGCAGATGTCCTATCAGGAACCAGTCATTGGCTATCATCACCTACCAGAGGGAGATTCTGAGAATTAGATGTCCTAACAGAACCATGACACATCATCACATACTAGAGGGAGATTCTGAGAGAATTAGATCTCCTGTCAGGAACCAGTTATTATTACCATCACCTTACCAGGAGATTCTGAGAGAAGTAGAGTGTCATCAGGGGAACCATTATTGGCTATCATCACATACTAGAGGGAGATCTTGGAGAATGATGTCCTATCAGAAACCATTATTGGCTATCATCACCTACCAGAGGGAGATTCTGAGAGAATTAGATGTCCTATCAGGAACCATTATTGGCTATCATCATTGCATATCAGAGGGAGACTCTGAGAGAATTAGATGTCCTGTCAGGAATCCATTATTGATACCACCATATCATCAGAGGAGATTCTGAGAGAATTAGATGTCCTATCAGGAACCATTATTGACAGTCATCACTCTTACCAGAGGAGATTCTGAGAGAATTAGATGTCCTATCAGAACCATGCCATTATCATCACCAAATTGGGAGGGAGGATTTGGAGAGAATTAGATGTCCTATCAGGAACCATTGGCCATCACCTACCAGAGGGAGATTCTGAGAGAATTAGATGTCCTATCAGGAACCATTATTGGCTATCATCACATATCAGAGGGAGATTCTGAGAGAATTAGATGTCCTGTCAGGAAATACCATTGGCCATCGTTTCATAGCTGGAGGGAGACTGAGAGAATTAGATGTCTATCAGAAACCATTATTGGCTATCATCACCTACCAGAGAGACTTTGAGAGAATTAGATGTCCATCAGAACCATTATTGGCTATCATTACATACTATATGGAGACTTGGAGAGAAGGAGATATCCTACCAAGAACCATTGTCATTATCATCACCCACCAGAGGGAGAGCCTGAGAGAATTAGATTTTATCAGGAACCATTGCTGAAGCCATCATCACCAGAGGGAGATTCTGATAGGATTGATGTCCTTAGTCAGGAACCACATGGCTACTTCATCATCACCAGAGGGAGATTCTGGAGAGACCAGATGTCCGTCAGGAACCACGGCTGGCTATCACATACTAGAGAGATTCTGAGAGAATTAGATGTCCTATCAGGAACCATTGGCTATCATCACCTACCAGAGGGAGATTCTGAGAGAACTAGATGTCCTATCAGGAACCATTAGCTGGCTATCATCACCTACCAGAGGGAGATTCTGAGAGAATATTGTCCTATCAGGAACCATTATTGGCTATCATCACCTACCAGAGGGAGATTCTGAGAGAATTAGATGTCCTATCAGGAACCATTATTGGCTATCATCATTCTTACCTTGGAGGGAGATTCTGGAGAATTAGATGTCCTATCAGAACCATTATTGCTATCACCTACTGGAGAGATTCTGAGAGAATTATGTCCTCTAGTCAGGAACCATTATTGGCTACCATCATGATACTAGAGGGAGATTCTGAGAGAATTAGATGTGCTATCAGGAACCATTATTGGCTATCATCACCTACCAGAGGGAGATACTGAGAGAAGTAGATATCCTATCAAGAACCATTATTGGCTATCATCACCTACCAGAGGGAGATTCTGAGAGAATTAGATGTCCTATCAGGAACCATTATTAGTGGCCACAATCTTAACAGCATAAGATAAGCTGATGTATTGATAGAAAGAAAAGTAGAACTCTTGTGGAAGGTTATGAAGGAAATTGAGAAGAAATTACTAAACATCATTTGCAAGAAGAAAAAATACATGGTTATTATAAAAACAAACAGATCAAACAATTGCAAAAATTTATATATCTTGGAAGTGTTTTACCAGTAGATGCAAAGTGTAATACTGAAAGCTGAAGGGACATTAGGATAACTAAAGTTGCCATCCAAAAGCTAAGCAATGTATCAAGAAACAGGAAAGTTTATGAGAAACAATAAAAATGAGTACTGAATTGTTACATAATATCAACTCTCCTATATAGCAAGGAATGTTAGACAATCTCCTCAAAGACAAAGAAACTTGAAGCAACAGAAATAGGGTTCTACAAAAGAATGGGCTGAACATATGAGCAATAAAATGTTTTAGCAAAAATGAAAGCAAAAAGAGTTGAAATATCAAGTGCACATAATGAGGAAAGACGGCTTGGAAAATTCAACACTCACATAATAGAATGAAGGCAAGAAAGGCACATAGAAAAAAAGAAGCACAACAAACTAAAGAACATGACAAATGAACTTATCTACTGAAATAAATTGGGGAGCTAAGTTTAAATTCCAGTTGAATTTTTGCATTCACTTATGCACAAATACTCTTGGGAAAAGTATTAATTTTTCTCTTTCCTCCAGTTATGGGTTAAATAATAGAACAGGTTCAGTTCTATAGCCTTGGCTGGCATACAATCTACTGCAGAAAGTAATCGCAACATACTGTGGGATAATCTCCTGCCTAGTCAGTCGTGTCTTTTTAGAGACATGATCACCCAAAGCATGTATCACACATGGCTTTTAACTGACTGAATGAACATAATAGTTGAAAACAATTAAAGCTTCTACTGAGCATAAAGTGAGGGACTGGTTTTCTATTACTATGAAGTAATAAACTGATCCCCTACTAATCATACTTAATATAATAATGTAATATAATCTATCTCTTCTCCCTCCAGATACGAGTTAAATGACAGGACAGATTGGGTTCTATAGCCTTGGCTGGCAACCAATCTACTGCAGAAAGCAATGGCAACCTACTGTGGGATAATTTTCTGCCCAGTCAGTCAGGTCTTTTTAGAGACATGATCGTCCAAAGCATGTATCACGTATGGCACTTATCTACTGAAGTAAAATCTAGTGATGCTTTTTATGTGGAAAATCAGGATTCGCGTTGCTACAAGAGCCTGTCAGCAAGATTTCACATGACTGCGAAATCTCATTTTGCATTAATGTGATAGTCATTATTTATTTATTTGTAATGCTTTCTGTGTAGATGTGTTTTAAAGCTAATCTTTCTTTTATATTTATTCATCAACCCATAAATATTTGCTTTAATACAAAGGAGCAGTGTTATGGTTCTAAAAGGTAGATATTTAAAAATAATTATGGCAAATGGATTTTAATCTGACAGAAAAGTCTATTTTCAACATTCTATAAGGTATGGGTTGAGTGAACAAAATGAAACAAATTCTTAATTAAACTTGGAATTACTCATTCTGTTGATTGATTGAATTTTTGATAGAATGAAATATAAAAGAAAAAATAATTGCAGGCTGTTTCAACCAGTTACAAACGAATTATTACATTTCACGGAGTGACTGCCAAATGCTATAGAAAAGAATGATATGCATAAATTATATGTTTAGATATTCGGATTATGAAAGAGTGGGTCAGGCTGAAACATTTTCACTGCCAATACAAAAAAAAAAAAAACTTACTATATTAAACAGTATCTACTGCTCCATTAGTGTTATTAGACACACCTGTGGCTGCCACAGCCCCACCACTGTAAGTGTTGCTGTTGTTGATTTTGTAACATGCATCTTTTTATAATGGAGTCACCATCCATGTAATCACCTGATTTTGAAAGCAATGTTTTTCTTCTTCTAAACTTTTTGCCATCCAAAGCTAGAGAGCCTAGTCTACCATACTATTTAACCTATTATTTTTAATATATATATTTTCTCTCTGAATTTCTGGAGTAAGTAATTATTATATACACTATTTACATTTGAAGTATTGTCCTCACCTTTGTTGTTATTAAATTGCTTTAGCCATGGCACCCTTTGGATTTCATCAGGAGGATATCGATCAGGGTAATTGAACCCATTATTTAATCTATGAGTTGAGTTTGAGTTTTGTTCAATGACATATCAACACCTCTGTGGGTTATTTAATGCCAAAAAGATGGGTTTTTAAGGTATTTTTTATAATGTTTGGTTATAGTGAAAAGGTTGATTTAGTCAGATTTTAATGAAAAGTTTTTGAATAAAAAATAAAAATTCTTTATTTTAGAAAACTGAAAATGTCTTCTAATTTTGTATTCAAAAATGTTTTGCTGAGAATAATTTTTTTTCTTTAAAAAATGTATATATTTCTATAAAAATCTATTTTTATATATATATATATATATATATAGATATATATAAATAGATATATATAAATAGATTTTTATAGAAATATATACATTTTTTAAAGAAAAATATTACCAATAACATTTTTGAACAAAAAATATTATTACCATAACAGATTTTTTAAAGAAAAAAATTATTCTCAGCAAAACATTTTGGAATACAGAATTAGGAGACATTTTCAGTTTTCTAAAATAAAGAAGAATAAAAACAAAAACTTTTCATTAAAATCTGACTAAATCAACCTTGATTATATATATATATATAAGTTCAGTTTTTATACTTTCATAGTGTTTTGACCCCAGATTGGGTGTTAACTACTTGCCCATAGTTGGGACCCTAACAGGTGCTACTCTGGATCAGAGTGGACATGGGAACAACAACAATTAAGAGGTGGTTCCAAGCTCCTCACAGCCTTCCAATTAGAGGCCTTGCTGCCAGATGTAGTTTACTGTCGTAACCAGGACCATTAATCTGTGAGAGAAGACTACTAGAAGCGGTTTACCCCACAGATTAAATAAAGGGTTCAATTTGAAATTCCCTGTAGAGTACCTAATAAAGGCTGGAGGTCACAATGCCTAAAACATTGTGATAACAATGGAAAGGACAATAGTGCAAATAATGATAACTCATCTAATCTAAACTTATTTATAAATGAAACTTTGTGTGTGTGTGTGTCTGTGTCTGTGTGTGTCCGTTACCTATAGACTCCAAAATGGCTGAACCGATTTTCTTGAAAATTTACACAGTTGTACTATAAGTGTCTGCGAGTGTTCTTAGCTAGGTTTTGTGTCAAGGTACCCCCGATAAATATCGAAAATCGATAATCGAAAAAATCGGGTTATAGAAGGAGTGGTCCGATTTTAATCAAATTGATACACTCATAGACAAAGACATAAGAAACGATATTCAGAAGTATCAAGGTTGCAGTCCTTACAATAGTGCAGAAAATTTGATATGAATACCAAGAAATCAAAATTTGACTTACATCCATTCATTTTTCTTTCAGTCTATGGTTTCGCTTTAACTGTAAACAACTATTGCTTTTTAGTCTTTCGTGCCAACATCTGAAGAGTCTGAGCTCCAGGACCATGGATTAGTTTTAAAGCTTCCATTACACCCAAGCAATGCCAGGCTATACTGCTAGTATATAATAGAATTAATGTGGAAAAATTTCACTTGGCTGAGCAGTGTTATTTCAGTCATGCCAACTTAAAGTTTCCTCAAGGCCTTATCGTGATATCTTCATCTAAGTGATAAACCTCTCCACATTATTTAAATGTAAAGTCAATAGTCATCTATCTCACTAACCTGCATCCTCTATTTCATGCTCCTTCCTCCGTTCACTTCACTATCATCAGTATCATCTTTCTCTTACTCACTTTCTGACATCCCCTATGACCTGTCACTTTTTCTCATAACTTTCCTCTTATCTAACCCCCAGTGATATGATTATAAAAAAAAAATATTATATATATATATATATATATATATATATATATATATACTAGCAGTTGCTCAGGTGTAATGAAAACTTTAAAACTAATCCATGATATTTGAGCTCAGATTCTTTGGACGTTAGCACGAAAGGCTAAAAAGCAATAGTTGTTTTCAGTTAAAGTGAAACCATAGACTGAAAGAAAAATGAATGGATCTAAGTCAAATTTTGATTTCCTGGTATCAATATAAGATGTTTTTGTTGTAAACTGAATTTTGAAGGCTAAATAAGTCCTCTGAGTAAATGGTATCATGGCTGAGACTAAGAACAACAATTATATCGACAAACCCAAAGCAAAAACTAAAATAAAAGGGCTGAAAAAAATACAGACATACAAGCAGATAAACAGACCCACACACACACACATCTTGCTTTATATATATATATATAGAATCGATTTTCTGCACTATTGTAAGAACTGCAACCCTGAAACTTCTGAATATTGCTTCTTATGTCTTTGTCTATGAGTGTATCAAATTTGATTAAAATCGGACCCCTCCTTCTATAACCCAATTTTTTCGATTATCGATATTTATCGGGATTACCTCAACACAAAACCTAGCTAAGAACATTTGCAGATACTCATAGTACAACTGTGTAAATTTTCAAGAAAATTGGCTCAGCCGTTTCGGAGTCTAGAGGTAATGGACAGACACACACAAAATTCCATTTATAAATAAGTTTAGATATATTTATGTATGTGTATATATTTACCCTGAAGAGTTAAGACATCAGAATAATTCATTCACAAAACTTCAAATTCAGCATGACTGAAACAACATTATTCAATCAAGTGAAAACCTCTCTACATTAATTCTATTAACATTTTATATCTATCTTGATATTGAGCAATTTATGAAAAAAAAAAATCACCTGCTCGCCTAAAATGCCTTTCTATCAGTAAACTACTGAAAAAACAGCAATTTTCACACCAAGCAACATTACAATTTAGCACTATATATCGATCAGTCATGCCTTGAAAATAAATATATATGCCCGATATCTAGAAACAGGATAAATAAATCATAAAAAAATCTCATTTGTACTAATATATTTTGCAGTTTTTTCATGTTTTAACACGTGCATGACCATGACATTACAACACAAAAAAAAATTCATTTTAGATAATTTTCACATTCTAATGAATGTTAATTTGTTACCACAACTCACACTCCTAAAGATAATCTGCAAAGGAGATTGAAAGTACTTGGGAACATCGAGAAATGATTAATAAAATCATCTGTCAACATTACAGCTCATTTCTTACAACTTCCAATTATTTCTTTCAATAGAAAGATTATCTGTGAGTATGAATGGATTTTATTAAAAATTAGCAGACACAATGTTTGCATTTTATTTAATCTGGCATATATATATTTTCAACACATGACTGATTGATTAGAATATTAGTGTTCTGTTCATGATACACAGGCTCAAATCTCAGCATGGTCAATTAATCAAGGAGGTGACTTCTTGATAATGTCGGTTTGGGGGAGTAAAAATGCAAAAACTGTTTGGAAGGTGCAGATGTTTGCTCTACCTGGGAAGTGTTATAACAGAAGACGGTAAGTGCAACACAGAGATCCGAAGGCAAATTGGCATGGTGAAGGTAGCATTCCAGAAGTTGAGTAAAGTATTAAGAAACAGGACAATTTCACTAGAAACAAAGAGGAGAGTACTGGATTGCTATGTGATGTCGGTTCTTCAATATATCAGTGAATGCTGGACAATATCTTTGAAGATAAAGGAAAAACTTGAAGCAGCTGAAATGTGGGTCTACAGAAGGATGCTGTGGATATCATGGACCGGGCATGTGAACAATGATGTGGTTTTGGAAAGGATGGAAATGAAAAGGAAATTAATACTGAGCATCAGGAAGAGATAGCTAAAGTTCCTGGGGCATGCAAGAGGAAGGAGAGCTTGGAGAACCTGATACTAACAGGCCAGATAGAGGGAAAAAGAGACAGGGGAAAGAAAGCAGCGGATAACATATTTGAAGGACCTGATCAGGTGGATGATGGAACAAAGGGTGCATGGTGCAACAGGAGAAAGAGTGCTAAGAGCCACCAAGAATAGGGAAATGTGGAAAGCCATGATCACCTACGTCCTGAAAGGATAGGGCACATAAATGAAGAACACAAACTCACAAGTCCCTGTTACTGATTTTGTTCATCTACTAAATCTCATTTGGTTATTTACATACCTTTGAAACTGTAACTAAGGTCTGCTTAATATACTTGGCTTTAAGGGTGATGAATAAATACAAGTGTAACTGAGTGGGCGTCTGCAATAAGAATTAGCTAACCATTTTAGTCGTCAGGTTGAAATGGAAAGTTTTTCTTATTTATTAGTGCAGACATAATTTCTTTCAGTTATATAACTTCCCCAAAATCACAAAAATGCATGTCATCATAGAACAATAAAACAAAAGAACTAAAATATAGTTTAACTAGCAGTATAGCCCAGTGTTGCTCGGGTGTAATGAAAGCTTTAAAACTAATCCATGGTCCTGGAGCTCAGACTCAGCCTAAATAATATTTGTGTGAAGTTTGGTGAGAATCGGATAAAAATTGTGGATTTGTATAAAGGACATGCAGACAGATAAACAGACACACACACAAACATCTTGCCTTTTATATATATATACATATATATATATATATATATATATATATATATATATATATATTATCAATTTTCTGCACTACTGTAAGAACTGCAACCTTGAAACTTCTGAATATCGTTTCTTATGTCTGTCTATGAGTGTATCAAATTTGATTAAAATCGGACCACTCCTTCTATAACCCGATTTCTTTGATTATCAATTTTTGATATTTATCAGGGGTTACCTCGACACAAAAGCTAGCTAAGAAAACTCGCAAACATTTATAGTACAACTGTGTAAATTTTCAAGAAAATTGGTTCAGCCATTTTAGAGTCTGTAGGTAATGGACACACACACAGACAGACACATACACACACAAAGTTCCATTTATAAATAAGTTTAGGTAAAGTTTAAGTGCATTTTCTAAAATTAAATTGACATTATGAAAGGTAGTAAAGCCACTAAGGCACAAGAGATTCTTAGGCATGAAAAAATATGAAACAAGCATTCTTAAAATCAAAGTTGACTGGAAAGTAAGATGCCAGAAGAGAATTTGTCAGTTCAAGAAAAAAAACTGTTAGAATAGAACTTACGGTTACATCTCGCCATTTCAACTGTAAATTAATGAGAGTTTGTTGCTGTCCTTATACTGCGCTTAAATTCATAAAGTTTAGGTACCATAGCAAAGAGCTCATCCAAATTATTACCAGGAATGTATTTAAAGAAAAGGAACAAGAAAGCTATGTGGGAAAGTGATTGAAGCTGAGATGCCAGAGCAACACAAACAGTATTGCTGATTATTCCTTGGATTTTATTAAGAATCTCTAAATATATAGAAGAAGCACTGTAACATATATGACAGTAATATCCAAACCACGGGCAAATAATAGATTTACAGACAGAAAAATTGTTTAGCGCAACACAGGGCACCCACCTTTTAGCATTTATATTCCTAACAATATAATCTTTCCACTTCATGTTAGCGGAGAATGTCAGCCTGAGAAGGTGTAACGAGCTGTTCTCCAGAAGCTTGGCATCAGCCATGCTGATGGAAAGTAGAAACAGGTCTCTAAGATCCTTAAAGAAGAACAATTTTGTTTGGGAGGCCGAATAACAAGCCATAATTTGCCCTTTTTAGCAACAAGGTTGTTTTTGAGATCAGATGTTGTTTTTGAGATCAGATGTCAAACAGATAAGACTTCCTATCAAGACATGAGTAAATGATTGCTTCATCAGATACCAAGTTGAGAGATGATCAGTCAGTCAGTTAAGTGCCATACGTGATACACGCTTGGGCGATCATGTCTCAAAAGAGACATGACTGACTGGGCAGAAGATTATCCCGCAGTAGGTTGCCATTGCTTTCTGTGGTAGACTGGTTGCTAAACAAGGCTACAGAACCCAATCTGTCCTATCATTTAACCCACAACTGGAGGAAACAGATGGATTAATACCTTTCCCAAAGGTATTTACGCGTAAGTGAATGTAAGGAATACGACTGGAATTTGAACTCGGCTTCTCGATTTCTTGTTCTGAGCTGATATCCACTGCACCACAATGTAGATCCGCAGATTGAGAGATGATACATGGCTAAAAAAGTGGCTGCATTGAAACTCAAATCAAAATACATAGAAATTGAGCTACATTGGGAAAAGAAAATCTGATACAAAAGGTGAATGAGATGGCATGCCTGCTGTCTGGTGCAAGACCAAGAGTAAGCAGGATTTTACAAGACACTGACTACTTAACAGCAATAAGTTATACTAATGGCTAATAGATTTTGAAAAAGAGATAAACAATGTCTGGAAATAGCTTTAGAATTTTTTTAAGTGCAACACTGAGATCTTAATGTGCCTTGGCATGACCAAAGTTGTATTTCAGAAGCTAAGCAGAGAATTGAGAGACAGGAAAATTCTGTTGGAAACAAAGAAAAAAGTACTGGACAAGGAATGATGAATGACCTCCTTGAAGATGAAGGAAAGACTTGAAGCAGCAGAAGGATGCTGAGGATAATATGGACAAAACATGTGATCAACTACAAAGTTTTAGAGAGAATGGAAATGAAAAAGAGACTTATACTTAACATCAAGATCAGACAGCTGAAGTTTCTGGGATATGTAATTAGGAAAGAGGGCTTGGTGAATCTAATACTTAAGGGATGGATAGAAGGAAAGAGAGCTGAGAAAGCAATGCAAGACATACTTAATGTGCTTGAGTGAGTGGATGGTGGAGTAAAGTTTGAGATACCAAGAGGAAAAGTGTTAAGTGCGACAAAGGATGGGTCTAAGTGGGGATCCATGAGCACCTACATTCTGAAAGGACATGACACATAAAAGAAAAAAGAAGTCACAGCCTGAAGAAAGTATGAATAGAGTAACGGAAATTGAGAAAGGTGAAGAAATACATGCATAATTGATGCACAGAAGACGTATGACGATATACGTTAGATCAGGCATGTTGATCCTGACCCAGTCATCTCCTATCACTTTCTCAAACATAACATGGCTTCTCTTTTCCTATAAATATCTTAATGTAGATTAACCAAACTGTTCTGATAAGTTTCTTTTTTCTTTCCCTGGTGCCTTGACCACAGGAATTTAAGTGTGTGACTAGATTGGCATGTAGTTCGCACTGGTGAACAAGCTAGAGATAAAAAACACTTTTATTCTAACAGTTTAGATTTCTTGCTTCCATGATTTTTAAAGTTTTGCCTGGGTCTTTTAGTCATCTTATTTTTTATCCCAACGTCTTGACTGTTTAAAGCAATACTAAGAAAATTTGACCTTCTTTGAAAATTTTAATGGAAAGTAATAGTTTTAATGAACAAAAGGTGATACAAAATCAGTTGTGTAGATGCTTCCTATCACAAATCAAATAATTATAAACTTAAGCATACTGCTAGATTGGCAATTCGGTCACACAATTTTACTGTTAAATTAACTAGATGCAACTATATATTCTATTCTAATAGTTACTTTTCTGGCACTGTTGCCTGTGGAGTTCCCGTCTTACTCATTTCTTACCTGTCAACTTCTTCTATGTGCCTTGTTCTTTCAGGATGTAGGCAATCATGACCTTCCATTTCTCCCTATACCTGGTGGCCCTCTCCTTTAACACCATGCAACACCCATTCTGTCATCCACCTGCCCATGCTCTTCAATGTTATCCGCTGCTTTTCTCTGTCTCTTTCTTCCTTTATCTGACATGTTAGTATCAGGTTCTCCAAGCCCTCCTTCCTCATTGCATGTCCCAGGAACTTTAGTTGTCTCTTCCTTATGCTCAATATTAATTTCTTTTTCGTTTCCATCCTTTCCAAAACCTCATCATTGCTCACATGCTCGATCCATGATATCCGCAGCATCTTTCTGTAGAACCACATTTCAGTTGTTCCAAGTTTTTCCTTCATCTTTGAAGATATTGCCCAGCATTCACTGCCATATTGAAGAACTGACATAACGTAGAAATCCAGAACTCTCTTTCTTTCTAGTGAAAGTTTCCTGTCTCTTAATACTTTACACAGCTTCTTGAATATGTCCTTCGTCATATCAATTTGCCTTCAGATCTTTGTGTTGCACTTTCCGTCTTCTGTTAGAACACTTCCCAGGTATTTAAATTTTTGTACCTGCTTGATTTTAGTATCCCCCACCTGTATTTGGCATTTTGGGCTGCTCTTTTTGCTGATGATCATGCATTCGTTTTTCTTGCAGTTTATTTGTAGTCCTTTTTTTTGCTACCTTCTGTAGGAGGTCTTGTAGTTTCCTTTCCATGTCTGCAATTAGCACTGTATCTTGTGCGTAACTTATGCTGTTTAAATTATAGCCTCTAATGACAAATCCTGGCATAACATCTCGGGTCCTCAAAATAGTCTCGCTGTACAAGTTAAATATCTTCAAAAAGTTAAATGCAATATCAATTGAATCATTCCAACTCCCTTTCACACCCTCTAACTATCTAGAGCCAGCCTTAGAGCCAGTTAACATTGGTAAGCAGTTTTTGCTCAATCTAGGCAATCTAGTTTTTGGGCACTTTAGCTAGGTAAATTTGCCTTTTAATGTGTCTTGTGGTGCAGTGGATATCTGCTTGTAACGAGAAATATGTGAAAGCTTAGTTTGAATTCCAGCTGAATTAATTGTATTCACTTATGTGCAAATACCCATGAAAAAGTATTAACCCATCTCTTCTCCCTCCAGCTGTGAGTTAAATAGAAGGACAGATTGGGTTCTATAGCCTGACCCAGAGGATAAAAGGATTTGTGCAGGGTCAACACCCCTACTTAAAAGATGGCAAGAAGTCATTGATAGCCTATACTCCACTGAGAGTGATGGGGATTTTAAAAAAATTTAAAAAAAAAAGGAAAAAAAAATTGTCTTGAGACTTTTTTCTGATTTCTTTTTTCAGTATTCTCAGTTTTTTTTTTAAGTCAAGACTTTATCTGGATAAGAAATTCAGGTTTTGGCAAGTTGTCTGTTGGTTCCATTAATAGCATTTTTTTCTTTTATATGTATTTTCCATTTGTAAACGAGTTATTACACGACCTAGGTTTCTACCATGAGTGTTGTCTTCAGGCAATTTGCAATAACAGATTTTACTGTTTACCATTTTCTTTAAGAACACTCACTTAAGGGTGTTTTATTTTAATGCTCACATGGCAGAGAATTTTTGAATGTGCAATTTTTAAAATTACAAGGAATTATTGCGTTTTCATCATACTAAAAAAAATATCTCTTAGGTTCATACAACCATGGATGAAAACATAATAATAATTCCTCATAATTTTAAAGAAAATGGTAAACGATAAAATCAAAAATCAATTACTGCAAATCGTCTGAAGACACCACTCATGGCAGAAACCTAGGTCACGTAATAACTTGTTTACAAATGGAAAATATTCAAAAGTTCTACAGTATAATTGTATTGAACACTTTTTAATACAAATGTGCACTGGTCTAATTTTATTATGACCAGAAACTAAGTAATTAAACCATTAATATATATCACGGTATGTAACAGAGCAAAAGGTATATGCTAATAAATATATACATATTATCCTACGTTTTAAGCATGACACTGAGTTTCAGGCATTACGCAAGTGCATATTATGAACTCACTGTTTTTCGATTTTCAATTGAAAAATTTTCATTTAATAATATACACCCAATGATTGCATAACACATGAAACTGTGTTAGGCTTAAAACATAGGATAATATATATATATGTTTTCCTGGCGGCTATGATTTTTTTAATCATATTACCCCAAGCAAGGCGGTAACGCGACTGATGCACAGGGGGCTACTTAAGAGTAAAAAGATTGGAAAAGAGAAAGCTGGAAACCACATCCTAAACAGGGAACAAGGGATGAGCCTCTTCACCTGTTCAAAAGACGTGGGTGGAGTATAACCTCCAGGAATTTAAATGCAAAGTCAATTCCCATCTCTTATCCACTTAACTCCAGCCATCTCTACATCACCCCGTGTACGTTGTTCTTTTCGTTTCTCTCTACCTTCACAACTGTCTTCACTCCTGTGTTCACATCCTTCTCTTGCCCTTTCTCTGTCACCCCCATAGCTTGTTCGTTTATATCTTCACTCTTCTCCTGCTTAATACTTCAACTTTCTTATGAAACCCCCTGCACATCAGTGGCATTAACAATTTGCTTGAGGTGAAATGATTAAAAAAAGAAATATATGTATATTATACACACCCACATACACAACTATTAGGATTTTGGTACAGCCTGGAAAAATTATGAAATCACAACTTCACATGCAACTCAACTTTTTGTCGTCTAAATTAATTCCAGTTTCAACATGTTAACACTCATCAGAATTCCCACTGACTGCAGGTCAATCTTTGCCATACAAATATTAAATTTCTGCTCTTGTAATCTGAGAGTGCAATTTATGCCCAGTATATTATTGGAAAGGTCAATACTAATGCAGAAACAGATGTACCTGTGTTTCATAAACTATGCAAAGGTGTTTGACAAATTACTTGATAGAAATGCTCAGCAGCATTGGCATATTTGGGAAGACATTACTGTGATCATGAACCTATACTGGTAGCATACGGACAGGAAATGAGTTCAGCAGATATACAAAAATAGAAAGGGGTGTAAGACAAGGATGTTTTTCTCACCATATCTATTCAACCTATACAACAAGGCAATTCAGAGAGAAATAAAAGTTCTGCCAGGACTAATCATTGGAAGCCAAAATCTGAACGATGTAAGATACACAGATGATACAGTGCTGATAGACAGTAAAGATGGAAACGAAACTATAAAATCTACAGAAAGTAGCTAGAGAAAGCAAGCAGAAAGGACTAAACATAAACTGGAAAAAAAAAGAAAAAGGAAATGAATGCATGGTCATCAGTAAAAAGAGGAACTCAAAATACCATCTACATGCTGGGGATACTAAAATCAAACAAAACACGGAAAGGAAACTACAAGACTTACATAAGTTAGATGAAGAAAGCAAAAACAACAAAATAAACGCGTAGGCTCACTAACTGGAAATTTAATATTTAATTAATTTTTAGTTTTCAACCGGAACACTGCACAAATCCAGCTGTGCACCATCAAGTTTTGGTCATTTGCTTTTTGGTTGTGAGGGTGCAAACATCCGGTCCATTGCTTTTGCTTGGCCGGTATCACCACAGTTCCTAAATTTTTCTTCTCTGGGCCTTACTTTTAGAAAGAAAATTTGCTTGTGCTTCACTTGTGCATTTCTATATAAAAATTATTAATAAAGTCTATAAAAAGGTTAAAATTTATAGTAAGGGATTCTACTGAGTCCTACTGTTTAATAAAAAAGTTTCCATTCATTAAGTACTTGTAAAACAGAAAAAGTAGAAACAACGTTTGGAAGATTCTAGATCATTCCAGTATATTCAAGAAAAATCTAGAAAAATCGAGAAATATGCTAATTAGGTGCTAACCTTGATAAAAATAGGTTTTTGGAAAAGAGTTATCAGTTGGAAAAGGGAATTTCTGGCATTATCAACTCCAGCTTTGATTTGTGGATTATTATATCCAGCTGAAAGAATCTCTATGAAAAGAAAACCCCAAAAAGTGAACCTCATGGAACTAAATTTGTAAATAGATTTTTTGAATATTTTCATTGACTAAAGTAAAAATTATTCTTTATATACATATACTTGTGGATTTCCACACACAAACATCTTGCCTTTTATGTATATATATATATATATATATATATATATATATATATATATATTATATCTTTGTCTATGAGTGTATCAAATTTGATTAAAATCGGACCACTCCTTCTATAACCAGATTTTTTCGATTATCGATATTTATCGGGGTTACCTTGACACAAAACCTAGCTAAGAACACTCGCAGACGCTTATAGGACAACTGTGTAAATTTTCAAGAAAATCGGTTCAGCTGTTTTGGAGTCTTTAGGTAATGGACACACACACAAAGTTCCATTTATAAGTAAGTTTAGATTAGATTTTGCGTTTTTAGTAAATTAAATATCTGTTTCTGATTTAGCTCTGTGTTTTGGTAAATCATTTTCTGTTCTTTTGTTACAACTTCCAACACGTAACATTCACCAAATTTTATATAATAAAAAGTACATTTTAAAAAAAGAAGGAGCTAAAGGGAGATAACCATGGAAGTGAAGTAAGAACGTTATCATTAATAACTCTCTCCTTCAATTTGCAGACTAGTTACTATATTCTTAAAACTTGATATAATGCAAAAATGACGCATTAATAAAATCGGTAATTATTTATAACTATGTTTACTGGGACTCTTGTTGCAATTACAAATAAGCCATAATATTTCAAATTTTTAAAAATTATTTATTTTTGACATTTGCAGTTTTTAAAACTGCCTGTAAATCTTTGTCAATCCTTCAATCTCCCCTCCTATCCTCTTCTGCCACATATGGCGCTTTTGGAAACCATTGATCTAAATGGTCTGGGAATTTATGAGATACATTACCATTGTTCTGCTGTAATATTAGCCATTTCTTTATAAGAAAACTGTTAGGGCGCCGCTCCTATTTGACTACAAATGGACTGTTCCCATTGCTATATATAGCAATGGTGGATTCTCTACAGGGGAGTCGTAGAGAGTCACTTGAGAGTCTCTAATGAGTTACTGAAGAGTCAGTGCGAGTCAGTGAAGAGTTAGTCACACTTCCGGTGGCGTACCGGAAGTAATCACGTATACACATGTCTTACAACGGATTGGACTCTTGTATCTTTCTATTGTAAATATTACTAATCACTTCTGTACATACTAACCGTCTTTCCGCGGAATACAAATTATATTCTGATTCTGTTGTTGAGTTATTCATTTATACTTGGCGACATAACAAAAACCTTTAGCATTTATTGACTGAGAACAAAGTGATACTTGAATTAAGCTATTCTATACTCCCTGACCATGAAGCTACACTCAAAGTTTAGTACATGTTCGTATCTCTAAGGGCAATATTAACCATCTCCTGACAAAGAAACAATCAGTAGACATTGACCTAGAAGACAACATGTAGATTATGCCTTTATTTTCTCTTCAAGTTACAAGTGATATCCATTTTGGTTGTTACTGGTGTTGTTAGTCCTCACGTAATTTGGTGCTGTTCTTTGTTTTTGGATTTTGCAGTGCCAGTCCATGAGGTTCAACAGAGAATAGTCCTTGTTAACACCTATACGTTATTTTTGCTTTAATCTATTTTTTATCAGTGATCAGGAAAACTGGTTGTATACAACTGACAGTTTAGATATTTCTGCAAAAGTTTGACAGCATGCATGTCATCCATATAATAGTTTCAATCTGAGAAGTTTGTGGTTTTTAGGTTATTCATCATATTTTTATTTTTCATTTTCAGTCTTCAATCTTTTTTTCTTAATCATATCACCCCACGCAAAGCAATGAAGCCACTAAGGTGCAAAGGGTGTTTGAGAATATGAGAAAAAATACCATGAAGAAAAAAGAGTGATAAAAAAAAACAAGAATTAAAAAAGATAGTAGATAATGATTGACATTGTATCTGAAATTTAGAAGATCAACGTTGACAGGGAAACAAGATGCTGGAAGAGAGTTCCATAATTGTTGTAGAGTGAATGACACCCCTGTAGCACTATCAATGATGTAATGGCCCATGGTCTGAAATGGTCTATTTAAGTAAAGAATAGTAGCATTTAAAGCTTAATATTAGAGAGTCATTTGAGTAATATTTGGACTGGTTTTTTCAGCAACAACTGCGATTTAAAACCCTCGACTCTGTGGTGTAAGTTCTGTCTTGTCTGCCATTGCAACTATTGTTCTATTTTGCTTATATCCGTTTAGCACCCAATAGTGTGCTGAATAATACCACAAGACACTTTCTCTATGTATCATATCCACCACAACAATACAACAAAAATTGAGAAGTGTGAGAGAAGAAACTGATTACATCGAACCCTTTTAGATCTAAAAATAATGGAACCTTACCTCAAATTTATTCATTCAGTTAAATGCCATATGTGATACACGTTTGGGTGATCATGTCTTGAAAGAGACATGACTGACTGGGCAGAAGATTTTCCCACAGTAGGTTGCCATTACTTTCTTCGGTAGACTGATTGCTAACCAAGGCTATATAACACAATCTGTCCTTTTATTTGACCCATAGAGGGAAGGAAGAGATGGATTAATACTTTTTCAAAGGGTGTTTGCACATAAGAGAATGCAACGAATTCAAAAGAAATTTGAACTTGGCTCTCTGATTTCTCATTCTGAGCCAATATCTACTGCACCACGCACACACATCCAATGTATTACTGCACTTAAATTCATAAAGTCTAGGAACCATAGAGGAAAGTTCACCAGAATAATTACCATGAAAGTATTTACAGAAAGGGCACAGGGAAGCTACATGACAGCAGTGAGAAAGTGACTGACATCAGAATGCCAGGTCAAAACCAATAACATTGCAGATTCTTTGAATTTTATCAAGAAATAATAAATATATCACAGGTGCACAGAAGCACTATGTTAAGAGAATAACAATCTGTATTATAAATTTTAATTTATTCAGATCAGTCAGTTAAGTGCCATATGTGATACATGCTTGGGTGATCATGTCTCAAAAGAGATATGACTGACTGGGCTGAAGGTTGCCATTTCTTTTGTGGTAGACTGGCTGCTAGCCAAGGCTACAGAACCTAATCTTGCTTGTTATTTAACCAATAACTGCAGGGAAAAGATGGATTAATACCTTTCGCAGAGGTATTTGCGTGTAAGTAAATACAATGAATTGAACTGAAATTTGAACTCGGCTTCCTGATTTCTTGTTCCGAGCTGATATCCACTGCACCACAACACATATCCTTGTATTTAGATACAAAGTTAATTAAATCAGTTCAAATGCTCTAGTTATTAAGTTGCAAGGATCTAATTCAGTTTCTGCATATTATTCTTTAACTGTCAGCCTCAGATAAATGTTTTCGCAGATCAATGGTTAAAAATGGCTTTGAACAAGTGAAGCGTATGAGTCTTGGTGAAAAATATACTTCTTAGAATCACAAAGAACTCTACCAAATAACAATAGCTGAAATATAGCACAAGTAACATGTGATTAAAAGCAAAATCAATGACACAATCAAAATGTGAACATTCCATATGACCTCAAATTAAAGGTCAGGAAAGAATCACACATGCAGCCATAGTGGAATGAGCAATAATGGCTACTGGTCTTGAAAAATTTATTTTCCTGAAAAATTGTTTTGAGAGAAAGGTTTTGTAAGTTTCAACTGGAAGCAGTGATGGATGCTGAGTCATCCAATGCCAAATATTTCCATATAAGGAAACATTTAATATTAGATAGCTTTGATTAATATCTTTCAATTTTCACTTATTCGGATCACTGCAACATTTTCTTACAAGTATCACAAGAGGGATGTGCGTTGTGGTCCAGTGGATATCGGCTCGGAACGAGAAACCGTGGAGCCAAGTTCGAATTCCAGTTGAATCCATTGTATTCACATACGCGCAAATACCCTTGGGAAAGGTATTAATCCGTCTCTTCCTTCCAGTTATGGGTTAAATAGCAGGACAGATTGGGTTCTATAGCCTTGGTCAGCAACCAGTCTACCGCAGAAAGCAATGGCAACCTACTGCGGGATAATCTTCTGCCCAGTCAGTCATGTCTCTTTCGAGACATGTTCACCCAAGCGTTTATCAGGTATGGCACTTGACTGACTGATAAGAAGTATGATGTAGTAAAAAGATTATTTTAGTAAATATTTAAATAGTTCATTATTATTATAATAAATTTAAAACTTCTCTTATCTGATCCCTGCTCCCATCTCACTGATTTTAGTCTCTCTCTCTCTCTCTATATATATATATATATAAATTAACTAGGATTAATTCAAGGATGTTGAATGACCATTTCAACATGAAATTCACACAGAGGATAACACATCACCTCAGCAACAAAAAAATCCTTTTCGAAACTGGAGAAAAAAATCAGTCTATTTTTCTTTTTAAATAGATTTGCAAAGAAATTAAAAAGAAAGAAAAAGAAAAAGAAAAATATAAAATAAAATAAACAAGAAAAGAAAAATTGGCATCGTCTGGGTTCACAAAAAAGGAAAGAGAATTGTAACGTAAAAGGAACAGATGGGGTATTGAATTGATATTAGGTTAAGCAAAATGGATAAAGGTGGGAGGTAAGAGAGATAAAGGAAGTGGGGGGAAAAGAACAGAAAGAAAATTTTTTTTATATATTACAGACGCTGGAGATATTCAAAAACCTAACTTCCCAAAAACCTTGAAGTATTAGAAAAAGGCCTTTTACTTAAAAAGGTATAATTATTTTTAAGGGGAATAAAAAGATATAGGATTTAAAATAATTTTTTTTTTAAAATTAGGTCATTTAATTTAAATTAAATAAAGATACCGCTAGGTATAAAATATATATATATATATATATATATATATATCTCAAAGGACTTTTTTTTTTCACACAGGCTTGTTGACTTCTCTCAGTTTTGTAAATCGCTCCCTTTCATTGGTTAGAAAATAATTAACACTAGATCACAAAATTTTGCTTCAGCTTTTTCCTATATTAACAAGTGAATCCTTTTTCCTATTGGTCAAAATTAAATTTCACAATGAATTGCAAAATTTGTAAGCAGTAAAGAAAAAGAGTTACTTTTAATTCTGTATTCACCACACTGTCTTGCTTTGGGAGAAAACAATTATAAAAAAAAAAATCATTCTATCTTTACTTGACACCTTTATTTGACATACTATCTTTGTTTACAAAACTGATTTCTGTTGTTTAAATCTATTTTACATACATACCTTCCCTTCCCATAAAGTCACTGTTAAAAGAAATTAAGGAACCCGAACCATGTAAATATTTCAAATACATCACAGTACGTGTACTAGAAAACATGGACAATGTGCCATGCTTAAGTTTTTATGATGATATCAATTGTAATTGTGACAAAAATAAAATTATTCATGCTAAACTGTTAATAAAGAATTATTTTTTAAATCTTTCACTCTGCTCAATATTTAAATTTCATTTTAAATGAGTTATTTTTTTAATTTATCATTGTGTGTAACAACACTAACTGTAGTACCTGTTACTTCAGGTTGTGCGTTGTGCTGCAGTGGATATCGGCGCGGAACGAGAAGTCAGGAGCCGAGTTCGAATTCCAGCTGAATCCATTGTATTCACTTACGCGCAAATACCCTTGGGAAAGGTATTAATCCGTCTCTTCCTTCCAGTTATGGGTTAAATAGTAGGACAGATTGGGTTCGATAGCCTTGGTCAGCAACCAGTCTACTGTAGAAAGCAATGGCAACCTACTGCAGGATAATCTTCTGCCCAGTCAGTCATGTCTCTTTCGAGACATGATCGCCCAAGCGTATATCATGTATGGCACTTAACTGACTGACTGACTTCAGGTTGTTTATAATTTGCTGAGATTGAAAAACAGAAGAACACACGTACACTGCGCATTATTTATATACATGACTACTCTGATTCACATATATGCAAATATCTTTGAGAATGGCATTAAGCCAACTCTCCCCTCCAACTATGGGTTAAATAACAAAACAGATTGAGTTTTATAGCCTTGGTTGGCAACCAGTCTACTGCAGAAAGTAATGGCTACCTACTGCAGGAAAATTTTTTGCCCTGATCATCATATCTCTTTTGAGACATGATCACTCAAGCACGTATCATGTATGGCATTTTACATGACTTTCATTGACCCATCGGTGAGTGCATTGAAAAAATAATTTTTGGAAGGAATCCATTTTCAAAATTTTGTTTTTTTCATAATAAACAGATCTTACAATATACTTAATCTTTTCCTTGAAATGAACATTTTCTTAAAACTACATTTTCACAATAAAATAAAATCTCTGAATTTAAGTGGCAGGTTTTGTCTATTTTCAGCTATTTTACAATAATTTTTAGCTGAATTGAGAACAAATCAGCCAGATCTACCATATTTTGGGTTAAATTTAGCAGATTTGGCAAATCTGTGCTGCAATTTGTAGGGTTGTACCTCTCATTAATTGACCCTTTGCACATTTATTTGTTTTGTGGGGCGGAAATGAATTTGATACATTTTGTTTCACATCGAATACTTCACACATGCTAAAAAAATTAAAAATAAAAAAATACAGGAGCAATTTTATTCATTATATTTTACTTTAAAATAGATAATAAAAGTAAAATTAAAGTTAAACCTTTAAATAAAGAATTGTTTTTTTTTTAAATTTTCACTCTTTCCGATATTTAAATTTAACTTTAAATGAGTAGCCATTTAATTTTTAATTGTGTGTAAAGACTGTAGTTACTACCTGTTATTTTAGGTTGTTCATGATTCACGCAGATTAAAAAAAAACAAAAAAAAAACGGACAGACTAATGGACACTGCTCTTCTTTTTATTCATTTTGAAGAGGAAATTATCATATAGAAATAACATATATTAATTTTTTGCTTTTAACTTGTGTGACTCAATATTATATGAATTATAAATTGGAGATCCCAAAATAAGATGAGCAGAACAGGTTAAATATCCGAGAAATGTTTTAACAGAGAACAGAAAGTGCAATGCTGAAATCCGAAGGCACGCAAAGATTAGCAAAAGCGAAGCCATATTATTAAAATAAAATATTAAATTAATATAAATTAATATTAAAATATATATATATATATATATATATATAATATATATTAAATTAATATAAATAAAATATTAAAATAAAATTTAATTTAAAACAAAGCAAAAATTCTGAACTGCTTCATATTCATTCACTTATACGGTAGGAAATGATGGACGATCTCTTTACATTTTTTTTCTTTTTTATAATCATGTCGCCCCAAGCAAGGTATTTTACTGCCACTGTTGTGCAGAGGGTTATATAGGAGGAATGTTGAGGAGTGAGAGGTTGCAGGGGGTGTCAGGAAGAGAGTAGGAGAGAGAAGAGAGTACTGATAAGAGTGGGGTGGATGTAGAAAGACATGAGAGAGAGGAAGTAAGTGAGACAGGAGATGACTATTGACCTTACATTTAAATTCTTGGAGATTGTAACTGTCAGGAAAGCAAGTATGCGGAAGAGAATTCCACAGGTGAGAAGTGTGAGAAAAGAGGCTGCTGGAGTAGAATTTGTGTTTACAATTTACTGGTTTCACAGTAAAAGGGTTGGACCTAGTTGCTAATCTTGTGGCTTGAGGAAATTCGTATATAAGGGGTACCAGTGAGCTAAGTTCATCATAGCAGAAGCTGTGAAAGTATTTGTAGAAGAGACACAGGGAAGCCACACTGCATTGGTGAGAAAGCAACTGTATCGTAGCTGCCAAGTCGGGATCGATCACATGACAGATTCTCCGTTAGATTCGGTCGAGGACACCTAAGTGGATAGCAGGAGCACCAGACCAGATATGGCAGCAATATTCAATGCACAGGTGGATGGTAGACTTGTAATAAAGAAGACACTTGAAGTAACAGAAATGTGGTTCTACAGAAGGATACTGAGAATAGCATGAATCAAACATGAGAAAATCAAAGTTTGAGAGAAAAAGACACTTAGACCCCCCCCCTTTTATTTTAATCATTTCACCCCCAGGGAAGACATGACCACCACAAGTGCACAGGGATTTATGGTGAGAGAAATACTGGGTACAGGTTGTATAGAGGAAAGGATAAAAAAATGAACAGGATTCAAGAAGATAGAAGATGACAACATTGTATTTGAATTTTTGAAGATTGTAGCTATCAGAGTAGCTTGCAAATGGAAGAAAATTCTACAAACAGAAAGTGCAAGAAAAGGAACTGTTGGAATAGAAGTGACAGTTATTTTTTATTTTTATTTTTTTTAATCATATCACCTCAAGCAAGGCGGTAATGCTACTGATGTGCAGGGGGCTATGTAAGAGTAAGATTGGAAAGAGAAAACCAGAAACTACGTCCTAAACAGGGAACAAGGGATGAGCGTCTACATCTGTTCAATAGACGTGGCTGGAGTGTGAACTGGGTGATAGTTTAGTCTATCTACTCCAATATTTAACTATTTCAATAATAAAAGTGTGGGACTTAGATGCCAATCTAGTATCACACTTAAATTCATGTGGTAGGAGCACCAGGGTAAAAAAGATCATCAGAGCAGTTGCCATAAAAATATAAGTAGAAAATACAGACGGAAGCCATGCCATGTTGGTGAGAAAGTGACTGCAGTCAAGATACCAAGCCTGGATTGATTACATTGTAGATCATCCTTTTGGATTTTGCTTGGAACTTCAAGATGAATAGCAAGAGCACCAGACCAAATATGGCAACAGACAAATAGTAGAATATAATTGTGTAAGATGGATTCTGATAAGTAAAACATTCTTGCCAGACATAATGGCCCAACGTTCCTAGTAGCTGGATGCAGCTATAGATTTGATGTAGTCATTTGATTTCAAGTTGGTTGAAAAAAATGAGGCCACTTAAAATCAAAAGGAGAAACATGAAATTTCTTGGCACAACATGAGGAAAGAGGGCTTGGAAAATTTAATACTTATAGGATAAATTGAAAGCAAGATAGAGGGAGGAAAACCTCAGATCATCTACCAAGAGATATTGAGCAATGTTGGAATAAGGAGATAACAAAAAGATAAAACTTATTAAGAGCTACAAAGGACAAGAAATTATGGCAAGTCATGATTACCAATGTCCTAAAGGAACATGGAAGATAGAAAAATTATACTAATCAGATGTAATTGATTTTTTGAAACAGTTGCATGACTAAAATATACTGGTCCATTCATTAAAAAAATGAAAAATATTTGTTGGAAATCTGTTTATGTTCTGAAATGGAATAACTCCGACATATTTTTAATTTATTTGTTAGGACATTATTTTTAATGGTTACTTTTATTTGAGTAGACACTGTGTTTTTGGGGGCTTTTTTGCAATTAAACAATATATTTATATATATCTACCAACCTGAATATTCGGGAAATATTCAGTAGGGTTTGAACCTGTGACCCCTAGACCTAGGAGAAGCAATCAATTGATCTTAACTACTTGACCTTGAAGGACTTTGCAGTTAGACAAAACCAAATTAAGCCTTATAAACACACAAATTGCTGATTTTTCATAATGTTTATATCTGCTCTGTTCTTGGATCCTAATGTAATCAAAGACAATTTTAAGGAATGTAATGAAATGGAGATGTGCGTTGTGGCGCAGTGGATATCAACTCGGAACGAGAAATCGGGGAACTGAGTTCGAATTCCAGTTGAATTCATTGCATTCACTTACGCGCAAATACCCTTGGGAAAGGTATTAATCTGTCTCTTCCCTCCAGTTATGGGTTAAATAATAGGACAGATTGGGTCCTATAGCCTTGGTCGGCAACCAGCCTACCGCAGAAAGCAATGGCAACCTACTGCGGGATAATGTTCTGCCCAGTCAGTCATGTCTCTTTCAAGACATGATCACCCAAGCGTGTATTGCGCATGGCACTTAACTGACTGACTGAATGAAATGGAATTAACTCCAACATATTTTATTATATTTATTTGAACATTATTTTCAATGGATACTAGTATTTGAGTATATGCTGTTTTCTTTAGAATTAAATGTTGTTTTTATACATATTTTCCTATCAAAATTTCTTGAATATTCAGGCCAGTGGATATATAGAAATATACTGTTTAATTATAGAAAAAACAAAAAAAAACAGTATCTACTTAAATATGAGTATCTACTAAAAATAATGTTCAAACAAATAAATTTAAAAAATTGTTTATATATGAGCATATTTTAGATTTTTCTTAGATCATGACACTTGTCAGAATAAATAAAAGGTTGATTTATTTATTGGTTTAGAAGAGGGTCCTGTTTATAATATGAAGATAGTGTAAAAATTGATACCAACCTTTTACAGTGTTACTGG
The DNA here is from genome assembly GCA_037127315.1 of Ascarosepion bandense. Taxonomy (NCBI): domain Eukaryota; kingdom Metazoa; phylum Mollusca; class Cephalopoda; order Sepiida; family Sepiidae; genus Ascarosepion; species Ascarosepion bandense. The sequence continues at coordinate 609,512 of JBBBDQ010002302.1, read as the reverse complement.
AACTTGATGTTATTTACAAATTTTAAGTTTGAGTTTTGTATGTGGTAACATCATTGATATCAGTATATGTTTTAATTTTCAGAAATTTTTAATCTTTTTGAAAAGTTAAAGAAAAAAACTAAGATATTTTTACACTTGGGAATAATAACTATCTATCTTAAATGTAGAAGAAACTGAAATATACTTTTATTAATTCATGTTAATTTTTGTTCTTTAATATATATATATATATATATATATATATGTATACACACCCATTTGTTCTTTGAAATATAAAGAAATAATTTTTAACCGACCACACACACAAAAAAAACACTTTTTGTACACAAACAGTTAAGTTCAATAACACTGCAAAAGTCAGGGGGTCAATTTGACATTATACCAAGATTATAAACAGAAACCTTCTTCTAAACTGATTAAAAAAATATTTGATAATCTGAAAAGTTTCATGGTCTAAAAAATGCATGTATACAAAAATCAGTTTTTTAAAATAAGTGGACCAGTATATATCTATATTTCTGAGATGATTTTGAATTTTCTTTGACCTCTGTGGATTATTTAATGCCAAAAAAAGCGGGGTTTTAAGGTATTTTTTATTGTTCAGTTATAGTGGGAAGGTTGACTTAATCACATTTTGATAAAAAAATTATGTTTTTTTTTATTTTTTATTTTAGAAAACTGAAGATGTCTTCTAGCTTTGTATTTAAAAATGTATTGCTGGTAATAATTTTTTCTTCAGAAATGTATTGTTCGTAATATTTTTCTATAAAATTCTATTTATATATATATATATATACACTTATACTTTCATAGTGTTTTGGCCCCAGTTTGGGGGTTAACTATTTGCACATAGTTGGGACCCTAACAAGTGCTACCACTCCAGGTAATAGCAATTAAGAGGTGGTTCCATGCTCCTCACAACCTCCCAGTCAGAGGCCTTGCTGCCAGATGCAGTTTACCATCATGCCCAGGATCCACAATGTAAATAGATTGGACCAGTCTATTTAAATACAACTCAGAGGATAATTTTATAGTTTTGTAGTAAGATGTAGACAAATACAGTGAGACTTTTCTGGTTGAGAACTTTCTCTTTATTTAAACAGAGGGAGAGAAATTAAACAAGGGAGTAACTTTTCTTGTTTCACTGTGTCTGACAATGTTCATAAGTGTCTTGTAGAACTCCACCCACACACTTAAACATCTGAACAAACAGATACCAGTGCTTTCTTATCTTCCAGTTCTGACTGGTTAAGTTAGCCTGGTGAATTTAATGAGGTATCAACTAATATTGTGTTATTTAATGTCAAATATAAGTTTTCTAGGAAAAAATCAGAATGAATTAACAGATATTTACATTATTTACATTGTTAATATAATAAAGATGAGGGCAGTATTTAAAACAATGTTTCAGCTTCTGTATGCTCTGGCCTTCTTCAGGTGATACACACTGAAATTTCGAATCGAACTCTTTATTTATCCATCAGGGTTAGATTGTTCTAGATCCACATGGCTTTTTTGGATATCGCAGTTTTGAGCATTTCCCTTTAGAACTCAACAAGTTTTTGTTCACCTCTGCTGTGGCCAGGACGAAATAAAAAGTTTGGTTCAAAACTCTAATGCTTATCACCTGAAGAAGGCTGAAAAGTACATCTGAAACATGAATATGACAATAAAGATTAAGATAAATTTATTATATTTTTCTGCTTACTAGATTTTTTTTTTCTAAAAATACACTGAAAAATATGCGTTTATTTTCCAAGACAAATGTATCAGTTACCACCATGATACGGATGGTAGTGAGGATTTTTTTAATATTCATTTCACCCCAAGCAAGGCAGTACTGCCACTGGTGTGCAGGGGGGGTTACATAAGAGGAGAGTGATAAGAAAGAGGAACAGGTTAGAGGGGATTTCAGAGAATGGTTAAGAGAAGGATGAGAACACTAGTGTGAAGAGAGCTGCATAAGAGTAGAGTGGAAAGGGAGAAGAACATGATACAAGGGTTGTCAGGGAAAGGATGCGAGTCAAGGAGATAAGAGATGGAAACTGGCATTGCATTTAAATTCTTAGAGATTATAGTTGTCAGGAAAGCAAGTATATGAAAGGAAATCCCACAGGTGAGAAGTGTGAGAAAAGAAGCTGCCAGAGTAGAAGGTGTGGTTACATTTGTTTTAATCTTTTATTGTATATGACTGACAGTAGTGGCTTACGGCCATATCATGTTAAATACACCGGTCCTCGTTTGATCACCAAAGTTAAGCAATGTTGAGCCTGGTCAGTACTTAGATGGGTGACACAGTTGTATTAAAAAGTGTTCAATATGTTTATATTATAGAACTTGAGTATTTTTCATTTGGAAATGAGTTATTTCTGCAACCTAAGTTTCATCACAATTTTATTAACACTATTCTTACCTTGATATCGAGCACTATGTCAAAAATTTGCTTGTTTAAAATGCTTTTCCATCAGTAAACTACTGAAAAAAAAATAAAAAAAGCAGCAATTTTGGCATTAATACACCACTGCTAGATGCCCTCATCAGGCAGAAAGACAAACTGCATTTCTTGATACTTCTTTATACACGTGACTGCCAGAATTCCCATCAAAGGGGAGGAGATGAGCTAGCATGGCGGTAATCGGACATGAAGAGGAGGAAGATACATATACACATACTCAATTGTGTTTGTACAGGCCCAAGACATTTTTGCATGCCCGCATCATGTCATTACCTCATTCAATAAATCATCTTGGTTTGGGTATCTTACTATAGCCAGTTTCTTCTCCTGGCACAACCTGAAAACTTTATCCCTGATGCTGTAAGGCCAGACTGTTTTTAATATAGCCCATTTCACATTAGGGATTCTGCTGTTTTTTTCTTTTCACTACCACATGTGGCTGGCAAATATGATACAATTCCTGTGCTTTTTTAACTTGAATGATGAATTATGATTGTATCAACATTTTTTGAAATTACCTTTCATGCATCCCCCGTAGACCTTTTTCCATCCATTGGAATCTTTTGATTTCATTTTATACACCACTTTCATTTTATAAGATTTGTTAACCAAACATTTACTTTTGTATTTGCAGTTACATGAATCACTATCATTTTGCATGTTAACCTTGAAATTCCTGGCATTTTATTTCTTTACAATGGTTTCTTATTTACTGGTACATCTGTTGGGGATTGTTGGGTTAAGATAATAGCAATAAAATATACATATGTTAGAATGCTTTGAACGAGTGAAAATGGTGTATAGGCTGCGTGTGTTCTTCCCAAATCCTCAAACAATTTTTATGAATAAACGTTATACGAACAAGAGGTTTTAAAATAACCAAGATGAACAAACAAGAGATGAAATCTTCTTCTATGTGCCCAGTCCCTTCAGGATCATGGTTCTCCACGTCTCCCTATCCCTGGTGGCCCTTAGTATGTTTACTCCTGTTGCTCCTGTCAACCCCCATTCCATCAACCACCTGATCAGGCCCTGCAAATACATTATCCGCTGCCTTCCTCTGTCTCTCTTTCCTTCTATCTGTCCAGTCAGTATCAGGTTCTCCAGGCTCTCCTTCCTCATTGTGTGTCCCAGGAACTTCAGTTGTCTCTTCCTGATGCTCAGTTTCAATTTCCTTTTTGTTGCCATTCTTTCCAACAAATCATCGTTGCTTGCATGCTCAGTCCACGATATCCACAGCATCCTTCTGTAGAACCACATTTCCGCTGCTTCCAGTTTTGTTCTCATTTTCGATAATATTGTCCAGCATTCACTGCCATAAATAACAATAACTTTATGTAGAATAATAAACAATGATGACTGAATTTTTTGTACAAGAATATATCACCAAGAGTGTGGAATTGGTTGAATAATGAGTTGATTAAAATACATAGAAATTTAGTCAACCAAAGGTGTCGAAAGTAATGTGTAATGGGATTTAAGTTCAATTCAGAAAAAGTCTTTCTGAGAAAGTTCAATGAAATTGTATGTAAGGTAATAGGTAATATTAACACAATTGTTAATAACAGAATATTGCTGGAAAAAGCATAGAGTTACGTACCTTGATGTATTTATGCAATGAACATTTTTTACTCTTAACTTGTATTGTAAGTTCGTTTAAATTTCACTTTATGGGAATAAAAGGAATTAATTCATACAAGTAGTGAATTATTTAAATAAATTTTATCTTTGTTAACAAGTAGCAACCACAAAAAAGTGTTCAGTGTTTGTAATCTAAGTGATAATGAGAATTTAAACTGAGACTTAAAGTCAATGATTAATTTATATTAAGTAGATAAAGTTCTCACTTGATGAAATTCTTGTTATTTGGTTGTTGTGTGAGTGAACAAGAATCCTGCTATGTGCTATTAAAGAAATTGGTGCTTAACGCACGTGAAAATTGAGTTGGGCTAGTAAAAATGTTCACATGAAAAACTAGCGTGGATTCCTTTGGAAGTTAAAGGTTCACTGATGTTAGGAGAAAAATCTTCTCCTTTTATACTTTCTGTGAATCAGAAAGTGTATCCAAATCGACTTGTTGAATTTAGGTGCCAAATATATTTTAGCCAATGAAATGTCAAGAAACATATTATTAAACCATGATTGGTTAGTATATATAATTGGACTGTTTCAAAAGATATCTAACTGTAAAAAGGGGTGGATAGCTTTTAGGCTGATCCAACACATCCATAACTTAATTTTATATTTCTATTGAAAATCTTTAGAGTTTTTTTAGAAAGTATTTATTGTGTGGTGATACCGAACAAAAGCATTGGACCGGATGTTTGTACTTTCACAACCAAAAAGCAAATGACCAAAAGTCGTCCGTGCGCTGCCAGCTCCGTGCAGATGTTCCAGTTGAAAACTAAAAATTAATTAAATATTAAATTTCCAGTTTGCGAGCCTATGCGAATTTTATTTATTAGCCAATGGGAAGCCTAGAACCAAATACAAGTGTGAAATCCCAAATGAGCTGCTGTGATCCAAAAAGAAGATATAAAAAGCGGATACAGAAAGCATCGACAGGCAGACCGACTCGAGGAGAAGTGAGTAATTAGTATCTCCCTTGACCAAATCAAGAGGCTTACTATGTTCGCCTCCCTTACCTCTTTCCTTCTTCCCTGCCTCAAAAACTACTTACTGACCTAAGGAGCGAATACATCAAAGACATTCCTTACTTACACGCTCCCAAATTCCTTAGCATTAATTCTCTTTCAGCATTTTATTGCCATGAACATTTTAACCTCCGTTGGACCTATACTTCATGTATTACTTCAATTGTAAAAACATTTAATTAATGTTATCTTTCAACTCAAATTGCCTTTCTTGATTTGTAATCATTTTATGACTTATAGTGGGCTATCTACAACAAGGCCTAATTCCGTTAATCTGCAACAATATACAAGTACCCTCCACTAGAAACAGGAAAACTATAGATACCCCCACTATAGTGAACATTATGAAAATATTTTCCCTGTATTAGTTTTCATCTCCAAATTAAAAGGAGTTGTTGAATCAAATAATATTCATTACTCTGTTATTCCTCATTTGCTGGTTCATTTGAGATTTAAATACTGACTTGGTTTTGTCAGAATTTATAACTAATTCTGAGATGAGTAAATTTCAATATCTTGGAATTATTTGAAACTATTGTTCTCATCTTGGTCAATATAAATGTTATAATAGACACAACATTTCGACCAACTACCCTCTGGTCATCATCAATCCTTGGATCTGGTAGTGATGCACCAAATCAAACAGGAAAGAGGAATAACTTATTTCACAATAATCAACAAGATAATCCATATCAGCCAATCAACAGAAACTTGATAATGACCAGAGGGTAGTTGGTCGAAATGTTGTGTCTATTATAACATTTATATCGACCAAGATGAGAACAATAGTTTGAAATAAGTCCAATATAAGAATAAGGGCACAAAACAAAGTTAATATCTTTCACATTTTTTTTCCTTAAATATTTCTTTAGAAGAGGGATTTCTAGATTGTCTACAGTATTCCTTTAGAAATATGCTTGATAACACTTGCAGTGTGAGTGGATAAATTATTCACATATTTTAGATTTGTATTGGGTTTCATGTATGGGGAGACTGTACTGGTATGCAGATTAAATTTTACATTCCATATTACATATTATGTACTAACATTAAATATATCATATACACTTTAAGATACCATATACACTGGGGAGGGATATTTTATCTAAAACAGACTATTTTCTATAATAATAGCCTTTAGGGCTTTGATTGTTGGTTGGTTGTTTTGTTTTTATGGCATATCAACCTCAGTGGGTCATTTATTGCCAACTAAATTTTTATTTATTTATTGCTAGTAATACCTTTTACTTTCAACAATTTATTGTTGCTTTAAATAAGTTTTGTGTCTAGTAATACTTTTTCTTTTCGAGTATCAAGATTAATTGGGATTTGTTTTTAAGGGCAGGGTCCCCAAGTCCTACCCTGTTATTTAACCCATAACTGGAGGGAAGAGACGGATTAATACTTTTCCCAAGGGTACCAGTGTTTAAGTGAATGCAGGGTATTCAACTGGGATTTGAACTCGACTCACTGATTTCTCTTTCCGAGCTGATATCCACTGCACTACAATGCACATCCGTCACTAAACACTTACAGAACCTGGTATTCCCAAGTGGTCGCCCATCTAAGTACCGACCAGGCTCAATGTTGCTTAACTTTGGTGATCAAGCAAGAACCGGTGTATTCAATGTGATATGGCCGTAAGCCCTTTAGGGTTTAGAGTCATTCCTCGTATTTGGGCAGTCTTGTGCCACAACTAAGCTGTGCTTAGAAAATCCCCATGCCTTGCATTTAGGAGAGCATTTAATATTTGATAGTTGAATTTTAGTTGTTCATGATGTGCTTGTAGATATGTGCATGAATTGCACTGGATTCTGACAGTTGACAAGTCAACTTGTGAGAGTGTGTGGTGCATACCTGCTCAGTGAAAGAATTTAATGCGGTTTTTGGATTATTAATATTGGTGACACAATCTCCCAGAGAGCATGAAAATTCAAAAACAGAATTACTTTTGTATAGCAGGCATTTTTTTTTTTTAGATACCATGTCATGAGTAAAAATTAGGTTAGATGTTTTAAACTTTTCATCGTTAATGGTAAATCTCAGGTGTTTTTTTTAGCATCCCTGAGTCATATATATCATCAAATTATATATTTAATTGCTTTTTCATCTTACTTATAATTAGGGTGTCTCTTGTTATGATAAAATAAGCTAATGATCTGTTTATTTTTGCTTACGTCAGGACAGTGTCTTGTTTTATTTTTGCTAAATATTGTCAAAGATAATTACTTGTTCATTGATGTCATTAATTATGAGAGTTTGTTTAATGCTGCTTAGTTCCTTATCAAGGATCCAAAGAAAATATTATTCTTGTCCTGCAAATCAAGTTTTTCATATGTTATGAAATTTTGTGTGCGTTTATATTTTGTGCGTGTGTGTACATATTAAATATATTATACACAGTGGCGATTCTGGAACTCTGAAAGTTGGGGGGGGCACTTATTGGCTGAAATCTTTTGAGGTGGATGGGGCAAACTCAAGCAGCACCTTCATTTTCATACTACGCAACATAAAAATTCAGCGTCTGGGAATTCTTCAGTAGACTGGAGAAAATCAATTCTTTCATATGGACATAAATCACTGACTGCCTATGTATCTACATATCAAGTTGGGGACATTGTTTCTAATTAACGTCTTCCTTCAAATATGAAAACATGACTATTAAGTCTCTTTCCCTCCCTAAAAACATGCCTGTTTCTATCTATTTGGTTGTTTTATTTTGCTTGTTTTTCTTTCAAACTTATCTCTGTGTGTTCTTTAAACGCTATATGAAAATGAAATGCAGAGTTAAAAGTTTTGAAAATCAAATCTTATCAAAATCAGAGACTGATCAGTTTCATAAATTTTTGAAACTTATAAAAGTGTATGTGTGTGTGTGTGGGGGGGGGGTTAACTGAGAGGCCAGCTAAAATTCTGCAAGTGCCTTGGCTCCTCCTGCCCCCCACCATAGAATTGCCACTGATCATATGCACTTCAAGATATCCTCTTCTGTGGTGAATGACATTTTCTTTAATGTTGGCTGTTGATTACATATAATAATAATAATAATAATAATAATAGTAGCTTCTAGGCTTTTTAGTTTTTCTTTGCTTTGGTTGATGTAGAGTGTTTTGGTATTGTCCATGGTACAAATATTTGTCTGATGCTGATCGTTGTATTTTGGTTGTTTATGGCATGCGCAAATTGCACTAAGTTTTGACAGGTCACAGATTAACCTATGAGATAGTGTGGTGTTTGTGTGCTGAATGTAAAAATTTAATGCTGTTTTTTATTAAAGAGATACAATCTCCTAGTGGGCATGAAAATTCATCAACAACATTATTTTTCTATAGGAGGATTTTTGAAGTCCTGTGTCATTGGAAATGATTAGATGTTTCAAACATCTTACAGTAGGAAATGAATTTAGTGTTTATTAGAATTGTTGGGTTTTTATATATATATATATATATTGTAATTTTGTTATTACAGTGGTTTATAAAAGCATTGCTTTTATAAACCATTGAAATAACAAAATTACAATATTAAGATCTACTCTGTATTGAGTGCTCTTTATAAAAGCAAATGTATGAACAGTGGATTTTAATCTATCTGTTCTTTCACTTCCTCATAATTATATATATATATATATATATATATATATATATACACATGGCCGTATCTGACTACTGGGCATGGGTCCAGGCCGATCCGTGCAATCATAGTGAAAATCTGGGCAAGGAAAAAAGTCTTTGTCAGAAATCAAACTAAACAATTCACAAAGAAAGAAAGAAAGAAAAACGAAGAAAACATCCGAATGAACACAGTAAAAATCTGTTTATTTAAATAATTTTGGGAGAAAAGACTGGTTATACTCAGAAAGTCGAACCCAATTTCCTGCTTTCGTTCACGTTCTGTGCTTAATTTACATTGGAATAGCCGAAAAAATCTGCAGAAATCATAGTTTCTGGAAATGGATGACATTGATGATGTCATCACATTGTCAACAATAAATCCGGGCAATTTTCTCTGTGCCCGGTGTTTTTTAGCATCAGCTACGACCCTGTGAATATATATATATATATATATACACACACACACAAATGAAACAATAAAAGGGACTGGTAGACCAGTAGAGAGTTATTTCAAAAAATGTACTCAAGGCACAATCATTGAGGGTGTATTTATATTTCAGCTCTTTACATCTGATCACCCTCACTCTTGTTCAACACTTCCCATTTAGTGGGAGTTCCAACAGTTGTGTGCATAAAGAACAAACAAAGAAATGTGGTTTGCTCTTACTGCCTGATGAGGCCAATATGGTTGAAATCTGGGTAGCAAGTAAATAGTGAACATTTTTTCCTTATATATATTATTCAATGAAACCTGCATTAATATATATATATATATATATATATATATATATCGTTGTTCAATTGAGAGAAAAGTGTATATTTTAAATAAAAGAAAAACAGCAAATGTTATTTGGTTATAAAATGGATTTTTTCTATTGTAAAATATACTGTATTTTATTTTTTATGTTTTACTACATAAGTTTCTGGTTTAGTAACTTTCATCAGGACGAAAAGAGTGGTTGTTTCATTGTATTATTAAAAAAGGAATTAACGAAAAAATGATGACTGAACACCAAAACTAAGAATAATCAATCATGCCCAACAGTCCCATTCTGATCTTTCCATACAGACATATTTCCTTGTATTATTTATGGTCTCTATTAAATCTAGTTGCATTATATACCAGCATTGTTTGTCTATTGGTTACTAGCAGTATAGCCCGGCATTGCTCGGGTGTAATGAAAGCTTTAAAACTAATCCATGGTCCTGGAGCTCGGACTCAGCTTAAAGAATATTTGTGTGAATTTTGGTGAGAATTGGATAAAAATTGTGGATTTGTATAGAGGACATATAAACAAATAAACAGACACACACACAAACATCTTGTTTTTATATATATATATATATATATATATATATATCATTGATTTTCTGCACTATTGTAAGAACTGCAACCTTGAAACTTCTGAGTATCGTTTCTTATGTCTTTGTCTATGAGCGTATTAAATTTGATTAAAATTCGACCGCTCCTTCTATAACCTGATTTTTTCGATTATTGATTTTCGATATTTATCGAGGGTACCTCGACACAAAACCTAGCTAAGAACACTTGTAGATGCTTATAGTAGAACTGTGTAAATTTTCAAGAAAATTGGTTCAGCCCTTTCGGAGTCTATAAGTAACGGACACACAGATAAAGTTCCATTTATAAATCTATTGGTTATTTTTCATATCTGTGTATCTGACCCTGTGAAAAAACATATCCACTACCAGAGTAGAAAACCTTGGTCATATCTTTTGGCAGCAAACTAAACAATTTTATTTTTTTACTTTTTTTTAAAGTCTTATGTTTCGGCATTTAGTTGCAACAAACACCATGTAAAGAAAAAAATGAAAAATAAAAATAAATTCTACATATAAGCATCTCGTGTAACACATAAAAAGTCATAACATTTTGCAGAAAAAAAGAAAATATTAGAATAGCAATCACTTTGTAGATTAATTGGATTTGATGAAAGTAATATTTTATTTATGAGCAAATATTTTTACATGATTGTGTTTTTGAAATTCTCTTTTGCAAATCTTTGTCACCAATCTTTGTCGAGAAGGAAAAAAAAATCTATTGCTTAACTATATGAAGTTTAATTAGAGGCTTTGATTTGACAAAAGTTACATTTCATGTTAGAAGGAAGCAGAGAAAGTTGAAAGAATATATAAATGAATGAAATCGGAACAGAGAAAGAAATTAAAAGATGCTAATCTGAAGAAGAGTGAAAGGAAAATCAAATTTGAATAGGTGAAAATAGAGAGTGTAATAGTAAAGAGAGAAGGAAAAAAAGAGTGAAAAACTTAAGAGTGAAAGAAAGTGAAGAGAGTAAAAGTAGAGAAAGAGCAAAAGTGGAGACAGAAAAAGGAAAGAAAGGAGAGAGAGAAAAAGAAAAGAGAAAAAAGTAAAGAAGGAAGATAAAGAAGGAAAGAAGAGAAAGAGAAAAGTGATAAAGAAAGAAAGGAGAGAGAAAGTGAAAGAGAGTAACGAGAGAGAGAGAGAAAGTGAATTAAAAACATAAGAAAGTAAACCTCTTAAAATATTATCAAATAAAAAAAAACAACAGAAAACAAAAATGAAAACATCAGTAAACTGAAGAAATTTGAATGAAGCCAAAAGGCAAAAATGAAAAACAAAAAAGCAATAAGAAAAGAAATGAAAGCAAATAAAACAAACTGAAATAAGGCTGCCTCATCATTCAGTTTCAAAGAAGTTGTTTTGATTTCATATATATATATATATAGAGAGAGAGAGAGATGAAAAAAACTTTCCCAACTCAATAATGAAGTCTTTTACCAACTTAAAAAAAATAAAAGAAAGAAAAGATCTTTTTGTTAGATTTTACAAAGTGGTTCAAGCTGATAACTTTTCGCCACCCCTTTGTAAAATATCACTTAAAAAAATAAAAACAATATTAAATATCTTTTCTATGTTTATTGAATCATAACTGATGCCAACATTGAAATTAAAAAGACTAATTAACAAAGCCAGTTATAAAAAGATTGAAATAAAAAAGAACGAAAAACAAAAGTAAACTAAAAGAGAAAAAGGAAAATTTTAAAACAAGCAGATGTGAGACATTTATTTCTTTTTCTTAATTGTCACTGAAAATACAAACAAAATAGATTAATTGAAATCTTTGCATAACAATTTTATTCTAAAGCAAGATCAATGAGATTTTGCAGTCAGACAGAAGATTTATTTAATGAGATCTTTCAATTTCAGGAATTCAATTCTTGTATTTGTTTGCACACAACAGATGTCTTAGAGTTATCACTGGAGACTGAATCAGAGTAAATCTCTTAAAATCATCAGCATCTTTCTTGGTTGCCATGCAAGCCATCATAGAACTGATGTTATTAACTGAGTCTTATTTCTTTCTTAAATTTCTGATTCCCCTAATCTTGAGTCAAAAGATTTGTTGTGGCCCTAAGTACATCTATGATTATGGGCATGATACTAACAATATGCTCTCTAGCAAGGTCCTGGTATTTTTAAAATTTCTTCACATTCACTCTGTGATGTTACCACCGCTATTGTTATTATGAAAGAAAAAAAACATTTTGCACTGGTTAAATAACTCAAACAAAAGGTGTCAGAGAGAAATGTTGATACTTAGATAATTGACACATGTATAAAAAAACAAAAGAAAACAAGGTGTGTAAAAAAGAAAAAAAACATAAAAGTCAGATGTTTAAAATTAAGAAAGAAAACCAGGGGTGTAAAAGAAAAAAAAATTTAAGATGTGTAAGATGTATAAGAGAAAAAAATGTAAGAAAACAGGTGTGTAAAAGAAAGCTAGATGTAAAAGAAAAACAAAAGAAAAACCACAGGTGTGTAGTAGAAAGACAAAAAACCTAGGTGTGTAAAAAGAAAGAAAAAAAAAACGAAAAATAAATGTGTAAATGAAAGCTTGGTGTAAAATAAAAATAAAAAGAAAGCCAGGTATGTAAAAAAAAAAAATGGAAGAAAAGCAGGTGTGTAAATAAAAGCTAGGTATAAAAGAAAAAAAAAGCAGGTGGACAATTGTAAAACAAGGAAGCTAGCCAGGTATGTAATAAAAAAAAAAAAAAAAAAAAAAAAAAACAAAGCTAGGTGTATAAAAGAAGTAAAAGAAAGCTAGGTGTGTAAAGGAGAAAAAAAAGAAAGAAAAAGCAAGCTAGTTGTGTAAAAAGAAAAAAAAAAAAGAAAAAAAATTCTCCTGACCTGTGTTGTGAATAAAATAGAGAAAATGATGATTTCAGGAACAATAAAATATTCCAGTGAAGACTAGAACATCTAAATTGATTTAGTTTTATTGAAAAATAAAAACTAGGCTAAAAGTAGAATGGAACTGAGTGATAACAATGGATTTTGGAGAAACTAAAACAGATGCTATGTATGACTCATGTTGAGATACTCAAAGTAAAAGCAATTTTTAAGTCCAGAGTAAGAGACAGACCCTTGACTTCTTTTCAACAATACCTCCAATGTTCTGCCTTGTCTGGCTGTAAAGAATTGATTTATACATTCACCGTTAAAAGGATCCTACATATACGGTGGGTGTGATCCTTGGTTCTAAATGGTTACAGGGGAGGGGTTGTTGCAGAGACGTCTACACCACATAAGAATTAAAGTTCATAATCAAGTCATATTTTCTCACAATTTGAAGATCAAAGTTGATTGAGAAGCAAGAAACCAGAAGCGATTTACCGCAAGTAAGAAGTGTGAGAAAAACTATTACCATAGAATTTATCATTCCATCAAAGCCTATTCAACTGTAAAATGAGAAAACATTCCCCAAAATCAAGAAATGTACTTAAATTCATCAATTCTATGTCCCTCCGGTAGCAAGGAATGTTTTGAGAAGTGTGTAACCTCTTAATTGCTGTTGTTGCCAGGTTCACCCAAATCCAGGGTAGTAGCATCTGTTTAGGGCAAATAGTTAAGCCCCCCCCAAACAAGAGGCAAAACACTATGAAAGCCTAGAAATACATTTTCATAGTAAAAATATCAATACAATTATGAAAAAGAAAAAAGAAAAAAAAAAAACAGAAATTTTTGTAAATGAAATTATTAATTCTCTCAAAAAATAAAATTTCAACATTAAATGACCTGTAAGGAGGTGATTCGAGTTTGAGTTTTGTTTAATGGCATATCAACACCTCTGTGGGTTATTTAATGCCAAAATAGGTAGGGTTTTAGGTATTATTTTTTTAATGTTCAGTTATAGTGAGAAGGTTGATTTAGTCAGATTTTTATTAGAATTTTTTCATTTATTCTTTTTGATTTTAGAAAACTGAAAATGTATTCTAGTTTTGTATTCAAAAATGTTTTGCTGAGATGTTTTTTTTTCCTTCAAAAATGTGTTATGGTAATATTTTTCCCTTCAAAAATGTATATTTTTCTATGAAAGTCTATTTTTATACTTTCATAATGTTTTGACCCCAGTTTGGGGGTTAACTATTTTCCCATAGCTGGGACCCTAACAGGTACTAGCACACTGGATCAAAGTAGACCTGAGAACAATAGCAATTAAGAGGTGGTTCCATGCTCCTTACAACATCCCGATCAGAGGCCTTGCAGCTGGATGCAGTTTACCATCATGCCTAGGACCCCATAGGGAGTTGATCAGTCATTTAATGCCATATGTGAAACACGCTTGGGCGATCATGTCTCAAAAGAGACATGACTGACTGGGCAGAAGATTATCTCGCAGTAGGTTGCCATTGCTTTCTGTGGTAGATTGGTTGCCAGCCAAAGCTATAGAACCCAATCTGTCCTGTTATTTAACCCATAACTGAAAGAAAGAGACGGATTACTACCTTTCCCAAGAATATTTGCGCGTAAGTGAATGAAATGAATTCAACTGGAACTTGAACTCGGCTCCCCGATTTCTTGATCCGAGCCCATATCCACTGCTCCACAACGCAACGGAGTTGATATGTTGCTAAAACAAACAAACCCAAACCCTAAATTTTAGGTATGAGGGATCAAATTTCATCAGAACAATTATCATGAAAGTATTTGTAGAAAAGGCAGAGGAATGTCACATCATGGTGGTGAGAAGCTGACTGAAGCTGAGATGCCAGGTCAAATCTAATAACATTGCAGATTCTTTGTATTTTATCAGGAATATCAAAATATACAGAGTGCAATGGGTAAAATATTGCCATTATACATTTTTAATTTTGCGCATGCTCATGGTTCATTTTTGTAATTTTTTGACTAAACACTATAGCACAGTTGGGCACTATCTGTGAGAAAAACAGCACCAGGATGCAATTTGTCCTGGCAGAAACTGCTTGCAATACCGCTCGGCATTCACACCAAAGGCTCCAATATGAACATTGAATGTCAATCTGAAGATAGTGCCAATGTTTCAGAAAGAGTTGGCAAAAATCTAATGGTAATTACAAAGGTGTCTGAAGTGATCATTAGTGAAAGCAATATTATGCTTCCTTTCATCTTGCCAGAGAGTCTCAGACTCAATATGGAGGCCTACATCAAGTGCCTTGAGAAGATAGTGCTGCACTGGGACAAGATAGTAGCTGCTGGAAAATCCTATGTCTGGCAACAGGACTTTGCACCAGGCTACACAAGTAGAAGAACCCAATCATGACTCTCAGACTATTTCTGCAACCCCTTTGTTTATTTCATCTGTAACTCCCTTGATTATTATGTGTGGGGTGCAGTAGAGTGAGGGACCCATAAAGACTCCTTGGATGACCAAAGTTGAGCTGAAGGCAAAGATTACAGCAGCATTCACTAATTTAAATAAAATCATCCAGAAGAGTTCAGGAGATTCTAAAGTTGTTTAGAGGCTGAGGTTGAAGTCAATAGCGATTTTCTTGAATTAATTTTCTCCTTAGTATTTAAAGATACATTTACCAAAGTGACTGAAATATTATTTACACTGTTGGGACTGTGGTTCCCATCTTTATTGCCATAATTATGACTTTTGACTATTGTACGCTCCAGCCTTCTTCAGGTGCTAGGAATTTTGAATCAAACCCTTTATTTCCTAACAACTTAAGAAGGCCAGGGCATACAATGGCCAAAATGTTGTAAACATAGTAATAACAATAAAGACAGCAGTCCCAACAGTGTAAATAATATAAATATATTAGGATCACCATAAAAAAAAAAAAGAGTCAAATAGTTATCTCCCCTGGACCATTCAAGAGCGTCAGTTCCCCAACTAATAAGTAAGTGTATGTTGGAAGACAAGAAGGGACTTCTGGTAGAGGCTGGCAAATATGGCAGGCAGAACTTTGTCACACTCTCTATAAACACAGTTAATCAACATCCACAACTGTTCGCTGTACTCATGTTTCCACAATAATAAATTCCCTCGTTGTTTCCAAGACTCGGCGAGTGTGTCATTTTTCCATTACCGTTTTACTTTGTCATGTTAAAAACATAACAAAACTGGCAACGAAGATGAGGATGCAGCACGTGGAAATATTCATCTCCAGGATTGGAAGGAAAAGAAACTGACAAGTAGAATTTGTTTCATTGAGTGGAAATTTCAGAAATTGCATTTTAGACTTGAATTTCGTGGACACACAAAATAACACCAGGTATGTTGAACATAGTTTTTTGAAAAAAAAAAAAAATCTCTCTTGTTTCCGGAATTTTTTTCCCTTTTCCATTCAGTATGAAATAACGGATCCAAATACTATCCAACAGATTCTACAACAGCATTTAAGGCTGATAGAACTCTTTTCAGAGAGACTAGGGACTGTACCACAACCAAATCCTCCATCAACGAAATTAATATTGGACAAGCTCTTTACATAGTCTATAATCCACAGATATAGTTCCTTCTGCATTTCTATTGCTCTTTCAGATAGCATTCTGAGCATGAATATTGCATTCCTTGTTTCGATATCTTTAACTAAGCTACACCTTGTCCTGTCTCTGGGCCAATTCTGCTGCGTGTTCTCTTCATTAGAATCTGGATGATGAGTTTTGTTATGTGGCTTATTAGCCTGACTGTTCAGTGAAGTTCACATTCCTTTGCACCTGGCTTCTTAGGTAGAGCTATAAAAATTTATCTGCAAAGGTTCTCCGGTATATTGCCACTGTTGTAGATTTCATTTATTATTTCTGTGAGCCTGTCTATAACAAAGTCTTCTAAGGGCATCAATATCTCATTTACAATCCTATTGAGTCCTGCTGCTTTATTTCTCTTCAATTTGGCTATTGATGATTTTACTTCGGCTTTTAATATTTCTGGTCCATCTGTATTTTTGTGTATTATTGGTTGCTCTCTCCTGTTGATGGAAGAGATCACAAATATACTCATCCAATCTCTGAAGTATTGTTTTCTTTTTCTAGTATGAGTGTACCATCCTTTGCTTTTATACATCCTGTTGATGAGCAGATCTTTTGTTCTGTTAGTTGTTATCACTCTCTCTACTTCGGTAGATTTATTGTCGAGCCATCTTTCTTTAGCCTGTCTGCATTTTTTCCTTATTTTCTTGTATTTTGTTTCATATTTTGGCATCGTTTTTTGTCTCTTTTTTTAAAATCATTTCCTCCCAAGCAAGGCATTAATGCCACTAATGTGAAGGGGGTGACATAAAAAAGTTGAAGTATTAGACAGGAGGAGAGTAAAGACAAAGACGAACCAGCTACAGGGGGTGAAAGAGAAAGGTCAAGAGAAGGATGTGAACACAGGGGTGAAGACAGTTGCAAAGGTAGAGAGAAAAGAAAACAAACAAACAAAATATACAGGGTGATGTAGAATAGGCTGGAGTTAAGTGGATTAGAGATGGGAATTGACTTTGCATTTAAATTCCTGGAGGTTATAGCTGTCAGGAAAGCAAGTATATAGAATGAAGTTCCACAGGTGAAAAGCACAAAAAAAGAAGCTGCTGGAATAGAATTGTCGCCTGTATTTGGTTGATCTAACTGTAAAAGTGTGAGACCTTGCTGCCAGTTTTGCAACAGCACAAAGAATCTCTTCAGTGATCCACTCATTTTTCTCTAGACGTGCTTTTCCCTTTGGAATGAAGTCATTTTCCGATGTCTCTAGAGCCACTCTTAGTGCATCCCATTTTGAGCTTCCATTTCCAATATGTCCTTTGTATCTTGTTTTCACATTGTCCATATACATTTCTTGCAGGTTCAGGTCATTCCTGAGTCTATTGTACTGCAGTCTTAGGGCTGTGTTAGGTTTCTTTATTCACCTTAATTTTATCCTTAGTTTGCATAAAACTGGGATGTGCTCACTTCAACAAGAGATTAGGAAATGCAGTCCTTCACTGCAAAGCCTACCCAGATACTGACTGGGGATGTGACTGACATGAACATATTTGTTAAAATGTGATGTCAGTGTTATTTGGACAACAATTTATCCATCACACTCTGTATTTCTCTAACAAAATTCAAAACATGGATGGATGGTAGACATAAATATGTAAGAATTTCTGGTGAGAAAAATTGTTTTATCTGACCTAGTTAAACATCTTTCCTAGCAATTGGTCTAATGATCAAATCAATATAATCTTTCATGTCAGCAGAAAAATTTAGTCCAAAAAATGCAATCAATTACTTTTCTGGATACCAAGCAGGTGCAATGAGTCACTCTCTGGATACCAAAAAGGCAAAATGAGTCACTCTTCTGGATACCAAGAAGGCAAAATGAGTCACTCTTCTGGATACCAAGAAGGCAAAATGAGTCACTCTTCTGGATACCAAGAAGGCAATGGAAGTCACTCTTCTGGATACCAAGAAGGCAAAATGAGTCACTCTTCTGGATACCAAGAAGGCAAAATGAGTCACTCTTCTGGATACCAAGAAGGCAAAATGAGTCACTCTTCTGGATACCAAGAGAAGGCAAAATGAGTCACTCTTCTGGATACCAAGAAGGCAAAATGAGTCACTCTTCTGGATACCAAGAAGGCAAAATGAGTCACTCTTCTGGATACCAAGAAGGCAAAATGAGTCACTCTTCTGGATACCAAGAAGGCAAAATGAGTCACTCTTCTGGATACCAAGAAGGCAAAATGAGTCACTCTTCTGGATACCAAGAAGGCAAAATGAGTCACTCTTCTGGATACCAAGAAGGCAAAATGAGTCACTCTTCTGGATACCAAGAGAGCAAAATGAGTCACTCTTCTGGATACCAAGAAAGCAAAATGGTCACTCTTCTGGATACCAAGAAGGCAAAATGAGTCACTCTTCTGGATACCAAGAAGGCAAAATGAGTCACTCTTCTGGATACCAAAGAGGCAAAATGAGTCACTCTTCTGGATACCAAGAAGGCAAGGCAGGTCACTCTTCTGGATACCAAGAAGGCAAAATGAATGCTCTTCTGGATACCAAGAGGCAAAGAATGAGTCACTCTTCTGGATACCAAGAAGGCAAAATGAGTCACTCTTCTGGATACCAAGAAGGCAAATGAGTCACTCTCCTGGATACCAAGAAGGTAAAATGAGTCACTCTTCTGGATACCAAGAAGGCAAAATGAGTCACTCTTCTGGATACCAAGAAGGCAAAATGAGTCACTCTTCTGGATACCAAGAAGGCAAAATAGGTCACTCTTCTGGATACCAAGAAGGCAAAATGAGTCACTCTCCTAGAGTCCAAGAAGGCAAAATGAGTCACTCTCCTAGAGTCCAAGAAGGCAAAATGAGTCACTCTCCTAGAGTCCAAGAAGGCAAAATGAGTCACTCTCCTAGAGTCCAAGAGAGCAAAATGAGTCACTCTCCTAGAGTCCAAGAGAGCAAAATGAGTCACTCTCCTATAAAGTCAAGAGAGCAAAATGAGTCACTCTCCTAGAGTCCAAGAAGGCAAAATGAGTCACTCTCCTAGAGTCCAAGAAGGCAAAATGAGTCACTCTCCTAGAGTCCAAAGAGAGCAAAATGAGTCACTCTCCTAGAGTCCAAGAAGGCAAAATGAGTCACTCTCCTAGAGTCCAAGAGAGCAAAATGAGTCACTCTCCTAGAGTCCAAGAAGGCAAATGAGTCACTCTCCTAGAGTCCAAGAAGGCAAAATGAGTCACTCTCCTAGAGTCCAAGAGGGCAAAATGAGTCACTCTCCTAGAGTCCAAGAAGAGCAAAATGAGTCACTCTCCTAGAGTCCAAGAAGGCAAAATGAGTCACTCTCCTAGAGTCCAAGAAGGCAAAATCAGTCACTCTCCTAGAGTCCAAGAAGGCAAAATGAGTCACTCTCCTAGAGTCCAAGAAGGCAAAATGAGTCACTCTCCTAGAGTCCAAGAAGGTAAAATGAGTCACTCTCCTAGAGTCCAAGAGGCAAAATGAGTCACTCTCCTAAGAGTCAAGAGGGCAAAATATAAGGTCACTCTCCTAGAGTCCAAGAGAGCAAAATGAGTCACTCCCTTTCCTAGGAAGTCCAAGAAGGCAAATGAGTCACTCTCCTAGAGTCCAAGAAGGCAAAATGAGTCACTCTCCTAGAGGTCCAAGAAGGCAAATGAGTCACTCTCCTAGAGTCCAAGAGAGCAAAATGAGTCACTCTTCTGGATACCAAGAAGGCAAAAATGAGTCACACTTCTGGAGGTTAGCATCAGCCATGCTGATGGAAGAAAAAAAATAGAAATAAAACAAGTGGCAGAAATTTTCCTTACATGATGGGAAGACATCAGTAGCACTCGTATCTTCAAGCTAAATTTTATCATTATGTTGGCTGATTGCATCATATGAATAAAGTTAGGCAATAATAAAGTTTCTTGGAAAATGAAATGTGTCATCTAAGCTGAATTTTCTTGTTATCTTTTATTAATAGTCTGTTTAAAGATATATTCTCTCTGAAATATTCATATAATATGTCAGTAAATTCTGAAGATTACATTTTGTTGAATAGCTATTTCAGCAAGAAAACTTGCTTCATCAGCAACAATCCAAAACAAAAATTTATTAATTTAAATATGTTACAAAACTTCATTTACTGAAAAGAGCCCCAAAACATATCCATACACAGGAAGTTCATAAAAAAGTGGGGATTGGGATTTTACCTATATATACTTCCTTTTTTGGAAGTAAAATTATATATATTCCGACAGAAAGTTTATGCCAGATGGAGGAAATATTGTAAAAGTGTCTGATGATATGAGCTAGTTAAGCTCATTGAAATGAACTATAGTTTATAACTAATATGACGTGTTGAGTTTTCCTTTATAAACTATATATATATATATATATATATATATATATAGGCATAATGACTAGTAACTGATTGTTGATAAAATCATTTGATCTAATATTTCTACCTTTGTTGACTTGTTCAATGATGAAGTCAGTTCATCTTTTTTATTGTTTATTTATATTTTTAATCATGAATTGAATACATAAATACATATAGTTTTTTTTAGGTTGGCCTTCCTATATTAAATACCATCAAGAAATTTAATTACAAATGACATACAAGATGCTATACTTGCCTTCCTTGTTGGCTGCTATGTTTAATTTTTAAATAACATGACCTGGCAGGCAATAAAAAAACTATAGCACCTTACCTATCATTTTAAATGAAACTTGCATATTTTTATTTATATATATATATATATATATATATATATATATATACACACCCAATTGTTTACTTAAGTTTTTATTATGGAGTACAGATCCACTTCCTTCATGAAGAAGAGTAGGTCACCCGCATCAATGTCTTTGAATGGGTCTGTCATTAATAATTGCACTATCTTGTTTAGTGAGATCCAGGTCACTGCCATCAGGAAGTACTTAGCCTAATATAGCAATTGGCATGTTGCCATTTCTACCCACTACAATTTCTTCTTTTTAGTTCTGTGTGCCTTAAGATGTAGGTGATCATGGCTCTCCACATCTTCCTGTTCCTTGTAGCTCTTAATAAGTATAGTTTTTTTGTTATTTCTCCCAAACCCTGTTCTAATAACCATTTACTCAAGCCCATCAAGTATGTTACCAAATGCTTTCCACTTTGAATCAATCTGTCCTGTGAGTATTAGATTTGCCAAACACTCTTATCATTTCAACTGCCTCTTTTTGATGTCAAGTAGAAGTTTCCTCTTTGTTTCTATGTGGGAATTTTCTACTTGTTCTTTTTGTATCTTCAAGTTCTCATTTTCATTTTTCTAGGGTATGCCAATTAATAAATGGGAATATAGGTAAGATTATATATATATATATATATATATATATATATATATATATACATACTAGCAGTATAGCCCGGCGTTGCTCAGGTGTAATGAAAGCTTTAAAACTAATCCATAGTCCTGGAGCTCAGACTCTTTGGACGTTGGCACGAAAGACTAAAAAGCAATAGTTGTTTCCAGTTAAAGCGAAACAGTAGACTGAAAGAAAAATGAATGGATGTAAGTCAAATTTTGATTTCCTGGTATCGATATCAAATAAGTTTTTGTCATAAACTGAATTTTGAAGGCTAAATAAGTCCTCTGAGTAAATAGTATCATGGCTGAGACTAAGAACTACAATTATACCTACTTAGAGCCAAAATCGGTTCAGCCGTTTTGGAGTCTATAGGTAACGGACACACACACAAAGTTCCATTTATAGATAAGTTTAGATATACATATTGTCCTACATTGATGGCACAACTTGGAGTTTCGTGCATTATGAAGTCATCAGGTGTGTATTTCAAATTGACATTTTAATAGATATTAATTTAAGTTCACTTGATGTTCATGGGAATTAAATCTTATAAAATTGAATTACTGCTTTTTTTATCATAAGATTAAAAATTTAAATATTTTAAGATTACATATAGATAAAAAATTAAATGCAAAATTAAAATGAAAATATGAAATTTAAAGCAGTATTAAGAATATTAAAATTCAGGGAGAAGAAATCAAAGGGTCATAAATCATAAAACAAAAATTTTAAAATTTAAATATTCTAATATTGCCTGAAGATAGAAAATTAATATTTAATAATTTCAAATAAAAAACAATTAAAAATTAAAAAATAAAATTAAAAACTAAAAATTAAACAATGTGGGGAGCAAAAATTCAAGGGGTTTAATTCATAACTGTTTAAAGTAATACTGTAGGGAAAAGAAAGAAAAAATGAAAAGGGAAAGTAATGAAGAGGGGGAAAAATAGGCAAACATGAAGAGGAATCTACATCAATCTGGGTCTAAGAATTTAAGTATTTTTTTCTATGACTGCATGTAGTCATTAAACCACTTATTTTGTTAAGCAAATTAGGATTATTGATATGGTTTAAGATGACAAATTTTTCTAAAAGGCATATTTGGAATCACTTCTAACAGGTGGAAGATGAGATTTAACAACCACACGTTACCTTAAAACAACAGTAAATACAACAAAAGTCCTGCTTTAGCCATATATTTTGGAAATTAAAAAACAAGAACCCATTTTTTACCTAGAATATCATGGCTAAATCCAAACATTACACTAGAAAAGGAGATAGATGTAATTATAAGAAAGGGTATATATATATATATATATATATATATATATATATATATATATCCTATTTTTACTACTTGAAAACATAATTATTGCAAAAACATAAAATAGTAAGGCACTGCTAAAGCTTTCATAACTGGTAGTAAAGAGAATGAACTGATCTGATGCTGCTTTGCTATTGCTTCGCTTTTCATGATTGTGACAGGATGAAAAAAAAAAAAAAATATATATATATATATATATATATATACATACACACAAATAAATACACAACAGTCTTTATTGTAACACAGAGTATATATATATATATATATATATATATATATATATATGCTGACTTAACTTTTACAATTTTTCTTTTTTTTCTGCTCTTTTTACAGAAGGATACTGTGGATATCATGGATTGAGCATGTGAGTAATGTGAGACATGATGAGATTTTAGAAAGGATGGAAACGAAAAGGAAATTAACACTGAGCGTCAGAAAAAAGATAGCTTAAGTTCTTTGGGAGATGTGATAAAGAAGGAAGACTTGAAGAATCTGATACTCGCAGGTCAGATAGAGGGAAAGAGAGAATAATATATTTGAAGGGCCTGAACAGGTGGATGGCAAAGCGTGCTAATAGCTACCAGGGATAGGGAGATGTGGAAGGCTACATCCTGAAGGGACATGGCACACAGAAGAACTTCATTTTGGAAGTGTCACACTTGATTTTATCTTCAATAATAATTATCATTATTATTATTAAATTTCTACTGGAAAACCTGCAACTTTTACTGCAAGAACAAGTATGGACACCACTCAAACTCAGTTAAAGTGTTTGGACATGTAACAATTTTATGGAGCTTTGCATAGATCTATCTATCACCCGGTTCACACTCCACCTACATCTATTGAACAGGTTAAGAGTTCCCTGTTTAGGATGTGGTTTCTGGCTTTCTTTTTTCCAATCTTTTCACTCTTACATAGCCCCTGCACATCAGTGGCGTTACCGCCTTGCTCGGGGTGATATGATTAAAAAAAAAAAATACATGAAGACAGAACAATCAAAAGGTAATTGTCCAAACATGATCAAAAAACACAAAAACTGAACATGCTTTCTTATTGACATGGCACTACCCGCAGACTGTAATGTATCTTTGAAGATCTTTAAAAAAAAAAATATCAATATACAAGGATCTTTAAGTGGAAACCTAAAATACAAGGTATTGAAGACATCAATAATTTCTGTCATGGCTGTGACCCTGGGTCTAATAAGAAGAATTTCTTATAGACTCATCAAAGGATCCTTGTTAAACCATGCCTTAAAGAAATAAAAAAAAAAAGTTCTTCCCACAAGTACAGCTTATACCTTACGAAGGGTGCTTTCTCTATGTAAAATGTTTACTCTTGTAATATAACAATCTAGGCCCACCCGAGGAAGTGAGGAAGCGGGGGCATTTTCCGGCCGTTGAAAGGAACGGATGGTTGTTTGACCTTATTTCCGGCAGTAGCGGAAATGGCTACAAGAGGCAAACAGAACAGGTGTCTCTGAGAATTACGTGGGCGTGCGTAGGCGAGGCAAAAAATCGGAAGTACCGGTTTGGAGATAAAAAGACCTCGGGCACGGATTTCACGTCAGACGAGTCTGGGCAGAGAGACAGAGTCAGGCAGAGAGCCAGACCAGACCAGAGGAGCAACAGATACGACACCCCCCCCCATCAACCCTTGGAAGCGCGCTCTCACTCTTTGTTCACTAGGCTACACGGTCCACCGTTCATTAATAAAAATATCACTTGATATATTTTTATATACAGACGTGTTTGTTGTTTATTGATATACAACACTCTTATTTTCATTGCAAAAATGTTCAATGTAAAATGTCATTTCTGACTTTAGGTCTCTCCTTTTACATGGAAGGAAATGAGTATGCAACAGAAATTAAAGAAAATAATGAAAATACTTCATTTCTTTCCAGATAATAACTTGATATATTCTTGTCATTTCCTCAGATTTCATAAACATGTGTAAACCTTTTTGACAATGTTCGGACAGTTGTCATTTTTATTGTCATATCCACAATGTTTGAATCGTTGTACACTCCAGACTTCTTCGAGTGCTTGGAATTTCAAATCAAACCCTTTATTTCAATCACTGAGGCATATGTTACGAGGATGCATTTATATATAAAAGCTAGCAGTATAGCCCGGCGTTGCTCGGGTGTAATGAAAGCTTTAAAACTAATCCATAGTCCTGGAGCTCAGACTCTTTGGACGTTGGCACAAAAGACTAAAAATCAATAGTTGTTTCCAGTTAAACTGAAACTGTAGACTGAAAGAAAAATGAATGGATGTAAATCAAATTTTGGTTTCCTGGTATTGATATCAAATTTCCTGCACTATTATAAGAACTGCCACTTCTGAATATCGTTTCTTATGTTTTTGTCTACGAGTGTATCAAATTTGATTAAAATCGAACCACTCCTTCTATAACCCGATTTTTTCGATTATCGATTTTCGATATTTATCATGGGTACCTCCACACAAAACCTAGCTAAGAACACTTGCAGATGCTTATAGTACAACTGTGTAAATTTTCAAGAAAAGTGATTCAGCCGTTTCGGAGTCTATAGGTAACGGCTACTCACACACACAAAGTTCCATTTATAAATAAGTTTAGATACTAATCATGTCTAAAAAGTTATAGTAAGGGATTCTATTGAGTCCTACTTGTTATTACAGAAAAGTTTTAACTCTGAAGTAGTTGTAAAAATAGAGAAATTAGGAATAGAATGTTTTGGAAGATTGTAGAAAATTCCAGTAGAATCTAGAGAATTCTAAAGGTTCTAGAAATATGCAAATTAGGTGTTAGCCCCTATAAAAATAGGTTTTGGGAAGAGAGTAGTTAGTTGTTATCAGGATATGCTGACATTATCAACTCCGGCTTTGATTCAAGGATTTCTATCCAGCCGAAAGAATCTCTAAGAAGTTACCAACCAACTAAATCCTGAAAGAGAACCTTATGGAACTATATAGGTAAATAGATATTTTTGACTCTTTAATTGATCAAACTAATAATTATTCTTTATATAAACATTTGAGGATTTCCAAAAAAGTATAGCACTAACTACTTTGTTAACTTAACTAGGCAAAGATACTGACCTTTCCTTCCCTTTTGTAACTCTACATTTCTGTTTTGAATGCAAATAATTGTAAATTTTGTATGTATATATCATTTTGTGTTTATCGTAAATTAAATATTTGTCTGTGATTTGTCTCTGAGTTTTGGTCAGTCCTTTTTCTTTTTTCTTTTGTTACAACTTAACCCGTAACAAAATTGGGGGCTTGTCTGACTATAATATCGCAAAAGAAATCTTCCAGAATGTTCTATTTCTAATTTTTCTATTTTCACGACTACTTCATGAATTAAAACTTTCCTGTAATAGCAAGTGAGACTCAATAGAATCCCTTACAACAACTTTTTAGACATTATTATTATTTTCATATTTAAATGCATCCTTGTAACACATATTCTTGTTCCATGTTCCATGCCACTTCCAGATGTCATGTAGTTATTTACTAAGCACCTGGAGATGGCTGGAGTGTACATCGGCAAAAATCCCATAAATATGGCAATAAAGATGAGGACAACAGTCTGAACAATGTAAATACTACCTCATCTCAGAAGTATAGACAAAAATGTGTAACCCTATCCTAAACATTTGTCATTGCCATTTCTGGTAGGTTTAAATTTTAACCCCATATACTTCTAGTGTCATTTTAAACTGATGCTTGTTCCTTTATATATTGTGAGAAGAGAAAACATGTAAATTAAAAGCCGAAGATGCCAAAATAAAGCAATTACCAAAATTCAAATACCCAGGAAGTGATTGAACAGATTATGGAAGATGTTACATCAAAATCTGAAGACACATTGGGATCAAGAGAGTTGCCTTCCAAAAGTTAATCAAAGTATTAAGAAGCAGGAGCATTTTTATAGTGTTTGTTGGATTTGATTTCCACAGTTTATGAACCCATTCTTATTTAAAGGTTATTTAAAGTCAGAAAATATTTTTAGATTGTAAGAATTTTTTTTTGCGAAAATGATTTAGTGACTTTTCTTTTTTTGCAGGAAGCTTTACTTTGTAAAAGGCCCAGGGGCTACTCGAGGTAGAGTATTATGTTAATGAGCAGTTTATTTTGATATGAAGGGAAGACGATATTAATAGGAAATCTGCCAAGGCTGAAAAAGTAAACCTGGCTGATACTCCTGAAATGGATCTCCAATCAGGGGCAGGAAATGGCTTGTAAATTTGAATGCCTCCAAAACAAAGCTGCTCCTCTTTAATCACGATGACCTCAGTTTTTCAACTGACCTGAAATAGAACAAATATATCAAATCTATACCTTCCTCTACTGCTACGAAATTTGGGTCTCTGTGATGGGCCAGGGAACTTTTCTCATCCGAATCTGTCTTGCACATTTACAAATCCATCATTCTTCCTTACACTGAATACAATTGTCGTATCCGGTTGGATGCTATTCATTTCAAGGTTCTCCACAAAATCCAAAGAAGGATCTGCAATGCAATCAGTCCTGACTTGGCATCTCGACATCAGTCACTTTTTCATCAACCTGACATGGCTTCCTCCTGCCTTTTCTACAAATATTTTCATTACAAATATTTTCATTACAAGCTTTTTTTCCCCCCTCGGGTATACCACCCATGTGAATTTAAGTGTGTTACTAAACTGGCACCCACGCTCCACCCTTTTACTATTGAAATAATTAAATGCAACTGTAACTTCTACTTAAACAGTTTTTCATGCACTTCCCGCCTGGAGAAATCCCTTCCATTTACTTACTTTCCTGATAGTACAATCTCCAAAAATTTAAATGCAATGTCAGATGCCATCTTCTATCTTCTTGGATCCTGTTCATCTTTTATTCTTACTTCAACACCCACTGTACCCAGTCTTTTCTCTCACTGTAACTCTCTGCATACTAGTGGCAGTCCTGCCTTGATTGGGGGTGAAAGGATTAAAAAAAAAGAAAAAAAAAGGTAATGGTTAACCTTAGCTTTGATTGTAGTGATCAGGGACATGTTCTCTTGAGAGTCAGTTCCACAGATTTGTGGGTAGCTTGTTTGAGTAGAACTTACTTCTCACTGATGAAATATGGAGAGAAACTGGGTGATTTGTCACAATGTCAGTGTATGGTGGGTCCTTGTCACAAAAATTTGAATTGGCAGAACTAGGGAATCAATGTGGGAAAAGTGTGTAACATGAAAAACAAAATTTATAAAGAAAAAAAAAACAAAAAATAAAATATTTTTGAAAACTTATTTAGTAAAGTAAAAACATGAATGAATAAAATTCCTGGAAGAGATTTAATTAAAAACAAATTTTCTTTTTGTTAAATAAAAAAATAAAATAAAAGTACCTTACCCATTGTACTTGTTTTTATTAAAATTAAGTTTTCACTCACCTGAAACAGAAAAAAAAAAGATTCGTTTTTAAAATTTTACAACATCAAAGCAAAAACATAAAAATGTAATCAATAAATAAAATGTTTTTGTTTTCAGATCTATCCTGAATTCGCTAAGTGGCGTAAATGGCAGTAAGCAGACTTCTATAATTAGGTCACTGTGTTGAGCCAGAAATTTTTTTTTGTCTGAATCCATCTTGCACATATACAAATTTACCATTCATCTGTGCATTGAATACTGTTGTCATAGCTGCTGTCTGTCAATCATCACAGGCAACCTCTCCCACCTCCTATAAGCACAAACCAAGCGAGTCTCCCTGAGAGTGATACACTGCGCCTCCTCAGCCTTACTTTCTTTTCCGATCTCAAGTGGAACTATTACATTGGGTCAATAGCTAAATCCATGCTAGGAAGGTTGGGTAACTGTGTCGGGCCAGGATTTTTTTCTACCTGAATCCATTCTGCATATATACAAATCAACCATCCGTCTGTGCATGGAGTACTGCTATCACATATAGTCAGGTGCACCTCCTGTTCATCTCAGTGTTCTTAACAAGCTTGAAAAGAGAATCAGTAATATGATAGGTACCGACTTGACGGCTCGACTCCAGCCACTTTCCCACCAATGGGATGTGGCTTCCCTCTGTCTGTTCTATAAATACTTTCATGGCTTCTACTCCAACAAACGTAAGTCACTGGTGCCCCTGCAACAGGTGTTTACTTGAGAAACCAGACTGGCAACTGGCTCTCACCCATTCACAGTCAGATCAACCAAATGCAGATGACAATTCTACTCCCTCATCTTCTTTTTTTGCATTTCCCGCTTGTGGAACTCACTTCTATATTCTTGCTTTCCTGATGGTTAGAACCTCCAGGAATTTAAATGCAATGTCAATACTCATCTCTTAACCCCTTGACTCTAGTTCTTTCCACACCACCCTCTATATCCTTTCCTTTCTCTCCACCTTTGCAACTGTCATCAAACCTGTATTCCCATCCTTAACTGGTTCGTCTTTCTCTTTACTTTCTTCATATCTAATTTTTGTTTTACTCTTATGTAGCCCCCAGCACATCACTGGTGTTACCACCTTGCTCAGGGTGATACGATTAAAAAAAGTATCTGGTTGGGCACTCCAGCTATTCATTTCAGGGTTCTCAACAAAAATTTATTTGTATGATTAACTGAGCAGATTCATGCCAACTTCAAAGTCTTGTTAGAACATCATAACAGTGTCCTCACAAAAAATTGAAGTCAGCATGAATCTGCTCATTAAAGCGAAACTCTTCATACTTAGGATTGCTATCTCTACCTCGATATTGAGCACATTACAATAAAAACCTGCTTGCCAAAATACATTATCATTAAAACCACTGAAAGAACAACAACCTTAGCACTAAATATTTACAAATAGCCCTGACGAGTGAAACATTATAATAGTGATCTCACAGAACTTCAAAGTCAGCATGAATCTGCTCAGATAAAGTGACAAACTTTTTGTACTTATATATATATATATATATATGTGTGTGTGTGTGTGTGTGTGTGTGTTTGTGTGCTTGCACACGCAGGGTGTAAAAGAATTATTTCAATGAAATCAGTCAAAAGTAAAAAAAACATTTTGAAGTATTTCATTAGTTATCTCTTGCACTGCTTACTGAATGTGTTCTTTAAGATCCGATAAAACTGAAACTTATTAAACTCTATGCAAAGAAATCCAGAAGCAGGGGCTTGGGACATCAGCAAAGAAGCATTGTTGTATATTCATTATTAATAGGGTTAATTATTAATAGGGTACTGAAAGAAAATTAAAATAAAAATAGAAAAATTAGCAAGTTATAAATACAGTTAGAAATTTTAAGACTTTAACACGTTAAAGATGATGAAAAGAAAAGTGAGTTTAAAAAAAAAAAGTTACCAATGTCAAGACAATAACTAATTGTGAAACACCAAATATATATATATATATATATTGATTGATTGTTTAATTACTTAGTTTTTAGTTATAAGATTAGATCAGTACACATTTGTATTAAAAAGTGTTAAATATGATTATATTGTAGAACTTTTAAATATTCTTCATTTGTAAATGAGTTATTACACAACCTAGGTTTCTACTATATGGTGTCTTCAAGCAATTTGAAATAATTGATTTTACCGTTTACCTTTTTTTTTAAGAACACTCACATAAGGGTGATTTTTTGAACACGCAATTTTTAAAATTACAAGAAATTATAACCTTTTCATCCATGGTTGTATGAACCTAATAAGTATTTTTTGGTATGATTACACTTAGTCATATAAAATACTTATTAGGTTCATACAAACATGGATGAAAAGGTTATAATTTCTTGTAATTTTAAAAATTGGGCATTCAAAATTTCCCCATTATGTGAGTGTTAAAAAAAAAAAAAAAAAAAAAAATCACTGTTATGTGAGCATTCATAAAATAAAAATGGTAAAATCAGTTATTGCAAATCGCCTGAAGACATCACATAATAGAAACCGAGGTTGCGTAATAACTCATTTACAAATGAAGAATATATATATATATATGTAAACATGTTACGGAAATTAACGAAATTTAATGAAACTTGGTTATAAGCAACCGACAATTTGTAATGAATTATTTTGAACATTATTTTTACCGATACTCGTATTTAAGTAGATATTCTGTTTTTAATTAAACAGTATTTTATATTTATATCTACCGGCCTGATTATTTCACGATAAATTTTTATGACGAAAATGTGTGCTACCCAGCAGGATTCGAACCTGCGACCCCTATTACATAGGGGAAGCATACCATTTGATCTGGTACCGTCTTGACCACTCGACCATGGATAGCCTCTTGATCAGACGAGGTTTTTATCATGCTTATATAATTTCCGTAACATGTTTACATTTGTTTGACATTACGATACATTACAGAGCAGATATGGTTTGTTTACGATAGATTGAAAATTGTGTTATATAAGCATGATAAAAACCTCGTCTGATCAAGAGGCTATCCATGGTCGAGTGGTCAAGACGGTACCAGATCAAATGGTATGCTTCCCCTATGTAATAGGGGTCGCAGGTTCGAATCCTGCTGGGTAGCACACATTTTCGTCATAATAATTTATCGTGAAATAATCAGGCCGGTAGATATAAATATAAAAATACTGTTTAATTAAAAACAGAATATCTACTTAAATACGAGTATCGGTAAAAATAATGTTCAAAATAATTCATTATATATATATATATAAATATATATATATATATATATATATATATATATATTATACAGTCTCTAATCTTTAATGAAACTTAAGCAAGAAACCCAAAGCAAGCAGAATGGACACTGGGCAGGAGTACACATTGTTGTGTTTACTTAAGACAAATCTGATATGTCACCCACTAATGACTTGCAGGTGCAGATTCTGCCGGTCACCAAACCTGAACAATTAGAAAAAAATACTTTTATTTTCAACTTGAACAAATTTGCTTTAAAGACATACACCTTTGATCAAAGTTCTATTGGTGTGGGAACTTATAGGCTCAATTGATTGGACATTTACATTCATGTAAGTTCATACATTACTGAATACACAACTGGTAATAGTATTATTAAACGTGTCCTTATTTGGAAAACTTTGGCATTCATTGACTGAACAGCTACCATTACTGTGAACGGAAATGTATAAAATCTGTCTGAAAGCAGTTTCTCAAGTCTAACTTATCACTCTTTCCGGTATATATAGCAGAAATTGTGTAAATGGCTTCGGTGTGGACCAGTTCACTATTCTGTCTGGTTCACACTCTACATTCCATTTACAGGCATTGGAGTCAATATACAGTAAGACAAGGACACAGTCTCTCTGTTTGCAGAGAGAATGTGTTGTTGGACTCCATAACCTCACTATTTTAATACCTGCCTGTACCCTCCCCATAAAATTTTTTTCTCCCCCCAGTGTGTCATGATTCATTTTCATTTTTTACTATTCTAAAAAATTTGAAAAATTGAATTAAAAAATCCCAGTTGACCCTGATGATTAGTAGGGATGGAAACCGATTGGTCATTTTTCATATTTCTTATAACACCTACCATCTATAATGCCTGTGAGTATGAAATTGAATTTATTTCTTGCCATCATAAAATTTTTTACCCATAATAATTTGTTTATATATATATATATATATGTATATATATATTTTTTTTTTTCTAAACATATACTGTTAAATATAAGAGACAATGAATGTCTATTATGTTTAATCATGAGCTGTTCTAAACGTCGTATTTTGGCTTTAATTTCAGTTGAAAATAAAGAAAAGAATTCTTCAACATTTGGATAATTTTTTATTAATTTGGTTCTAAGCTTTTGGCTCACATGAGCCATCTTCAGAGAGGTTATTAAGACGGTAATACAACATGGTTCTGTTGTTATTTTGCGCTATCACGTGGTGTGATGTCATAGAACCGCATTGCAATTTGCGAACTGTGTTTGTTATTTTTGGTAACTATTGTTGTTGCCTAGCAGAGTTTTATGTCAACACAAAATAAAATCGTCGGTGATGGGGGATGTTATTGTTGTATTACCGTCTTAATAACCTCTCTGAAGATGGTTCATGTGAGCCGAAAGCTTAGAACCAAATTAATAAAAAATTATCCAAATGTTGGAGAATTCTTATCTTTATTTTCAACTGAAATTAAAACCAAAATACGTTTAGAATGGCTCATGATTAAACATGATAGACATTCATTGTCTCTTATATTTAACAGTATATGTTTAGAAAATTATTTGCTACCTCGATATATACACACACACACACACACACACACACACGATATCTGACACCACAATGCTGAATGGTTAAATTCAGTAGTGCCCTGAATGGGTATGGCTCTTTAAACTGGATAAATACAAAGTTGGCAGGCATGAAACCAATATTTTTTCTTGTTGTCATTAGGTTTATTTTTGATAATAATCACATGACTTTACACATACACACATCTTTGGCAGACCAGTATCCTTTCAAAACATACTTGACTGCATATATTTCTGAACACGCTATATACACTTGGTAATGGCAATATTAGAGGTTTCCTAAAATGGAAATATTCAGCATTCATTGACTGAACAATTAGCATTATTCATGGATGAAACTTATCTCTTTACAGATTTAAT
Source organism: Ascarosepion bandense (assembly GCA_037127315.1). Classification (NCBI taxonomy): domain Eukaryota; kingdom Metazoa; phylum Mollusca; class Cephalopoda; order Sepiida; family Sepiidae; genus Ascarosepion; species Ascarosepion bandense. The sequence continues at coordinate 575,790 of JBBBDQ010002302.1, read as the reverse complement.
TCATCAGAACCATTTGTATTGCGACATTTGTCAATGAAGTCTCTCATATTGTGGGAAATGCATTGATGCAGGTGGCCTGCAGTTTGAACAGTTTTGGTTATTAATTTTTTTTTTCTATAATTGTGTTGCCCCAAGCAAGGCATTTTACTGCCACTGTTGTGCAGGGGATTACATAGGAGGAAAGTTATGAGGAGTGAGAAGTTACAGTGGGGTATCACCAAAAGAGTAGGAGAGGGAAGAGAGTACTGATGAGAGTTGGGTGGACGAGGAGGAATGTGATGAAGAGTGAGAGGTTGAAGGGGGTGTCAGGAAAAGAGTAGGATAGGGAAGAGAGTACTGATGAGAGTGGGGTGGATGTAAAAAAGCATGAGAGAGAGGATGTAAGTTAGTGAGACAGGAGATGACAATTGACTAAATTTAAATTCTTGGAGAGTGTAACTGTCAGGAAAGCAAGTATGCGGAAGAGAATTCCACAGGCGGGAAGTGTGAGAAAAGAAGCTGTTGGAGCAGAATTTGTGTTTACAATTTATTGATTTCACAGTGAAAGGGTGGGACCAAGTTGCTAATCTTGTGGCTCGACAAAATTCGTATATAGGGGGTACCAGTGAGCTAAGATCATCTGAGCAGAAGCTGTGAAAGTATTTGTAGAAGAGACACAGGGAAGCCACACTGCATCAGTGAGAAAGTAACTGTATCCTAGCTGCTAAGTCAGGATCGATCACATTACAGATTCTCTGTTGGATTTGGTCAAGGACATCTAAGTGGAGAGCAGAAGCACCGGACCAGATATGGCAGCAATGCTCAATGCATTGGCGGATGGTAGACTTGTATATGTGCAGGATTATGATTGTTTACCATATCATTTTATTGTTATTAACCAGAAGTATTTTAATGATATATTTCTGGACTGTTGATTAATTAATTGTTATTATAAGTAACTTTATTGCCTAAATATATTGTGTTTAATTGTGATAGAATTAAGCGGAAAGATTCTTATTTTTCAGTGGTTGTTACTGATAAAATGTATTTTGACAAGCAGGTTTTTTTTTTATCATAAAGTTCTTCATATCAGGGTTTAGATAGAGCGTTGATAAGTACTAAGTGTTTATCTCCTTAATAGAGCAGATTCATGCCGACCGGTCAGCATGAATCTGCTCTATTAAGGAGATAAAGTATTTGTACCTATAAAGAAAAACTCAACACATCAACTAAAGCAGTTACAAACTATAATTTATTTCAAAGAGTAAGTTTTTAGTACCCATCTCTTCAGACTGAAAATTACAAATGGTTTTGATTTAATCAGAACATTAAAAATACAAAAACTCAAGTAACATGACCCAGTGAAGAATTTTCCAGGTGTTATAAAGTTAGTATCCTAAATGGTAGAGGGGGTGAGACGTAAACTATTTGTCAATCTCTTTAATATTTAATACTAGCAGTATAGCCTGGCATTGCTCGGGTGTAATGAAAGCTTTAAAACTAATCCATGGTCCTGGAGCTCAGACTCTTTGGACATTGGCACGAAAGACTAAAAAGCAATAGTTGTTTCCAGTTAAATTGAAACTGTAGACTGAAAGAAAAATGAATGGATGTAAGTCAAATTTTGATTTCCTGGTATCGATATCAAATTTTCTGCACTATTGTAAGAACTGCAACCTTGAACCTTCTGAATATCGTTTCTTATGTCATTGTCTATGAGTGTATCAAATTTGATTAAAATCGAACCACTCCTTCTATAACCCGATTTTTTTATTATCGATATTTATCGGGGGCACCTCAACACAAAACCTAGCACTTGCAGATGCTTATAGTACAACAGTGTAAATTTTCAAGAAAATCGTTTTAGCCATTTCGGAGTCTATAGGTAATGGACACACACACAAAGTTCCATTTATAAATAAGTTTAGATTTAGATTAGAGATATATAATCCTAGCTAAAAGCAATCGGATATCTAACCGTACTAATGAGCTGTGATACAGCAAAACAGATCTGTCTGCGGATGACATATATATATATATATATATATATATATATAAAATCAACCAGAATATCATGAATGACTAAAATATAATTTCTGACATAAGATAATTATTACAAAAATAGTAACCCTAACCCAATACAAAGAAAGACTCGAAACCCTAGAAGCTATTATTACACAAAATAAAGAGCCCACATTAAATAAAATATTCACCACAAGAGACAGTATCTTGAAGTGCATATCAGATAATTAAAGCGGGCACATATATTAGTATAAGACAAAATATTAATAAGATAATGGAAACAAATAAATACAATAAATAAATCATTTTCTTATGTACAGACTTGTACCCAATAACCATTGGGCATAGTGTCATGTCAGACTTTTGAAAAATTTTAAGCTTCCCAAAGAATATCAGAGTAGACAAAGGAATTCTGTCTATCACACAGACACCACACTGGTTCTTGAAAATAAATCTGAGGGTCGAAAATAATTCAACAAAACAATAACAAAATACAAACTTTGGACCATATATCCACAGCTTAAAGCACAATACTCAACAACTTATTTTAAAATTGTAAAAATGTAATGAAAAAAATTAAATAGTCTTTGTCAGTTCTTTTTAATCAAACTTGTGTGGTTCTTATATATATATATATATATATTAGTGTTGAGTTGTGATAATGTTTAGCTCCAAAGTTGTTGTTTTTTAGTAGTTTTACTGATAAAAGGTATTTTGGCAAGCAGACTTTTTGTTGTAGAGTGCTCAATATCAGAGTAGAGATAGAGTGTGGATATGATTAATGCTGAGAAGTTTGTCACTCAGCTGAGCAGATTCATACCAACTTTGAAATTTTGTGAGGACACCATTATAATGTCATCACTTCCCAGGGCAAGACTTCTTTTTCATTCACACACACACACATATATATATATATATATATATATATATATATATATAGAGAGAGAGAGAGAGAGAGAGAGATATCACAGTTCATAAATAAGTTAGGATATCACAGTTCAGTTTCTGTAATCAAAGGTTTTTTTTTTTTTTTGTAACATCAACTTTTCTTGCTAAGATAAGATTTTTCCAGCAAAAAATAGAATAGTTATTGGTTAAACATCAAAGATTTTATTATATTTTATACTTTTTTTTTAGCAACTAAATTATATATAATCAGATTTTTAATTATAGGTATTCGATATTTTCACTGAATTTATTTTATTTTTCTTAGCAATATTTTTTGTTCATTCATTCATTTAATTTTCTTCTATCAACACCAACTCAACACAGATAAAAAAAAAAAAAAAAAAAATAAAAATATCGCTGATTCCCTGTGCCACCATTCCAGTAAGTGCCAGACTTATCCTGCCTTCTTTACAAGAGGCAGATCTGCCCTGAAATGGAGTGATGCAACCATATACGAGTTGCTCAGTCTTTACTCTCCAGTCTTGATAGAGTCCAAAAGTGTCTTTGCATCCTTGTGGGTAACAAATTATTTTCCACACTGTAACACTTCCCTACGGACAAAACATCATAAAGCTCTCACTGATCTAACACTATTTCCATGGAAAGTGTTTAGACAAACTACATTCCTCCAATTCTAACCTTCAGGGCTAAGATCCATCACTCAATGCATATTGTAGCAAATCACCCTTCCCCTTTTGCATTCTGTTAGTGAAACATTATATATATATATCCTCTTTACTATAATAAAGTTGTGTGTGTGTGTGTGTGTGTGTATGTATATATATATATTTCTCTCCAGTAACGCTCATGGAAAGAGAGAGAATTGTGTGACAGTGTTGGCTCAGTTCATTCTCTTTACTACCAGTTATTAAACTGTACTACCAGTTATGAAAACTCTTGCTGCTTGTTTAACAGTGGCTTATTTTATTTTTTGCAATAATTATGTCATGGAGTAGTGAAGTATATAATTAAAAAACTTTTCCGCTACACCCAATGGAATTCAAACTTGGCTCCTCGATTTGTCGTTCCAAGCCAATATCCATTGCACCACAAACCAGCCTAAATTAGTAGATAAAACTTGAAAAAATAATGACATGACCAAATTGTTGACATTCTACACAAGTTTGAACAAAATGTTAGGAAGGAAACCCCTATCAATGCTGGAAAAAGTATTAAGTTAGACTTGAGAAACTGCTTTCTGAGAAAGATTGTATAAATTTCAACCCAAAATAATGCTAACTGTTCAAACAATGATTTCCAAAAGTTTCCTCATAAAGGAATGTTTAACATTTACTATTACCAATTGTGCATGATGTGTTCAGCAATGTATGAACTTGCATAAATCTAAATTTCTAATCAATTGAGCCTACAAGTTCCCACACCAATAAGACTTTGTTCAAAGTAAATTTTTGATCTTTAAAGTAAATTTGTTTCAGTTGAAAATGAAAATATTTTTTCTAATTGTTCAAGTTTGGTGACCTACAGAATCTGCACCTGTAAGTCATTAGTGAGCGACATATCAGATTTGCCTTAAGTAAACACACCGTGTCCTGCCCAGCTTTGGGTTTCTTGTTAAAGTTTCATTAAATATCAGTAATACATATATATATATATATATATATATATATATATATATACACACACATACATAAATATATATATTAAAAGAAAGTGGAAGAACAGGTAGATTAAAACCCACTGTTCAAGCATTTACTTTTATAAAAAGTGCTCAATGCAGAATAGAGCTTAATATTGTAATTTTGTTATTACAATGGTTTATAAAAGCATAATACCACTACACACAAATGTTCATACTTCAGAACAATACTGTTCTTTTTCAGGTGATATGTTAAAATAAATGGTGAAAATGATTTATTTTCACCATTCATTTTATCATATCACCTGAGGAAGAACAGTATTGTTCTGAAACATGAAAATTTTTGTGTAGCGATATTGTGCTTTTATAAACCATTGTAATAACAAAATTACAATAAGTTATATATATATATATATATATACACACACACACACAAATCACAGGAACTAACCAACACCTATATCCACTTGGCCAAGTGTCATTGATGATATAGGTGTTGGTGACTTCCAGTGTCTTGACCCAAAGAGTTGTGAATTCAATATCTGGCTACTGCAGTGGTGAACTAACTTAGAGAGTTGAGTAAAAGGGAGAAAACTATGTGGCATCACACATGAAATGAGAATTATATACCCTGGTGATTGAAATAAGGGGTCTAGTTCAAAATTACAACTGAAGAAGGCCAGAGTGTACAACAGCTGAAACGTCATAAACATGCCAATAAAAATGAGGACAGCAGCCTGAACTGTGTAAATAATATTGATACTCCTATCTCAGAAGTATAGAAAAATAAACAAACATTATTTTGACTACTACTTTTTTAACAATACGTTTTACTTGTTAGAAAAATATTCAGGCCAGTAGATGTAAATAAATAAATAAATATACTGTTTATTAATGAATACTGATCATCTACTCAAATATGAGTATCCATCAAAAACAATGTTTAAACAAATAAATTAAAAATATATATTTAGATATTTTCTCACTAACCTGATGTTGCTTCTCTGTCTTTACTACAAATATTTTCATGGCAACTGCTCTGACAAGCTTTTTTTCAGAAAAAAAACTGATTTTCTTGAAAATTTACACTGTTGTACTATAAGCGTCAGCAAGTGTTCTTAGCTAGGTTTTGTGTCAAGGTACCCATGATAAATATCGAAAATCGATAATCGAAAAAATCGGGTTATAGAAGGAGTGGTCCGATTTTAATCAAATTTGATACACTCATAAACAAAGACATAAGAAACAATATTCAGAAGTTTCAAGGTTGCATTTCTTACAATAGTACAGAAAATCGATAATATATATATATATATATATATATATATATAAAAGGAAAGATGTTTGTGTGTGTGTCTGTTTATCTGCTTGTATGTCTGTATTTTTTTTCAGCCCTTTTATTTTAGATTTTGCATTGGGTTTGGCTCTAAGTAGGTATGATTGTACTTTTTAGTCTCACCCATGATACCATTTACTTAGAGGACTTATTTAGCCTTCAAAATTCAGTTTACAACAAAACAAAACTAATATCGATACCAGGAAATCAAAATTTGACTTACATCCATTCATTTTTCTTTCAGTCTACGGTTTCGCTTTAACTGGAAACAACTATTGCTTTTTAGTCTTTCGTGCCAACATCCAAAGAGTATGAACTCCAGGACCATGGATTAGTTTTAAAGCTTTCATTATACCTGAGCAATGCAGGGCTATACTGCTAGTGTATATATATATATATATATATATATATATATAGGTGAGAGAGAAGCAGTATGTAAAAAGAGATCAAAACTGAATGTCTACAGTCTGTTTTATACAAGCATGAAATAATTTTGCCATTCCTTCTTGATCTGAAGTTGAGATGCTAGGTCAGGATCAATTACATTACCAACACTTCTTTGGATTTTACCAAAAGACATAAGATGATTAACAGGAAGACAAGACCAGATATGGCAACAGTATTCAATGCATGAACAAATGGTAGATTTATAAACATGTAAGATAGATTCTGATATATTTAAAAAAATATTGGCTGAGATAAATAGGAAAAAAAAACAAAATAAATTATTGAAATTAGTATGCAAAACTTAAAATGTGGAAATTAGTGTCTAAAAAGAGGTACTAATTTTTACACTCCCTTACCACCTCCATGGAATGTGTGTAGTGGTGTAGTGGATATCAGCTTGGAATAAGAAATCAGGGATCTCAGTTCAAATTACAGTTGAGTTCATTGCATTCACTTACATGCAAATACCCTTGGGAAAGTTATTAATCCATATCTTCCCTCCAGTTATGGGTTAAATAACAGGTTCTATAGCCTTGGCTGGCAACCAGTTTGCCACAGAAAGCAATGGCATCCTACTGCAGTATGATCTTCTACCCAGTTAGTCATGTCTCTTTTGAGACATGATCACCCAAGTGTGTATCATGTATGGCAGGTAACTGACTGACTGACCCCCTCCATCAAACAGTAGCAGTTACAAATATTTGAAAACTCAATAAAAAAATTCAAATTTTTCTTTCTGACATATTTAACCAAATTATATACATTGTCATCCGCAGACAGATCTGTTTTGCTGTATCACAGCTCATCAGTACGATTAGACTCCGATTGCTACACAACCCAGGCTCAAAACCCGACCGATTTGGCGTCAGTCGGCGACTCTACCCCTGGGCCATGGGGCGTTCGGTGGAAGAAGGCAGTCCTTTTTAGCGCATATCATATTACGCACCCAATAGCTAGAGTGCTCAAATTCATTTTTACTGAATGAGCGATGCGTATATATATATATATATATATATATATATATATATATATAGCCACCTCAATCCCAGATATTGTGAGGGTGTGTTTTTGGGTAAAGATTTTAAAAAAATAAAAATACAATATTCAAGTGTGTATTCAGTTTCAGTTTTGCTTAAGAGTATATCAGCCTCTGTGGGCTACTTCATGCCAAAAAGATGGGGTTTTAATTTTTTTTTTTTTTTAATGTTTGGTTGTAATGAGAAGGTTGATCTAGTCCGATTTTAATGAAAGTTTTTTGTTTTTATTTTAGAAAACTGAAGATGTCTTCTAGTTTTGTATTCAAAAATGTTTTGCTGAGAATAATTTTTTCTTTCTTCAAAATTGTGAAATGGTAATAATTTTTTGTATTGTTGGCAATATTTTTCCTTCAAAAATGTATATTTTTCTATAAAAGTATATTTTTATGTATATATTTCTATAAAAGTTTATTTTTATACTTTCATAGTGTTTTGACCCCAGTTTGAGGGTTAACTATTTTCCCCATAGCTAGGACCCTAACAGGTACTACCACTCTGGGTCAGGGTGAACCTGAGAACAACAGCAATTAAGAGGTGGTTTCATTCTCCTCACAACCTCTCAATCAGAAGCCTTGCTGTCGGAGACAGTTTACCGTCATGCCCAGGACCTCAAGTGTGTATTCAATATCTAACTTTATAAAAAAGATTCATTGAATCATAAGTCAACTTGAGGTCATTTAAAGAAAGCAGATCTTAGCATGTTTTTGATTTGTGACATGGTTGAGTGAATGTATTAGTTTGTTTTGTTTATTCCATTTCTTTAATTTTCCGACTCAATGTGTTTTAATCAATTTGGATCTGGTTGGGTAAAACATGCTAATCATATTTTTTTTTTTTAACAATACTATGGCATCCAATCAACTGAGCTTGTGATAAAACATATGAAGACAAGAAGTTCAAAATTTTTAAGTAATATGACATTGCATGAAAATATTCCACTCTCAGTTAACAGTAACTGTCATATCTGGAAGTTTTGCAGGATGAAAAATGCAAGACCTATATCCAAAGTGTACAAAAAACAGTGAAAGCTACCTTCTGAAATCTAAGCAAAGTATTGAGAAATAGAAAAATTTCATTATAAAGACAGAAAATAGTCTTTTTCTATGTGCCGTGTTTCTTCAAGACATAGTCGAACATGGCCCTCCACATCTCCCTATCCATTGTCACTCTTAATACTCCTCCATTTATCCTACTCAATACCAACTCCACTATCCATTTGCTCAAGTCCATCAAGTATTTCATACATTACTTTCCCTTATCTCTTTTCCCCTTTAACCATACTGTGAGTATTAGCTTCTCTAAGCCCTCTTTCCTCATTATTTGTCCAAAAAACTTCAGCTGTCTTTTCCTGATGTTAAGTATCAGTTTCCTTCTTGCTTACACCCTCTCCAAAACCTCAACGTTGCTCCTGTGTTCTGTTCATAGTATCCTCAGCATCCTTCTGTAGAACCATGTTTCAGTTACTTCAAGTCCTTCCTTCATCTTTGATGAGATTGTCCAGCATTCTCTATCATATTGAATGACAGACATCACATAACAATCCAGTTCTCTTTGTTTTTAGTGAAAGTTTCCTGTCTCTTAATACTCTACTCAGCTTCTGAAATGCATCCTTGGCCATGCCAATACATCTTCGAATCTCTGTATCGCACTTTCCATTCTCTGTTAGAACACTTCCCAGGTATTTTAATTTCTTTACCTGCTTGATTTTAGTCTTCCAAACTTACAATTGGCATTATTGCCACTTTTTACTGATTACCTCACATTCAGTTTTCTTATAATTTATATGTAATCCTTTCTTTCTGTTTTCTTTAACTGCTTCCTGTTATAGGTTTTGAAGATTTAAGAAATATTTTCCTTTGAGAAGATTTCTTGAACAACCAGGCTGATAGAGAAAAATAAACATCTTTTATGTGCTGTGTCCCTTTAAGATACAGGAAATCATGGCTGTCCACATCTTCCTGTTCCTTGTAGCACACTGCTGTTTAATAAATAAATATGGCCTCTATTCAAATACTTGTATCTATACATATTACATCAGATTTGAATGCATTGTTTATTTATTAAACAGTAGATTTATTTATTTTCACCTATCATCCTGACTACATGTGTAGCCACTAAAAATTATAGTTAATGTGATGAAGTCTGTACGATTAGGTAAACAAAATTCCATCACTTTATTAGAAACTGTTTTGTTTACATTAGGATATGAGACTGAACAGATACGAACATTTCAAGAGTCTATGCAAGATTTGCATTTGTAAGGAATTATTCAACTATGCCTGGTCATCAATGCATTTTCTGGCTGACATAATCAAAATATTTTTGGATTTAACGATAATTTCCTCTGACCAGGGGAATGCAGATTTATATATATCAGTCAGTTAAGTGCCATACATGATACATGCTTTGGGCAATCATGTCTTGAAAGTGACATGACTGACTGGACAGAAGATTATCCCACAGTAGGTTGCCATTGCTTTCTGCAGTAGACTGATTACAAGCCAAGGCTATAGAACCCAATCTGTCCTGTTATTTAACCCATAACTGAAAGAAATGGGCAGATTAATACCTTTCTTAAAGGGTATTTGCACGAAAGTGAAATGCAACGAATTCAACTGAAATTTGAACTAGGTTCCCCGATTTCTCATTCCAAGCTGATATCCACTGCACCACAACGCACATCCAGGATGTACTTAGACAATTCTTTCATCTTGCCCATTGTGGAGTAATTAGATTCTAATTAATTGAAGTATTCTGTGAACTAGTGTCTTTTATACATGCAATGAGTACTTGATTAGGAGTAATAATTGAGTAATATGACTAGTCTCCTGATCACACAACCGGATTGTGGGGTCTGAAACACTGCTGTTTGGTAGTGGATGAAATTTTTTTTTTTCAGTGAAAAAAGCAAATAAATGTTAAAAATTTTCTAGAATTCTTTTTTATATTCTATCTCAAGGTAGCGGCAGATACTGGACACTTGTGACCTCTCCTCCACCCCTGTGAAATCTCTAAGTTTCGTAGATGGTCTGTTCTTCAATTCAAATTTACCAAGCAGCTTAACTTGATCTTAATTTTTGGGAAAAGACAAGAGTTGAAGATAGTGGAACTTTCTTAATTCAAATTTCCTGTGTTAACCTGCATGGTAAGTGTGTATGAATTGTTTCTTAATTCTGTATTTTTTTCTTACTTACTTTTTGGCTTTCATGCTCCATTTGGACTTTTAACTAAGTTGAAACTTAGTTAACTCACCACCCTTGGCATTTTTTTTTTTTTAATAAGAGTAGATAGATCACACTATTGCCCGGTCCATACTCCTCCCATGTCTATTGAACTGGAGTAGAGGCTTGCCCCTTGTTTCCTATTTAGGATGTGGTTTCCGGCTTTCTCTTCTCTCTCTCTCTCTCTTCAGACCTTGGTATTGGTGCTTCCATGATTTTCCTGCGATCTGGCCAGTTGATGGCAACGGCTCATCACTGTGAGGGTACGGGGTTGGCAGTTTCCTGGTTTCTGCTTCCGACTGGTAGTTAAGAGCCCTAACTCTTGCGTAGCATCAAGAGTGGCTGCTCTGATCAATAGTTGTATAATATCTGGGTTCTTGTAGTGCCATGATGCGCATGTGTCCCTGCAAGAGCTTTCGGTGGGCAACCCTGAGGCCACACCTTGTTGCAGCCCTAGCCAGTTTCCCTCCCAGCACAGATCGTGGATAATGACCACCTGTATCCTCTACTCTAGGTCCCTTTCTACAAACAAAAACATATGACGAAACAAATCAGAAACGACCCTAAACCAGCTAAAATCAAACCACCTAAACCCATTAACCTTTCTTTCACTAATATCTGGGGCATTCGTACTAACTTTCCTAGTGTAGAAGCGTTCCTGCATGAAAAGTCCCCTGACATCCTTGTGCTCTGCGAAACTAACCTCAACTCAGCTATTCCCTCCTCTGACCTCTCAATCCCTGGTTATCTTCCCCTCTTAAGGAAGGATTCCACTGTCCACATGCATGGGCTGGGTGTCTACGTCAGTGAACACCTCCCCATAGCTAGTTTGACTTCACTTGAATCTACTGACCACCAATACATATGTCTCCGCCTGTCTCTCCTCAGTTCGGTTAGTTACCTATTCTTTCTTTACCGTTCTCCCTCCTCTCCTGACTGCTCCCTACTAGATAGCATTGCTGACGACATTGATAAGGCTATTTCCTACCACCCATTTGCCCACATATTTGTATTTGGAGAACTTAACGCCCATCACTCTGAGTGGCTTGAAAACGCTGTTACTGATCCAGCGGGCATTTACGCCATGAACACTATTTCCCAATCCCTTACACAAGTGGTGGACTTCCCCACTCACTTCCCAAGCACTTCCTTGGGTCATTCCTCACTAATAGATATATGTTTCACCTCTGCGCCTGACACCTTTCAAGTCTCGCAGCTTTGCCCTCTCGGCAACTCTGACCACGCTGTTGTCTGTCTCAGTATTTCTTTCCACTCCTCCCAGGAGCCCCCTACCTATAAGACCTACCTCTACCAAAGAGCTGACTGGGATGCCTTTCATGATTTCCTCTGCGACATCCCTTGAGGAAAGTGTTTGATCTACCAGTTGATGACTGTGCCTCTGAGTTCTTGTCATGGATGAAAGCTGGCATTGATGCCTTCATACCCACCAGGAAGTATTACCTCAAACTACATTCCTCTCCGTGGTTCTCTCCTGCCTGCTCAGCTGCTATTGCCCACAGGAATCATTACTTCCGTCTATTCCAGAGACAGTCATCTGATCAAAATAGGCACCTATTCACGTCTGCTCGCAATGAGTGCAAGAGAACCCTAAATGACGCCATATGGTTGTTTGCTGAGAGAATGCAACAGCGCATAGCTGACCACAAGTTTGGCTCCAAGGACTATTGGAGGATTTGCAAACAAGTGCTGAACAATAGCAAATCCTCAATACCTCCTTTAATCAATGAATTTTAGGTTCTCACATCATCTGTGGACAAAGCTGAGTGCTTTTCCCGCAGATTCTCATCCAACTCCACATTTGACTCATCTGGAGTACACCCACCCGACTTCCCTATTAGAACTGAGGCCAAACTGCATGACATATATATTACCCTGACATTAGTAACCCGAGTAATTTCAAAACTTGACCCCCATAAGGCGAGTGGAGACGATGGAATGTCGGTGATAGTCCTTAAAAGGTGTGCTCCTGAACTTTCCCCTGTCCTCTCTAAACTGTTTAACTACTGCCTTTCTGCTTCCTGCTTTCCTGCATGCTGGAAGTTCTTTTCAGTCATTCCTGTATTTAAGAATTGTGGTGAACCCTCGAACCCATCCAACTATCACCCTATCAGTCTTCTACCGATATTCGGGAAAGTGTTTAAGGCCATAATCAATGCTGAAATAGTTCAATATCTTACTGCCCACAAACTCTTCTCTAACAGGCAATATGGCTTCTGCTTTGCCAGTTCCACGGCCGACTTGCTAACAACCGTAACAGAGTACATGCTCCAGGCCCTTGATGAGTCTGATGAGGCTTGCGCGGTTGCTCTGGATATCTCCAAGGCTTTTGAAAGGGTTTGGCACTCTGGCCTTCTATGCACGCTACGGGGTTATGGTATTACTGGTTGCCTGCTTGACCTAATCCGATCTTTTTTAAATAACTGCAAAATGAAGGTTGTTTTGAATGGGCGTGCCTCTTCATCCTACAGCACAAATGCTGGTGTCCCACAGGGCTCTATCCTGGGCCTGACACTCTTCCTTATTTTCATCAATGACCTCCCAGATGAGATCAAGTCCTAAGTAGGCATCTACGCAGATGACACCACAATATACTCCCGCACCAGTAAGAAACCTGTCACAGCGGATAGACAATCTCACTACTGACCTTGAACTGGATCTACACTCTGTGGTGAATTGGGGCAA